>JAYRBT010000114.1:101611390-101626321 GCA_036023395.1 Myiotriccus ornatus
AGTGGCCCTGACCAGGAATCGAACCCGGGCCTCGGCGGTGACAGCGCCGTGTCCTTAACCACTAGACCACCAGGGGCAACAGGTGATTGTCAAATAAATGACCAGGAATGAAGAACTGAGGAAATGGAGAATAATGTCTATTTATAGTGAGTATACCCAAAGAGTTCCAAATGCTGTAGGGATTTCATGTACTCTTATTCAACGAAATCTACCAGCACAACTATGGCTTTAAAACTACTATGTGGAATGTTAACATTGCCTATCAGGACTACTTCCCTGAGACAATTCCTACTCTGTTTGTCTCCATCCCCCTGAATATCAGCTACATGTATTAGGAAGAAAAGGTTTGAAGAATGTGTCTTAAGCTGCAAATAAATGTTGTTTTCCGGGTCCTTCCTTCCTGCTAATAGACACAGCTTTTGGGACCTTGGTCTCGAGGTTCCTTTCATTCAGAGAGTGCTGCTTTTTCATACATGCAGAGACATCTGCCCAACACAAGCTCCCTAATCTGTCTCAGTCAAAATGAGGTTACACTGGCTAGGATTTTGATAATTTGTTCTACCTTGACTGTGGCAGGTACAGTAGTTTCCCCTTCAGCAGTTCTGCTGTAAGGTTGGATAACCTTTGAGATGAAGGCATGATAAGCAGTTGGTGGCAGGCTGAGGATGGTAACTTATTCCACCATCAAAGGGCTGCTTCTGTATAATCCCCATCTGCTTATATCTCCATTTGTTTCCTACAGTTACCATTTACAGCCAGCACTTATGGTATGAGTTCTGTTCCATATTCTGGGAAAAAATATGCAAGGATGTGGCAAATACAAGCCATGAGAATGAATGATTGCATGCAACAGCATGGAATAAATAAAAATAATTTCATTTGTACTTTTTTTTTCCCAACAGAAAGTTTTATTTTCTATTACTACCTCAGTTGCATCTTCTTTTATAATTTAAGGGGATCAATGTTGATATAATTCCAAGGGATATATTGGCATACACATAAGAAGGTTTTCAAGGCTCCTTTAAGGAGCTGAGTTACTGGTTTATTTAGTGCACTACTCTTTTCCTCTTAGTGGCAAAGGAGGTGATAAGCCTAAAATTCTTAGATGCCTTTGTAAATCTTGTTGTCTGAAGTCTTCTAAATTTTGTTAATCTATCTAAACAGACCTAGTAAATAAGGTGGTTTGGAAGTTATTTCCATGGAACACTTTCATTCCGTTTGAAAGCTCAAAAGAAAATATTTCTCTTGCATTCAGAAGGAAACTTCTCAGAAAACCACCTAAAGATAATAAGAAAAATCAGAAATCTGAAATGTTAGGAAATATAGTTGCAAAAAGCTTGAGGAAACCATCAAAGCATTTCTTTGCAATTTCAGTATCCATTGTGTATCCTTTCTGTGTTTTTAATGGTAACAGAAAATTTTCAGTGATATATCATTATATTGCGAATTTTCTTTGTTTCCCCTGTTTTCATCTGCATTTTGAATGTCTGTGCTTACAGTCTGTTTATTCATGGAAATGTGGCTGAACCACAGAAGGTTTACGTTTGGATATGAGTTTAGGAATGATTCCATATGCATTTATATCCAAAAGTTCTGCATTCAAAAAGAAAAAAAGTAATTCTCCTGCCCACTTAAAATCAACTTTGGTTTGTTTTGGAGTGTTTGACTTACCTTTTGGAGTGTAGATTTCCCAGTATTAATCATAAAAATCTGTAAGTCTCCTCTGTTCAACACCTTTTATTTAGCGTGAACTGTACTCTTAGAAGAGTGTTAAACAGAGATAAGTAAAAAACCGAAACCAAAACCAAACCAAAACAACCCACCAAAAAAACCCCCCAGAGTTATTTTGACAGAGAAATAATAAGAAAATAATATAAGATTTGTGGTTAATTTTAATTCTCAACCTAAATAAAAATCTTCAATTTAATGCATATTTTAAGCTTATTTGCAGGATTCTGAATTGGTAGCTCATTTTTTCTAAGAAAAAACCAGCATCTTTTCTGGTGTGTAAGGCTGAGAATTCAGAAAAAAAACCAAAGACAAAGCATCAAGGCCACTGAAAGCAGCTTAGTGCTTTTGGGAGCTTGGCCTGCCCTGATTTTGCTAAGCACTTGAAAATATTTTTCCTAAAACCCTTTCATGAGCCAGTTCTGTTTTTTATATTGTGATCATGAAAAATTCCTGCTTTCCAATAATTCAATATACTTCTTGAACTACTTTCTGACTTTTTTTTTTTATTTTTTATTTTTTTTATTTTTTTTAATCTTAAGGCAAGACTGAGAAACCCACACTGTTCTCTACATGATTGAATTCTTACCAGTTACAGTAATTCTCTGTCTAAGTTTTGTAGTGGAGAGTGGAACTGCCTAAGTCTAGGTGTGTTTGTGACAGATCAGTTTCTAATCTCCCAAAGGAAATATATATCACTGTGTTCAAGATGCTGTGCTCCAGATGTGTACCTCTCAAAGCCCTGCTCTCCAAACGTGGGACACTCAAACAAATCTGGAGGGAGTCAATGATACCTGGACTGCATGTGCATGAGATGAACGAGGAATGGAGGGAGGCAGGACTGTGAGATTGGGCTGGCAACCTGTTAGACTTGTTAGATCTCTAGGTGAAGTGCAGTTGGACACCTTAATTATAGCTGAATTAATTGTTCCAGGGGTAACAGATGACCAGCAGCTGTAAATATTTTAGACTGCTGGTTTACAAAGAGAAAAATGTAAGGAAACAAAACTTAATGGTAATATTTTCCTTCTGTAGATGGCACAAGTTGAGAAATCAAAGCTTGATCTTTTGTAATTTATGCAGTCCTTATGCCTTAAGGGCACTTTACATGGATGTTTATTGTTTGGGAAACAGAGATGTTAGTAACCAAAGATCTGTCTCCAAAGAGTGTTTCTTAACCAGCCACTCAGTTGCCAAAATCTACTTTTCAGTGGTACAAGAAGAAAGTCTGAACAAGTAGAAAACCATTAGCAATGACCATGAGTTACATAGCTAATTTTTATATTGTTTTTCCATTTCCTTTATGCATTAAAAAAAACCCCAAACCCAATCAAATTACAGACGAGTTTTGTAAAATACCTGCTTTGTTTAATTGAAAAGGGCACAAAGAGAGTATAACGGTTTTCTTCTGTGCAAGGCTTTTGATCTTACTGCTGAATCTTGCCTTGTTTTAGATATCCCCAACCTTGGATTAGGTAGACAGCCTCAGGACCATCGCTTGGGAACATTTGCTGACCAAGGTAAGAAACTCTTTCTAGTTTTTAGCTTATGAGAGCAAATCTTACAAAATGTCTTGTGCTGAGCAATTTTCCAACACAGGAATGATGAAATGAGTTCAGGACTGGGGAGTGGGAAGTAAATAAATGCACAAGCATCAAAGAGATGCTTACAGAGCCTTTAGATTTCTGGTATAAGTGTAGGTTCAAATTCCTAATTTTAAGAAATAAAATTAATTGTCCAAACTGGGATTCATATAACTTCACAAAAGACTAAACACTAAAGCTGGCTACATAGAAAGAGTGCTGTTCTCTGAAATATGACAAAAACACATTTGCCCTCAATTTGCCATTATCAATCATATTATCTGCAACCTTTGATCAAGCATCTCTGACCTTTTTATCAAATCTCATATTTCTGAGCTATCACCTAGAGAAAGAAATACACTTATGTTTACTTGTCTGGAGTTCCCTGCCTTCTAAAAAGAAAGTTGTTCCTAAACTTGTTATGTTAGTCAGACTGGTAGGAAGGTGGAAAGTAAATTGGAGAAATAGGAAGAAGGAACTCGAAATCTTTTTTCACACCTCTAGCTCCTCTTCGAGCCAAGCAGAAATGTGCTCAGGGGAGACCAAGGAACAAAACACTTGGAATGGGTGGCCTTTCTCTACTTTAAGCAGAGGAACTCAGTGTCCAACTTTTAAGCATTGCTCAGTGTCCAGCTTTTAAGCATCATTTTTTAATCATAAGATGCAGCTTGTTCAGCAGGGAAGAACACTGAACCTGTGCATCACTGTGCCTTGGGAGCTGTCCACTGCACCATTCTGGTCTCAATGATACGATCATCATGATGCCTATAGAAAGGAAAAGGTCTTTCAGAAAAATTATCCTTGTAAGGATAAAATTGCCTTGTGAGGCAGAACTCAGCGCTAATTAAAACATTTGAAACCCCAGATTCTTTGGTAAAGAAAGAGACATCCTAATGCGCACTAATCCTAAAGTGTGCAAGGAGATTCACTTTGTGGATGTCTCTTGCAGGAGCTGTTCTTCAGAAGTGATGCTTCTTAAATTTGTTTAGAATCAGATGAACTATTCATTCATGTACCCGGATGAAAGTGTAGCATTCTTGAGCTGGCGTTTACAAAAATATCCAAATTTCTGAAGTTTCATAACTTCACTCTCCCTGTGCAGTAATTCACCCCTGGAGTCATCCCACTAAAACCAAGGGAACAACTTTCAAATTAAGCATGAATAAAATTCTGACCCTGAATGACTTGCCAAGATCACACAGTGAGTCCGTGGCACCCAGCCCAGGTTTCTCAGAGGATAACAGGGTAAACTGGCTGAGCAGTGAAGGTCTTGCAAGAAGACAAGCCATGGGGATAGACTACAAGGGGACCCATTGCTGGAACACATCAAGCTTGAAAATCTGCAAATACAGATTTTTAGAAAAGCTGGCTGTATCAGTTAAACTAGCCCTTGGGCAGGTCTGTGTTTCAAGGCCAGCACTTGAGCAATTGGTAACACAAGCTGACACTGGCTTTGGTAGCACTGCAGGGATAACATTTGGGTAAGAATGTATGATTCATGAATGGTTCCCCTAATGTAGCATGCACATGCATGCTTCTCTCTAACATCAGTTACAACTAGCTCCTCTTTTTAAAATAAACATATTTATTCTGATCAGTACAAGGAAATTTCCATTCACCTTCTCTGTTTCAAGGGGTCTTTCCTCTGCCCAAACAGGCAAACTATGAGCAGCAAAACCAAGAGTTTTTCCAGCTCATAATATTTCAGGGAAAAGGAATGAATACTGCTAATCTTTGGACTTTATTTATATAATGAATAGAACTGGAAGTTGAGCAATGTCCCATATTTTTCTGCCACTGGTATATGCAGTCTGTGAAAATACCTTGAAAATAGTCTATGAAAACCCTCTCTTCTGTTGCTGAATCCATTTCTAGGTATAAACCACAAGCAAGTTAGAATGGGAAATTGCCTTGCAGGCTCTCTGCAAGGTGACAAACAACATCAAAAGGCTCTGAAGAGTGCATCCCCATACTCTGAGCTTCCCTGTGGATACATGGTGACCTGAACTACATAGTCACACAAAATGTGAAAGACTTATGAGCTGTTCAGACTGTGAAATGGGATGTGTGAAAGTGATCAGCACAAAAGGAAAAAACAAATCTTGCAATTCACTGCTCATAAAGGTTGATGCACAGTGGCAGTCCCAATTAGTTATGTGAGAAAAAGCAATTCAATTTTGTGAATGAATTAATGACAGAAATTATTAAATTTTCAGCTAAAGTAAACCTAGGTTTTACAAGGGTGATCCTTCTAATAGGCTGACCCAGAGTCACCAGCCATGGGGCTGGTGACTTCTTGTACAATGAGCTGGAGCCATAAATGTTGGTAGCCTGGAGGCTCAGGCTGCTGAGAAGCAATGAGTTTGAAAGCCAAACTCTCATCCCCTATTAATGAGGAACCTGGAACCTGCAAGAACCAACAAAATTGCCTAAAAGACAGGCTGTGGAGCACTTGAGACCTGAGAAGGTGAAATCCAGGATTTCCTCCATCTCATTTGTCTACCAGCCCTTCATGTACATCATTGAGGGAATAGGTGAGGTGGCCAGAAGCTGCATTGGAAACCTCCTAGCAGGCTCAGTCCCGAGGGAAACTTGGCTCCATGCTCTGTTGAAATGTCTCCACGGAACACTGTGATTTCTGTGAAACAATATTCCCTGGCATAAAAATATTCTGCCTGAGAATTTCTGACCAGTTCAAATGCTTTTGAGATGATGTAATTTATACAGCTCTCATTTTTCAAGTCTAGCTCTAAAAGTAAAAATCTCATTATGATGCTTCTGTAAATGAGGGGTCATTCCAATGGAGTCAACAGAATTGCACTAAGGGAAAGCTGCTAGGGTAAGACTCAGACTCTGTGATTTCAAAACTGCTGCAGCCTTCAGAGTGACTTTCACTGGGACAGCGTGTCCGTATGTAGAAGACAAAGAGGGCTATCAGGATATGAGAGTGCCATCAAATTGGTCCAATCCTCATTGAAAGTTTGAGGCTGTAACCTCTTTCCAGGTAATATATAGTGACATACTCATGTACTGATGAAAATCTATTATTTAAATGAAGACAATGTATTGCTATGAAACATTGGAAGATTTATTTCTGGACACTTAATCAAAGCTAAATGACATCAGGAATAAGAGAAATAAAGGACATGGCGATAGTTAGAAATTAGGAAAAGACTTATTGCTGAAAACTGAAATATGGTAACTACAGTTTGTAGTAATTAGCCAAATTACTGGGTTTGATAGTAATAAATGCAAATAATTATAATTATTTATAGATGGACAGAAGTGTAATCATTAAACATGCCATGGATATTGGACACTGAAGAGTAATTTAACTAGATCCATCCTGCTTTATACTTGCTCTTCATTATATTTATTAGTCATTAGAGCAGTGTTTAAAATTATTTATGAAAGCATTTCAGTCCCATTATTAGGATTAATATTGAAAGTCACAATAATTGCTGAAGCAAAGTTAGAATGAGAGCACTGTGTTACTGTATGTGCAGGACTCAACAACCACTTTAGCTGTTGCATTGCCAAATTAAAACATCACAATTAGGGCTTTAGGCATAACAGATTTTTTTGTTGTTTGTTTCTCTGGCTGCCACAAGGGAGGTGAGGACAGGCAATTCAGGCTGCAAGATCCAAATTTAAATCTGTTTGGAATTCTCACCTAAGCCCCCTCAACAAATCGCATTTGCCTTGCCATAAAGTACGACATTCAAGTGGAAACTAAATGTTTTGCTTGTTTGCAAGAAATGCAGAAGAAATAAAGAATATTCTTGCAAAGCTGCTAGAAGCTGTTGCTGCTTTACCCTCTTCCTGTATATTTGGTGGTTAGGCAGCTGGAATGGAAGAGATCCAACGGCAAGTAGGCAGGTAACACCAAAAGTAGGTGTGAAGGGAAGGGCTGAGCTGAATTTTCTGGTTGCAGCTCATTTGCTCAGTAGAAATAAAGGCCTGCTGAAGGAGGATAAAGTGGTTGTTCCTCAAAGTACTGCCAGGCTGCAGGCTATATCAGTCACCTGAGAAGCATCCTCACCAGTAAATTGTCAGTCTGATCTTGGACAGGGAACTGAACTCAAGTGAGTGGCCTAATCAGGCAACAGAATCTTTTACTTGATTGTGGCATATCCCAGCTCTGAGAAAGACAAAAATATCTCTGTCCTAATGATAAGGACACTTGTCAGGCATGTGGATAAACTGGGAACCTGTTCCTATACCCAAACAACTTTATTGATGCAACGTGAAGCAACCTCAAACAATAATATTTGGAATATCCCCACTTTGCTCACCCTCTGAGATCAGGAAGATGGAGATGATTTGTGAATATAAGAGCAGGGAAAGTCATATTCCTATCAACCTCCATTAGCCTTTGGCTATATGATAGTGAGTTAACCTGATCTATATTTAGGGCAAAGGTGCTATTTCTCAAAGATAAATACAGTGTCTAGATGCAGCTAAAGCATTTTAGCAGCTATGTGCGTAACAACTATTAATTTAACATCACAAAGCAAAATCATTTTAGCAGGCAATGCCTTACTGTTGTTTTAAAAAATTTCTATCCATCTTTTTTTTTTTTAAACTTTTTTATTTGTATTTAATTTAGTATGTGACTTGCACAAAGCACTCTTTGAGCATTCCTGGTTTCTGTGCCCTGTCTACACTGATTAACTTTTTTACCTGCTTGTAAAATCCAGTTGAAGTTAACAGCATCCCACCTGCATTGCATTGTTTGCAAAATCAGCATCTTTAGTTCAAATTGCATTGTGTTTGACTTGATCATAAACAGCTTTGGGGTTTTTTTGGAATGGACCAGGCTTTTTTAATAGACTACATGTTTTCTATTGTGGCTAGACTGTACTTTATGTAGTTTCTGTATTTTTTTTCCCCATGTGAAATATAATTATTGTTAAACCAAAATTTTAGCTACCATAGTGAATTTGAGTAGAACAAGTAGATGAAGTGAGATTATTAGAAACATTATTAGAAGAGAAATCAAAACATATTTTTTTCTCTTTAACAGTTTATTCCTCTTTTCATTACACTTCTATATTTTTAAGTAACTTAGGAAATAATGCCAGTGTAATAGAGACAGCTGAGTCCTCAAAAGAAAAAAAGACAAAATTATTGACTTTGATTCTTGGGCAGGTTGTTTTTGGTACCTCGACTTGCAGAGGCCTCTCTGTGTGCACCCTTCCCATTGAAGCTGACGAATATGTTAGCCATGCTCTGATCACCAGCTTGTGCAAACACATGTTTTTATGTAGTCGTACCCTGCCACTGGCTTTACCTCCTGGTGATCACTTTTTACTTTATCTTGTGCACTATGGGGATGATTTCCAACAATCAAGGTTTTAGACACTCAACTTCAGTTTCAGCTGAGGTGAGTCAACTGCCAGTGACTTAAAATCTCTTCATCAGAAAGTCAAGACCTGGTGCCTTCTTTGTGAACTCACTCAGATGGTGGGCAGCAGATGGTGGCCTCGATCTCAGCATCCAGACCTTGCCATAGTGTGGCTACTGTGGTGAATACTGCTGATGGTGTCCAGCTGTGAAAGCCAGGCCATTGCAGCATGGCTCTGCTGGGTCATTCAGTGTGCAGAAGGAAAGAGTCAGTGGTATGAGGTCATGGCAGGTAGCCCTCACCCTCCCAGAACAGCTGTCCTTCACCAGCACTTGGCTCCTCTGTTTTGCATTGGTGGAATGTCAAATCAAATGTAACATTAAAAAGACACATCTTTTGCACAGTTAGATTTAATCTTGTACAGTTGTCCTTTTTTTTTTTTTTTTTCACCAGGGAAGGGTGTCTAGGAAGAGAGGCAACTATTGATTCTAATAGCATTTTGCACTTCAGTTACTTTTGGGTTGGCTCAGAGTTTTTTGCCCTTTTCCTATTTAATTTGGGTGTCATTCACTGAGACTCATGTTGTTGGTGTAGCTTAAGTTCAGCCATTAATATTTGAAAGAATTTCAATCCATTTTCACTTCCCATCCACGTTGTTGAAAGATCAACATACCCCAGTGGGGGATTTTCTGCTTCTCACCATGTGTACATTTTTTTTCTTTCTTTTTGGAAAAAACACCACAAAAAACAGGATGTGGATTTGGTTCTGTAAAAAGAAACCAGCAAAATAAGCAGTTCCTTCTACTTTATTGCTGTAATTATAGACTGTGCATGTAGGCCTTCCTACACTTGCAGATTATTTTTCAAGATAGGTCTTGAATCACATTTTAAATTGAAACTAGAAGTTAGTATAAAATGTAAAGCCAGGCTTTTGCAAGTCCAATGATATTTTTCAATCAGTATTCTTAGCAGTAATGCATCTGAAGAGGCTGATCTCAACCTCTGGCTTCAAAAAATTCCAGGTGAAATGCTTTGAATCAGAGTCTCTTTATATATTCCACATGTTGTGTTTGATATTAATGCTTAAAAATGCCCCAGACTGGAGTTTCTGAATAGATCTGATACCCACAGATAACATCACATTCAGGGTGGTTGTATCAGGTCTTTGTGCTAACCAAAAGTACATTTTATTTGCAGGACCCCTTTCCACAAGGACATGCTAACCCCTGACTGAAGCTGTGTCTTAAGTGGTAAAAACACATCCTGGAAAGACATTGCAGTGCCAGATATTTATGTAGAGAGAATATTTCTTTAAGTCTAGGCTTAAAAGCAGGGAAGAAAAAGCAGAATGTCTCAGATCAGAGGCCAAGCCATTCCAGAAAGCAGCAAAAATAATTGCAACACCTGTTTTGTGGAACCCTTTCCAGCACAGTCTTCTCCCTGTCTGTGGGGTCAGAGTCGCTGGGAGATCTGTGAGCTCTATGTCATGAAGTTCAGAGTTGTAGCACAAGAAGTTGCCAATAAAATAACTGATTGACCATTTTGATTGCAATAACTTTCTGAAAGCTTTTCCTGGCTTCCTTAGATTATTTTTATGTGCTTAGTAGATATATAGTTGGGTGCTTACCCAAGTAAAGTAAATATTGATTCCAATCACTGAAATATTCATCAGAACTTCCTATGTAGACTGTTCCCTCCACACATCATTCTTTCTCCATTATTCCAACCTAATATTGACATTTCTTTATTATATCTAATTGAACACCTTTGAAAATTAACATTTCTTCTAAGTCTGTAAGGCACTATGATTTCTTTTATTTTGGTCTGTTACTACAAGTTTGAAATGAATTATTTCTGGCATGAGATAAAAAAAAAAAAAGAATATCCAAACAGGATATCACATCTCATAAAGAAACTATGCATATTACACAAGGTTTCAAATGTAGAAACAGATACTTACTAAACTTGCATCTCAAAATGTAACAGAAGCATTTCAAAACAGCAGCAGCTGCTGCATTCACCCATTTTGTGTTTCTTCAACATCATCCAGAGGTGGATTTTTACAGAACAGGCTTTGTTTGCAAAAAATATGGCACTTGCTCCTGATTAGGACACCTTACTGTTATGTTCTGAAAGTATGTAATTGATTCCTACTCAAAAGATGAGACCTTCACACAACCTTCAGGTGCTATAGTGATATTTTTTTACATGCCCAGTTCATTCTAGCAAAATCTGTTGCAGTGCTGGAAATCACCAGATGGTGCTGTTAAAGATAGGCATGCAAGCTCTGCTCAAGGAAATATGTAGTCAATCACATCTTGGAAGAAACACTACATGAGGAATGGAGAGGGTTTTTAACAGTTTTGTTTGTCCATCATTTAAGTTCACTGCTGTTTTCTGTTTCATGTAGTCTCTGTCCTGGGCGCTCAACAGCAGCAATGACGTGGTACTTCTGTGCTACGAAACAGCCCTGCAGATCACATTTGCAGAAATGCTTAGGGAATGGGAATATTCAGCTGTCCATGCCTCTGCCAGGGAAGCCCAGTAAGGGCACTGATTAGCTGGTCCCAGTGTGGATGGACCAATTTAGGAAGGGAGCTGACCTAATATTTGCTTTCTCATGTTTTACCTCATTGCTAGCCCTGCAAGCAAAGGGGTTTTGTTAGTTCCACTAACAGTGGAGTGTTTTTTTGGTGTGGGGATTTTTTTTTTTTTTTTGTGATATGAAAACTGTCTAATTCCACAAGATCATTTTATATAAATCATTATTGCCTCTAATGGTAAATACTTTTAGACCATATGACTGTGTCATCTTTAAACCATTGTCCTACAGTAGAAATACTTCACAATCCATGACAGGCTCTCGGAGCTATCCTTCCTTTAAAGCACTTAAAAAAAATTGTAAAAGGCAGTTCACAGTTTATTTCTACAGTGGAACACTTATATCAACCTCTGAACTTCCGTTTTTCTGGACTGAGAAAAATGGGTGCACTGTTTCTTCTCATAAACAAGTTGTTCCCATGTTCTGTGGGAATGTTTATATCTAAGAATGCTCCATGTGCAGGTGGTGATCTGCAGGAGTGAAGTACTTCCCACTGCACCGAAACTGACCCTTCACATGTTTGCAACACACATCTTCAAACTGGGAGTTTTGTGTCTTTAGCTGAATGATATTTCTATCGCCTCGAAGAGTGAATCCTCAGCATCTGAAACAAGGCTAGTTCTTCACTGGTCCGCTTCAACACTGGCAATCTTAAGTACTCAGAACTTCCATTTACAGACCTACTTTTCTTCTGACTTGTCTTATTTTTAACAGATATATCTCCAAGTCCTGGGGTCTTACAGCAAAAATACTATGCACTTTACGTTGTGCTCTTATTTAAGAAATGCAGTGTTTAATAAAAATAACAGCAAACTGATCAATTTTCAAATCTGATGAAACAAAGTTTAATTGCAGTCTTCAGTTTACCAGTGTGTAAACTGAGGACAAACAGTGTTAAGGACTATGAAGAGACATGAGAAATCCCAATAACCTGGACAGTCTTAGTTTTCAGGTCTTTTCTCTAACCAATACCTATTGACTGGAATCAGACTCCATGTAGAATTCTGATTGCTGCAGGAAACCAATTTATTTTTAGCAGAAAACAAGCCATTAGGATTTTTCTTCATCCTGTTCAGTCTAAGAAGTGGTGAATAGACTTTAAATCCTTGTTAGCAAATTTTCCTAAGTGTTTTGCAAACTAATAGTCACAAAGGGGGATGTGGAACACGCAGAAACAAGAACAACTCTTGCATTCCCAGAAGTGATATGATGAAAATATTAAGGTTTTTTCCCTATGTATTTTGGGGAAAAAATAGGTTACGTCCTAGTTCAACATACCAAAAAGTCTAGGTGATCTTTCAAGATCTGACTTTTTTCCTGAAAAGAAGATTGATATATTGCTATAAAATTGAATCTTATAGTCTGATAGTCAAAAGGAAGACAACTGAGCGCTAATCATTGGTGATGGGGAGGATAGCTCATTGAATATGCTTACTCCAGAATGCAAATGCTGTACTTTAAATGGACTTTATCTATAGTGGATAAAACTCATTTGTAAAAGAAAGGTAGCATTTATCCTTGAATAAGAGCAGGCATATAGAAAACTGATTATAAATAATTCAAGAGCTATTCCGTGAAAACTGTCCCTGTAGGTAAAAACTAATACTCAACTTTCTTTGGAAAATTGACAAGATTTCTTCTGGATATTTAGTTTTCCCCAAGAAGAGAGATAGATAACCATTTCCATAATGCATTTTATCTTCTTCAAATAGGGGTCTAAGCTGGATGGAATTAATCACCACTGGCAGGCACCTGTCTGTTTCCAATGACTACTGAAGCAGCCAAAATGACAACTATGATGAGCAGGTGAGATAAATCCCACTCTTGATGAACTCCCAATGCTAGTCCATTGTTAGTTAGGTTCATAAATCTTGCATTAGGACATGCATTTATCTTTCTTATTTGATATTTGAATTTGGTATATACAACTGAGGAAGTCAAATCATCTGAGATCACTCAATTTGTGTGTAGTATGAAGGTGAAGTAAAGAATCGTCACACAGGGCCACAGATCTGAGAGCCAGCCCAGGGTCTATGTGTCTATCCTTTGCTGTTAGAGGTGTGACTGTTACAAACATATAAAATTGTTCCCATATTTTCCCACGCATGTGAATTTCTTCTTTCAAAACCTTTGTTTGCTTAGATAAGAAACAGTAGGAGATTCATCTTGATTTCACAATATGACCTTTTCCTTTTAAGATAGATTCATTTTATTCCAAAGCAACTGAGTAATTCTTACAGAAGCCCAACCGTATTTCAGAGTCAGAATTACAGCACAAGATAAGAGAAGCAGTACTCTGAATATTTTCTGCTTAGGTGAAACAAATAATTTATTCTAAACAATGTACTTTTTGGGATTGTGTCTGAAAGTAGACATAACTGTTGGGGGGTCAAGAGAACTAGCAGAGGACTTCTTCAGTCTAGGCTAGGGCAGGACAGTTTGAATCATGAGCCTGCTAGGCTGTAATTTAATAGTGACTTAGGGATCACTATCTGGAGTGGAAGACAAGTGGAATGGAAAGACTTTCTTTAGTTTAAACTGTCTTTCTAACCAAAATCAGAATCATTCACACTGGGAATAGTCCCTGGCTTGTGCTGAACCATGACCCCAGGCTGGGTGTTGTGTGGGGGAGTGCAAGTTGGCCTTGGATGAAGAGTGTATGTGGGAGTGTACCAGCCATGTAGCAGCATGAACCTGGTGAAAGTGTTCAGCTGGAGTCTGGATCAGCTTTAAGCTATTGAAATAGATACAGCCAAACTTGCCAGATCTGTAATGAGAGGTGTCTGACTTATTGAGTAATAAATTGTTATGAGTCACTTTTCAGTTTGTGGGACTCAGGTGGAATAGCAAGGAAGGAAAATAGGGACACTGAGAATTTGAATAGAATAGAATAGAATAGAATAGAATAGGTTAGTTGGAAAGGACCTACAACTGCCCATGTGTGACATAGGAAGTTTCAAAATTGTGTCTTCCTTCATCAGATGAAAATAATCTTCCCAAGGTTTGCTTTTGCACAATGTCTTCCCTTTTTTCCCAACGTTGTGAAGAAATCTTTAGGTGGTAACCTGACAAGTCTGTTGACTTGTTTACAGGGTTGGTTGTGGACTTGTCAGTGAACCTATTTTGAGACTTCTGAAGAGAGATCAGTCCACTTGATTTTTGCCCTTCTCTGTGCCAGAAATAGTATGAGTAAAACTAGTTGCATTCAAGGTTGTACCTTAAATTCATACTAGAAATATTTTTTCCACTAGAAAACAGAACTGTAAGGTCTGTAACATCAGGTACCACTTGAGAGGTGGATAATGCTCACATCAGAGGACACAGTGATATCAGAAGGCAGGAGATGATTCGTCATCATATCTTTTAAATATAGTGATATAATTTTATAACATTCATGAGGGCTTAACACACAGGATACTGCTAGAATATGGCCCCTGAAGCTGTGCAGAGCAAAAAGAGAACATATATCTCTGTCTTGGTTTTGCCTTGGGCTAATTTGCTTACGCACTCTTCACCCAATTACTATTAGTTGAGACAAGGTTTATGCAGACAAAAGAGACTGGATTTGAGAAAATAACATGAACATTTATTACCAGCAAAATAAAACTACTAAAGAACTATAACTATAACAATTCTACTTAAGTAAAAGTGCTATGTATTTACAGAAAATA
>JAYRBT010000114.1:101634892-101654499 GCA_036023395.1 Myiotriccus ornatus
GTGTTTGCATCACAAGAGTGGGATGAGATATAGCGATACTTGAGCCAAGTCACCACCACTTCCCAGCACAGTTCAAGTAAATTATCAATTGTCACAGCTTATAAATGTGTGCAAATGACTTGCTCTTCATGTCATAGACAGAAGAGTTTCAGGGAATGATGAATGCTCATGATGGTGAAGGCTCAGTTCAGTTCCTTAAACAGATGTCTTGAAAGTATCTTAGATAACCACATGGGATTTACAGGTAAAACAGAGGATCTACAGAAAATCAGTGTCATCCTGGAGCATGGAAGGTCCTAGAGAGTTAGAACTAGATGATCTTACAGATCAACTCCAGCCAAACCATTCTACGATTCTGTGATTCAAACTGTTTACAATGGCCCAAGGCCTGTGTTTAACAAGTTAATGACTTCTCTAAACACCCTGTTTTAGAATGAATACCTGGACAATTAAGGGAAGTTCAGACACTATTGTGCTCTGAAAATCATTCCCTAATAGCTAAATGTCAATTGTCTGAATGTGAATCCTAAAACCCTTGGCTCCCATTTTTGTATTCAGAGTGATGGATTGTACTTGTTGTATACCTTTAATATTTCTTCTGAACATGCCTAAACCTGAAACATTCCTAAAGCACCTGCAAGAAACAGGAACTGTTGTACACAATAGTAATATATTATTTTTCAATTACTATATGGGCTATGATTTCCTTTCCTAAGTTTCCAACCACCTTGTTACATGAGATCTAACTGATGGATGATAGCTATATTCCTATAGATATTCCTATTTCATAGACATTATAACTTCTAAGTGGTTTTGAGCTTGAGAAAAACTCTTACCTCTTCCAGCCCTAGAAATTTGCAACCCTCCAAATCCCAACTTACACTCTGCTGAACAACAAGAAGTAAAAAATAGAATTTCAACAATCTGTTCATTACTCTTATTCCTTCTTTCTTCTGGACTGAGATCAAGAAACAAAACACAGGGAGGAGATAGCAGGACATAAATTATGGCATTTTTATTGCTTTGTCAAATTTGAGCCAGATTTTCAAAGGACCTGTTTTACTGGGATTTGGCTATTTCAGTTGAAGTAGCACAACTAAATGGCCTTTTATTTCTGCTGGCCATTTTCAAACAAAGTTGCACACAGCAAGTTCATCTGTTTTAAACTTTATCAACAGCATGAGCCCTCAGCCCCTGGGACTGCCAGCCCCTGTCCCAGTGGTGTCACAGCTGGAATGGTCTCCAGCTCTCCACATCCCTGCCTGGCCATAGACCTGGCCTGGCTTTAGCCAGTCCATGTCCCCAGGAAGGGGCCTGATGACCGGTTTGGGGCTGTCCCAGTGCCTATGGACTGGCTGCTCCTGGCTGGGGCCGGGACAGGCCTGACAGCAGCTGTGAGGGTTTGGCAAAGGCCCGTGTCAGCCAGGAATCTGGACAGGCAGAAACTGTCCTACTTATGGGCCTCGTGCCTGGGGCAGTGTAGGGTCAGGATTATTTCTGCTCCCTGGTCTACTGGTCAGCAAAAAGCATTTTGTGATATGGGCAGGAAAACAGCTGTAACTTAATACTCTGAAACTTGGGAAAAATGCAGGAAAGTTAAGGGTACCACTGACCAATGAGCTCATACAGTAGTTCTGTTTATTTTACAAATGCTTCAGGCTTTGAAATCCCAAATCATCTTCCCCAGAGTGGTTTGTGTCTGGCTGCCAGGGCAGGGAGATAGGTCTATGTTTATGAGCAGATGACACCAACAGGAAGCCAGCAGCACTCTCATATCTCTTGACATCACAGGTGGGAGCTTGTGTTCCCTTTAAACCAATCTTCTGAGGGAATGTGGTGACTTACTGAAGGTTTTACTTATTTAGTGTGCTAGGGAGGCAAGTCTTTGGATGCACACAGCTGGGTTTGGAGCCCAGCAACTTGGAGAGCTGTGTGCTCTTCTGTCGGATAATTTTTAAGCCCAACATCTGGAAGTCTACTCTAAGCAGCATCTCCTGCTAAAACTGTTTCTCAGATGATAATGACAGTGTCAGTCCCTTTTGGGCTGCAGCTGATGGCTCCTGGTTCTGATAGATATGGATGGTTGTCCTTGTTACAGCTCTTCTACTCTCCATGCAACAGGAATATTTTTTATTGTGAGGTAGGGAGTGTCTTTCTGCTTTTCTACATCCATGCCCTGTGTCTCTCCATCCTCAACAAATGAAATTACCTAGAGCTATGTCTGAATTCACTCATTTCATGCTCTGTTTAGTTATAGTGGGAAAAATGGCATTACACTGTAATCTGGTGTGGAGTGCATTACACCTTGGAGTCCTTGGTTCAAAGAAGGTAATTACAGTCTTCGTTTTAGAAGTCATAATGGTACTGCTCTTCTCTTTGAAAGGCAAGAAAAGCAGAACAGCATCCTCCAGTTTCCATCTGTGTGAGAACTTAGATTGAAGGACAGTCACTGAGAGTGTGAAGCCTGGGACTCGCTGTGTCTGCTCTCTGAGACAATTCAGAATAGGAGTCTGCCCTAACCATGAGTCTGTGGTGTGGGAACCAAACTGGGAAGGAAGGGAAGACTCTACACTTCTATGTAAAATATCATTCATGATTCTTTAGCTACCCCTCTTATTCCCTCTCCCAAAAGACAGAAAGGGAGATGGTGACCCTCCAGCTTGGAGGTTATGGCACTCATTGACATGGAAGAGTACTGATTCTCATGGCCTTGGTTTAAAGGCTGCACATACAAGATACTCTTGTATCATTGAGTATTTCTAGGCCTAGCCCATGGCTCAGAGTAAATATTGACAGATTCTTGCCGGCTAAGAGACTGCAGGTCTCTCTTTCATGCGTGTTGAAAATTGTTAAGCACTACGACCCCTTTCAGAGAGGTGAAAGATGTTTTTTTTCATTTCTATTATTCTGAAAAATGCAGTAATTTTATCAAAGCCTTTCCAGGATTAATGGCTTAGTTGCAGGCTTTTCAATTTGCAAAATAAATAACACCTCATCAATGGAAATGAGCAAAGCACCAAAAAGACTGGATAAAAAATCCCAAACAAACAGAGCTTTGGAAGCTGATATTAATAGGAAAAAAAAAAGAGAGATGTAATGAATAATTCATGTAATTGTTTTGGAAAATATTTCTTAAAAGAAACTTAATATGTGAGGAAAAGTTTTATTACTCAGTCTTTTCTTTTTTTGACTGCTTGGAGGCAGAGACATAGGGAAAAGAAGAAAGAAAGGAAAAACTCATAAATGTGCATGTGTTTTGTCCAGAGGGAATCCTTTAAAAACTACTATAACTTTTATCTAGCCAAATTGTGACACAGCATTCACCTCTGTCATGTTTGAAACCCTCACATTTATTACATTCTTTCTAAGTCAGAAAACAATTAGGAGATGGAAATGCTCAGATGTAGGATTCAAGCCCTTTAATGCAGGACTAACCTTTCTCACATGCTAAAAAAGAACAGGAAGAAAGTACATTGGTAGACAGAGGGCAAAATTATAACCCCCGTGCCCTTCCCTAGGCAGTGCTTGGCATCACACTCATTTTGGAAACTTATTTCCAGTGATCAAATTATTTTCTTTGAAAAGTACCATTTCCTTATAGATGGTTTCTATGAATTTTGATTTTCCTGACATAACTGAACACTGAGAAAAAGGCAAGAAGGAAGAAGGTTGTTAATCTAAGGTATCCAGAATCTGTGCACTTCATCTAAGCAACCTCTATAGCCACTGTACAGAGGTGAGCATTTTCAGATGGATATTGACCCCATGCTTTCTTTCTCTGTTAACTACACGTGAAACTTAAATGACCATCTTATATTAGATGCATAGATTTGAATGATTGAATCCAGTCCTTTCTTAACACCAGATTCCAAGTCAGAAACTAAAAGTGTTGCCCTTTCTGAGAATGCGTTTTAGTGCCGTTTAAAATCTATTTGATTTTCAAGTGAATAAAGATGCCTAGACCAATTTACTCTGTCCTTGTAGGATCCCCATTAATTGATTATACCAATGAAAGAAGTTTGCTGTTCTGTGACTTAGAACCTGGGATTGCTCAGATATATATTTCTGAGAGGATTCCCTCACAGCCTGTGGCCAAGTTAGTTACTCATGCATTGTGCATCACTAACACGCACTCAGGCTTTTTATTAAAATACTGCAAAATCAGAAATTGGCTCTATATTTCTAATGGGTAGTTTTTAATTGCTATCCTGAAGGTAAGACAAACCCACACAATATGGATTCATTAAACTCTGACATAAATATTGGTTAATCTTTTCCAATTTTGCAATATTACACAGGATATGATTTATCATATTAAATAGTACTGTGAATCTCTCAAGTTCTGTACTCTGAATGTTTCAGTAGTCAGATGATTGAAAAAAGGCTTCAAGATAAAGGCAAACCCTTCCAGGCAACATGAGAGTTGGAGGGAAGAGCCCAGGCTGCAGGAAGAAAGAGACATGGAGGTATCAGGAAGTCTGTCATCGATGGTTAGGTGCTGCAAAGCTTGTTCATAATTAAGAACCACTGAACTTGCGAAACACAAAGTTCTTTCATATTACTGATCAGCACATACTAAATTAACAGCCTGGGTTTGAAAGAATCCTTCATAAAAATTTGCCTTCAAAGTCATTTGACCAATAAAATTGGCTGCAGCCTTTAAAAGTGTTCTTCAGTGTCAGCGCTGAGAACCTTGCTTTAGGAAACATGTCTGGAAAAGTCTGCAATGGTCATCTGAAAGATAGCTTTGAAGTAATATGTGCAGCTAGATAAATAGTGGGTTTATGAACAATTTCTTCAGGCAGTTGACAATTAGGAGAGTAATCACAGCATCTGACTTGCGTAATATAATTTAGATGTGTATTTCAAGCTACCTAACAATCCCTACAGACCTTCTGGGTAGTCAGTAGAAGGTGAGATGTTCTCCCAAGTGGCACCTGGAGCTCCTACCGTGTATCCTGTCTTCAGCCACTTCTCTTCTTTCTCTTCCTCTGTTGTCTAGAAAAAAGCTGAAGAAACCAACCATAAAACAACTGACTTAATTCGTCCCTTAAAGATGTCATCTATGTGTGAGCTTTTAGTAATTATTTTAGAAAAAGTATTCGTGTTGTGCTCTCACATTTTCCTCTGTTCTTTTTGCTTTGTGTTTCCCAGACTACTTAGACTTGCAGTGTTTGATTCCTCCATTATAGTTGGCTTTAATTTTTCAGACATTTTCAGATTGTCTCTTCATGATATCAATTTGTCCAACTGATTCATTATTATTTAATAATTTTATTGTACTCTAAAGGACGCTATATTACCATGTGAATTCATATATTAATCAGGCATGTACTTGTTTCTAATGAAATCTACATTACAAAATTCATTATAGCAGCTAGCTGTGACATTGATTGTTAACAACTCTTTGCTAACATTTTTTTGTAAAATATGGTTTAAAATAAGTTATTAATTAATTTTGCTGCATCTAGTAATTATTTCATAAATATTAATAGAGAACATGCACACATATAAGCACACACATTCTTTACATAAAATTATTATCCCTTATGAAGCCATCATCCATTACATTTATGGTTATTATGCTTTCATGTTTGGTGAGAATACAAAACAAAAACTATTTTAGAAAATTTTCACTCACTGAAAGTGATATAGAAATCTGTCCAGTTTTTCAGATAAACTGTGACAAACAGTTCTCGATTTACAGCACAAATCCCTCTAATTTACTTCAGAGAGGGAAAAGAATCAAATAAAAAATAACCAAGGCTATGAAGAAAAAAGGTAGCACTTATACTGCTTAACTTACTAGGTAACCCAGTTTGGCCAGTGGTCCTGTACCTCCTCCTCCCCTGGGGTTGCAGAATTTGTGACAGAAATACCTTCAGTTTATGAAGTGCCTCTTAGTTATCTGCAGCAAAGTCCAGTACAAACAAAACTCCAGAGACATTCTAAACTTCAGACAGATGTGATCTGCATGTCCCACCACACCAGATGTTCAGGTGCCAGTACAAGCATATCCGCTGAAATATGCAGTGGAGGACTCCTCCCTGGCTGGCTGGCTGGCTGCATTTCTACCTTCTGGGTCTAGTGCAAGGTGTCCATGCCCACAGCATGGGATTTGGAAATAGATGATCTTTAAGGTCCCATTCAACCCTAACCATTCCACGATTCTATTTGCTTCCCCAAAGAAGTACAGCAAACTGTGGTTGTGGGTAAGAGAGAGAGAAGTGACAGCCTACACCTTATGTAGGGTCTGGACATG
Source organism: Myiotriccus ornatus (assembly GCA_036023395.1). Lineage (NCBI taxonomy): Eukaryota > Metazoa > Chordata > Aves > Passeriformes > Tyrannidae > Myiotriccus > Myiotriccus ornatus. Next base: position 101,641,155 of record JAYRBT010000114.1, read on the forward strand.
GTTTACGTGTAGACTTTGCATTGTAAATAGAAGGAATATATAAATTAAGAGGAGAAGCAGCTGCTTGAAAGGAACTAAATGACTTGTCTGCTTGAGAGTAGGATGCTAATAGGTCTGGGACTGCTATCTTTAACACAAATCCCAGACCTGTGGCTCATCTCCTGAGCCATGCAGAATTTCTGCTGACATTACATACACAGTAGGACAAATCTTAATCCCACAAGGGTGTATGTCCAAGGGTTGGATGTTGGGTGATTCACAGGTAAAAATCTTTTCTGTCAAACTGAAAAATGGCTTAACCAACATTTTATAGGATGATTTTTGTAGCAGTGTCTGGATTTGCTATGACCAAAATGGACAGAGTAGGCAATGGTGGAAATTGAAAGTATAGTGTAATAGTTAATGTTTTCATTCTGCATGTAGAGTCCGGATGACCAAATCCTCTTCAGTCACAAAGCTGTGAAAATTTTGGTTGCATAGAAACGGGAACAGCCAGGACCAGAAGTTTCCTTGTGTTTTGTATAATAGGAAGTGATGTCAGGCCCAAGAACATAAATTGTGAACTATTTCGCTGTTGCTATTTTTTAATACACTGTCATTTTTGCACTTTGGATAACGCAAAAAAATTTTCATTTGATGCATTATAATTTTTTTGACAATCAGACATTCTATTAAATTTCATTTTATACAACTGTATTGCATGTATTGGTAACATTATGAAAGAGCAAGGCATCTAGTATCGGATCACAGAAAAAAGTACCCAAGCAATAAGAATTAAAAATGTCATAAAAATTATTAATGGCATTATTAATAGCCAGGCCCTTGTCACAACACATTATAACATTTCCTTTGGAGACATTACAATGTATCAAGGGGAATGGACAAGATGACCTAATAGATCTTTTCTATCTTTTCTCTCACATAATCATGTCAATCAGCACTATAGAGTCATAGTAATTTATTCCTCCTATTGCTTCCAGACTACTGTAACCCAATCCTGCTATATAGATCTAAGAACTGCAACTGCAGCATCACAGTGTTCCTTTCGCCTAGACTCACTGTCAGTAGTGTTTCAATAAAGGTGGGGACTTGCTTTATTGAATAATAATGGCAGAAATGGTTGGCCTTAGGGTTTAGGTGACATAAACTCATATTTTTAGTGGGATTCATCTTTTTTAAAGCTGTGTGGGGGAGAGAAGAGCCCAGACAGTGGATATTTCTCACATATTATTATGTCGGCTTTCCTGGGTGGAAATAATGAATATATACACACATGAAAAAACATAGTCAATATTTTATGATAATGGTCATACTTTGTAAATGCAGATATTGTATTTTAATATATATATGTGTGTATGTATATATTTGTATATATATGTATATATATATGTGTGTATATATGTGTGTGTATATATATATATATATATATATAATGTGGTGATTCCAGGGTATAAATTGGTTATTGTAAGTTTCACTAATTTTATTTTTAATATTGCCTATCAATAATAGCTTTCATTACATTTCAATTCAAGAGCATGTAAAAAATAAAAACCCAAACAAACCAGTGATAAAGGTCTTTACTCATTCCATTGTAATTATTTTGAAAGGAATTTTTGTCAGGATCTATTTTATTTAGATTCCTGCATTTTTCCAAGGTTTTTTTTTTTTAATTATGGAATTTAATCTTCCATTCCTGTGTTTCCATTAGGAATGGATATAAAATTTCTTTGGCTTTAAGAGCTTGAGAAAATGGGGACTTGCGGAGAGATGACTAGGCTTTGCTCAAGTACAAGAGTTCTTAATGTTTTTCACTGCATCTTTTTGTATACAATATATTTTATACAGATAAACTACATCAAACCCCTTGAAAAGTTTCACCATTTTAGTGATGCTTAGGATTCTGAAATGTCAGCATTTTGCAGAAAAAGTAGCTGAATCAGGCCAGAGTAATTGTATTAGCTGAATTATACAGCAAGCAAAATATGAAGTCAGCTATTTGAAGGTATTTGAAGGCAAACTATTTCTATGTAGAGAGACTTCAATTCCTATGAATGCAAAGTTATAAAAACAAATCCCTCATAATTCCAGTACTTTCTTACAAGTGACAAAGCATCTGAAAATCTATTATGCAAAGTAAGAGTTAATGACCATGTATGCATAAAGTACTTTCCCCCAGTAAGCAATATTTGAACCAACGTTGTAATTGGAGAAAAAATATTCCAATTCTCAAATAGTCTGTGGACAGAATCACGTTTTCCAACGTTACCATTATCAGCAGCAAATGATGATACTCTGTTAAAATTCCAACTATTTAATTGCAGCAGATATTGTACTATTCCTAAAATGATTTTATTATTCAGGAAATGGTTATGTCATCTTATGACTTTGCAGTACCAGAAAAGAAATCAGTCAGAAAAATGTTCATTCCATGGTTTAAGGCATGTGCAATGACAGAGAAAACTGTGCCCTTTTTAAAACAAACAACATGTTTTCTCAGTTCGTAAGGAGGAAATATCTTGTTTGCAATAAACAGAACTTTTCTTCTACAAAACTGGATCATTTCAGGCATGGATGAGTCCCAAAAAACATATTCCATTTCCCGTTAGAATTAAATGATGAATATGACTGAATATGTGTTGTAATAGGGTAAAGTTTTGCTAGGAGTGCACAATGACAATTGAAAGCACAGAAATCCTTCTCAGACTAAACCCTAGAGCAAGGTCACTATGCCCTTTCTGAACTGCTTGGTCTGACACAGTGGAACCAGGGAAGTCAAAGGATAACGATGGAGGACAACCAGCCATAAGAGTTTAAGCCAGAAATTGAGAGATTTCTGAAGATCGCAGGAAAGATAAGAGTTTGGTGCATTACAGCCAGACCCTAAACTCTAGTCTTGAAAATGGAATTCCCTGAAAAGTCGGTGTCTAAGTAAAAAGAAGGGTTGCAGCTGTCTGTGTTCCAGAAACTGCCCTGATTAGAGATGACCAGATTCATTCAGCTCTGCAAAGGCTCGTTCATGCCTACGTTTAAAGGTAGGTATGTATCTAAATACTTTTACAAATCCAGCCCCTGGGCCCTTTCTAATATTTTGATTACTGCATATTAACACTGAAAATTACAAATACCTTTTACATTCAAGTCTTACCTCACATAAATTTTTCAGCAAGAAATCAACTCTGAAATGTGATGAAATGCTAAGGTAAAACCTCTGGTTCTTTTAATGTCATAGTCTATTTGTTGAAAATATTGGTTGTCTTTCACTAGGACTATACTCCTCTTCAGATTCTTATTTTCCATCTATTTGTGCAGAACATTTTGTATGTTTATTTACCTGTATCTTTGAGAAAACAAAAAGTTAAATATTCTCTGTACAAAATTAATCATACTAATGCTTGGATAATAAAATATTTGAAATATATTTAAAGCTGCATTTTAATAATCTACAGGAAATTAATTTTTAAAACTGCCATATACTAAGACATTTCTAAGTCAAATTTCTGTACTGCTTTGTTGCTTTCAGGCAATTCTTCACTTGCCAGGTTTGGTATCAGGCATAGAAGGCTGTATTGAGTCACTGCTCATTTGAGTGTTAAAATTCAATTTACAGATACACAGATGTTCTGAGATCCTTTGAATTTAATGAGGATGACTCATACAGATGAGTAAAGAGGATGGACTTTGAGTTCTCTAATGCTTTCTGAGATCAGTGCATTCCAGATGAAAATCATTCAACTCGATCCATGCTATCATCCTACACTGCCCATTATCTTTGCCCTCTTTCCTTGTCTTGCTGCTTAAAATAGGTGTATTTTGGAATGAACTGGTTTTAGTGACCTGACTTACAATAATGACATGACATTTCCAGCCTTATTTCTACATTCCACTACTAATGACCTGTATCAGTCCTCGAAAAGTTTTGTTATATTAAGTTATTCTTTACATAGAGGTGGCAGTATACTATGCTTCTAATGCTACTTCGTTAGTCATATTTAGAGACCATAATTTTATTTTTAGAAAAAATCTCAACTAAAAGTAGCTTTAAAAATGTCCTGTTTGTGCATATGAATTCGAAACACTGCAAAGTATTAGGGCAAACATATACTATCCACATCACTAGCGTAGTGTCACGTGGGTCTATATGAAGTATCACCACACAATCAGGAATGCTGCTGAATATGAGTTATGGGACAGACTTGAGAAATTGTATGACAATGATTTACAGAAACAGAGATTAAAAATCTTGTAATTATTTGGAAAGAAGAATAATAAAAGAAAATAAAGTATATCAAATTAAATGAAACTATAAATCTTGAAAGCAGTTGGATCAGGACTTTCTGTCTCCCCATCAAATTGTGGAGACACAAAACATGGAAGCAGTGAAATCTGAAGAGCAATTAGAACTAGAAGGGAGGCAATTAGGACATAAAGTAACCATGCTCCTTGGAACTCATTGTCTCAGGATGTGTTTAAGACCAAAATTTCACAAGCAGTGAAGAGGAACCAAGTATCACAAAAATTTTTAGGGTTGTAAAAATTAGTACTACAAAGCTTTGGGGAAAAAAAAATGCTTCAAGGTTTAGTCCAAATTTTAGCTATCACGCTGAAGAGTAGGATTGGAAGGATTAGTATATACTTCAATTACCCAGTGTTGGTCTAGTACCTCTAAACATCTGGTACTGATTATTGTCAGAGACAGGATTTTGGACTAGCTGGACCTTCATGTTTGAAAAAGAATAGCAAATCCAGTGCCCAGTTTCATAACAGCAATTTCTGGATGGTGTGATCTTCCTCAGCGTGCCTCTTCCATGACAAATCTCTCTGCCTTGTCCCTCCCCAGGAGGGGGCACTCTCTGGAGTTACGAAGGTGCCTTGATAGCAAAGCTGTGCAGTCGCTGCCGGCAAAGGCAGACACAACCAAGGAAATGCACAGTAGCGCGCAGAGCAAGCTGGACCATACAAGTAGGAAAGGGAAGAGGAGGACCTGGTGGATTTCTTTTCATTTCTCTTCTCAAGGGACCTTCTTTTTTCAAACATAGGTCTCTGTATGTGTGTCTGTACCGGTGTGTCTGTATGTGTATGTGTGGTGAGGGAGCAGGGGCACTGCTGCTTTGTAACTGAATGTGGCCTTGGGAAACAGTTCCATTATAATCATACTCTCAAAAAGCAGCTTATATTACATTGCCATTTTGGCAGGGGTGTCCTTTGCTCCATAAAGGCATCTGCTGCTGCCTGGCATATTCAAAGCAATATAAAGTGTGCTGAAAACCATCAACCAAGGCTAAGACCAAACAAGGCAATACCAATAGCAAGAATGAGGATGAATCCACTTATTTAAATCTTCTCAGAAAGGATTCACAAAGGGGCACCTTCACAGAATATGAATTAATGTCCCGTTTTCCTATCTACAGCTTTACATTACCAACATTTATTGCAATATAATTCTTTCTGGTTTCGTTCTGGCTGGTGTCCAAGGTAGGCTAAAAATAGGTTTTAGCTAGCTATATTTCAGCCTCCGGTTGATGAAGGATTTATTGATATCCCAGTTTGTGCCACAACTTATTGTCACAGTGATGTGTATGCGTGTGTTTGTGAGAGAGAAGCAGGAAAAACTGAGAGGTTTTTTTATGTCATCTTACACACACTGGGGAAACATTGCTGCTTTTTGTTCTGTCACAAAGTCCTTCATGACCTAGCTGCCTCATTACAGTTTCACTGCAAACAAGTTAGAGAGTAATTTCTGCCATCCAGTTGAATTTATGCTCAGATTTTGAAAAAATGTCTTTGTCAAAAGAGTGTATAAGACACCTCCAAAGAGTGCTGGACTGAACAGAATATGACCATAAAGGGTGTGGTAAATTTTGATCATTTTACATCATCTAATAGTTGCACCCCACAGTCTGAACTGAAGAAAGAGCAAAATTGTCTCCAGCTCAGGTCAAAGCTGTTGTGAAAGACATGTACATTGGTAGGAGGCTTTGTGTGTTGTTTGGGAGCTAAGAATTCTTGTTGCTTTTTGAGGAATGGGAGCGTGCAGTTTCCATCAGTGCTCCTCCTCTTTCCCCTATAAGCAAGTACAGTAATGCCAGGTTAGTTTTCCTAAGCTGCTCCTGGGAGATTCCTCTTATTTTATTTGCTGCTCTCATACAAAACAGCAGGCACATGGTTGCTCAAAAAAGGCTTTAAACTCAACCTGATGGGTGTATTAACCAGGTGCACTAGAATATTGAGCCTCCTTAAAATATTGATATTAAATATGTTTATCATATAATGACCACGGTGCTCTTAATTATGGAACTAAATTGAAGCCTGAGTTAGGGCAATGCTTAATTTAGGATTTCTTAGGCTACTGAAAAAAAAAAAAAAAAGAATACCAAAGAGTAGTTATGCTATACTAAGTAGGCTGGTAGAGAATTTAACTTTAGTCCACAATCCTGATTCTGAATATCCTACACAGTCTGAAGAAAAATTAATTTGTGGTTTATTAGTGACTGTCTTTATATTTAATATAAAGAATAATGCTTTATTAAACAGGAGAACAGATATTCACTTGGGAGGTAAAATCCATTTTGGGTTTGAATTTTTTTTTTATGCTTCAGAATTTTTATGGTGTAAGCAACCTCTTTTATTTTTTCCACTGGGACCAAAAGTGATAGTGTTCCAAATTCAGTTTGTTGCTATATTCTCATGTGTTCTCCTTTTTTTCTAGGTCTTTGATGGTGTGAATCATTCTTGGCTCATATAGTCTGAGTATTTCAAGCCTGAAAAGTACTGTCTCCTGAGTTCAAAAGAACATCAGATGCACTCAGTGCATTTCAGAAAGCATTGAATTCAGTTCAGGGTTGGAACTTGTGGCTTTTTATTTGCTATTTTGTTTCTGGATTTTACTGGGTTTTGTGGCAATTTATGTGAACATATTCTTTTTGGTTCTTACCACGTAGAAGTTACGCGGTCCTTCTTCAAATACTCTGGGTATTTTTTATCTTTTTTCAGTGCAACACCTATGCAAACAACCTAACCAATTCCAGGGCTCAGAAACTATTTGTATACTCATAGCACGTTTCCCAGCATCACTCTGACCTGGGTCAACTAGTGTCCTCTGAACAATTCCCAGGAGTAAGCACAGGCTGGAGTCTATTTCCAGTAGGCTGCCTGAAGGCAGCTACACTCTTTGGGAGCATAGCATGGGCACATCTGGGCCAAGCTGCTGGTCTCAGAGCCAAAGAAAGGGTCCTGACACTGTTAAATTTAGCAGTATAGATGTAGTGTGTGTGACCAAGAGCATAAAAAGCACTTGGCACACTAATTCTAACCTAAAAACTTCAACAACCACTTGGGGAGGTTCCAGGTGAAGTGCATACACAATTTCTTTTAGATTAAAAAAATAATAATTGCATAACATTTGATAAATTTTCCCCTTCCCCTTTATGTGCCTGACCTACTAGCCTGTAAGGTCAGGCTATCTCTTGCTGCTCTCTGTCTGTCCCCATGACTACAGTATTTGAATTTCAGCAGTATGTGCTTAGTGCCTTGCAGAGATGTTAGCTGGGGTCCTGGAAAAGAGGAGAGCTGCGTCAGCAGGGCACAGTGCCCAGACTGATTAGTTCTGCCATGTTGATGCAGCTATGCTGCTTCTTGTTCCACAGCGAGGACATTTGGAGACATCTGAGGTATTGTTGCCTTGCACAGACATAAGGACAAACAGGCTGCTACTAAAAAATGAAAATGTGCACAGCCCGGAAAATAAAGTTATACATATCCCAGCTTCACATTTGCACTCACACTGCTTCTGTTTCAGAGTACAAAGGGAGAGTCAGAAACGTCTGTTGCATGCAGTTCAGCTTTCCTAAATCACTAAAATTAATCTCAAAACAATATATTTTTCATCTACCACAACGTGGCCACTTGCTTTATCTGCCAGAGTTTCTCATATTGATGGTTTTCAGTACTCACCTGCCTATCTATCTAGATTGTAGATCACAAGGAAATGGAGGCTTGAGTCTGTATTTCCAAAGGAGGCAGCTACTTTTCCATTCTTCAGTGTCTTAAAGTACCCTTAAGTATAGATACTGTAATCCTGGTTGAAGATACTGGGAAATCTGGATGAAATTTGACTCTGTGAAAACACTGGCCTACCAGGTAGGTACCTTAGAAGGTAAGGACCAGCCTATCTGCCCCCACAACATATGAAGCCAATGTGCCAGTTGCTTTTAAATCCTTAGTGTGCAGGTTTGCTGCAGCTATGCTCCTGGCTCCTGGCTTTACTGTGGGACCCTTCTTTGCAGTACTAAACCCTGGTCTTTCTGTCTAGGCCTTGGACCTTTTCAGTGGCTGTCATTTGGCAGAGATGTAATCAATAGAATGAGATGTAATCTGAGTGAAGGAGGAAATGTTTAAACTATTGCTGTCTCTGGTGTCAAACCTTAAGTGCATTACTTCAAATCCTTTGTGACTTCTACAAAATATTTAATTTATACCTTATCTGGTTTTAATCATTTAAGATGGTGACTGGATAATTTTTTTATGGACATTTTCATTGCATCCTAAAAGGTTTCTGTAGAATCTGAGAGCTTGTGTCTGCCCCCCTTAAGCTAGAATTCAGACACTAAACAAATGGTTGGGCATTTGTCATTAGCAAGGAGACTGAAATCATCTACAATGGGATGGATATAGGGGAAGGAGGAGTAGAAGAAGGAGGGCATCAGATGTTGACAATGTAGAAACTGCCTTTGTTGGCAGTAGGTCCACGCTAGAAGATTTTCTACTTCTTCAGACACTTATTCCCACCTTCACAGGATATATCTTGCCAAAGCAGCTGCTATTCTAATTATAGCAATCTTTTGCTGTTTTTGCCTTTGCGCTAAAAATGATTACTAGATGTGTTTACTAGGAAAAATTAGCAACTTTACTTCAACTTTTGCCTTTTTAAATGAAGGCAATTAGCTTCAGTTTTCTTTCCAGCCCATTTCTAGACACAGGTCTTAGCCTGCCAGTATATTCCTGAACTCTGCTTATCCTCATGGATACTTCAAGTTATAGTAGGCTCAGATACCTTAACCTGGACACTCCACTTCCATGACTGAAGAAAATTTTGACTTGACTCCTTTTCCCAAAGCCATGTGGTATTTCAGGGGCTGACCTGGCAGCAGGGTAGATTCTGAGATGCTCTCCCTTTACTTTTGAACCTTGCTTGCTTTTCTCATCTTTTATCATCTACTCCTTAAAATAAACTCAGGACCATCAGAGCATGTAGTGACTCAGATTTATGATACACGATGAGTTCCATTTAACTCGGATAGCTGAGCACAGCTGGAACAATGCAGTGGGACTAGACATGTTTGTGAGTGTTCACAAAAGGTGAATTATTTTAAAAATGGAGGAAGAAGCTATATTATATTGCATATGGCCTGTCATGATTCATTTTCAGAGTGATGCCAAAAGCCTCACATTATTTCATAGAACCTAGGGAAATAACAAGAGTGGGAGAGGGAGTGGTGTAAAAAAGAAATCAAATTGGCTATTACACATAGTATTGCAGATCCAGCATAAAGTTATATTGTTATATTGTAGTCCCTGAGACTTCAGATAATTCCATTAACCTCCAAACTGTTTTTGCCTCTGGAATTTTCATTTGAGGTAACCTGCACTGAGATTTTACAGTTCACTGATTATTAGAAGTCAGAGCTGTTATGGTATTACATTTGAGTGAGATAACTTGATTTGCAGCATATGCTAGGTTTAACCCCCAAATCATGTCCTGATTCCAGGAGAGAGATTAAGGCACTAAGGGCTGGTGAAGCTTTTATTAAAGGAACAGTGACGGAAATGAATGCATCAGTTCACTGTACGTAATCATAATTTAGCTATTAAAAAAATATAAACCAACAAAGAGAGTAAGATTCTGATCTTAATTAAAGTGGAGTAAATCCAAAGCAACTTCAGCATACAAATAAACAGCCTGAACTTACATTTCTATTAACTGAGATGAGAATCTGGCTTACCAATTATGAGTATACTTCAACATCTGATCTAATATTTGCTGTTGTCTGTGGCTTTTTTTGTTTTCAGCAGAAGAATGTACTGTTATGAATCACTCACCATGAGACCTCACTCCTTAGAGACATCTTCCCAGAGAGATCTTTCTTTATTCTTGCAATGACTAAGTGGGAAACCCCAAGGTGAGAACACTGAGCATATGTTTCCCCCAGGGAAATGTGTAATCACCAGAATGGCTGAGATCTGAATATCCGAACCATTAGATAAAATCATTTACACAAGAAAAAAATTTTTTTAAAATCTTTTCTTATCCTCACACAATTTATTTTTTCCTGCTGTAGTTAGAGGGCAGTGTATTCCTTCAGTGTTTTTAGGCTGCTAGTAGACTATGTTATAAAGGTAATGTGACTATGCTGCACAGTAGAGCTGGATTGATTGGCATGAAACATAAACCTATCAAAAGAGAAAATCAAGCAGCCTGATAGCTCTGCTGTCAAGGCACATTTATCTTTCACTGCAGCCTTGGCGGTCCCACTGCCTGGGATTAAAAAGCTAAAATTCCATCATGATAAATGTAAAGATCTTGAGTCAGTGTGAAAATTTTCCATTAAAATTTGTTTTCAATAAGAGCTGAACTTTGGAAACCCCATAGCTTTTTTTTTTTTCCAATATTTTCCAAAATGTTGGGGTCTTTCATAGAAATTGAGAATATCTATCTCTTCACTCCATGCCTTGTAAAATACCTCCAATATTTCTCAGACACCCAAATCAACATTGCTATATATTTCATACATGATTTTCAGAACTCCTCATTCACCTTAAGACTAGTGTATAAACACTGAATTTATTCTCTTCTCTCAACTTGCACACCACAGTGACATAGGAACTGCACTCCAAATTTGTCCTTAGGAACATTCCTTCTGGCTTCCTCCTTTTACAGGCAAACTCTAGGATTTTCACTTTGCTAATATGCCTTTAGGGTTGAAACTGTCTAGATCATATGGTTTCCATCAGCATGTTAGTATTTTCTAAAGGAATCAGATCAAGCTTAGTATATATGGATTGCTTAAATTGCTCTCAAGCCTCCATAAATGCTTTTAAATAACCAGTGTGCACCCACTGATTGCCTAGAACTGAAATAACAACACTGGGCCACAGTTCAATGCCAAAGTTGTGGCTCTCCACATCATGATGCAGATATGCCCACATGGGTAAAGCCCATGAATAATAATCAGATCCAAAAGTCAAATATTCTGTAAGATATACTCTCTCTCCCATCTGGCCAGGTTTACTTATGCATTACTTAAACTCCCAGTATCACTTCCAGTGTGGTAGAAGTGGGGACCTAGGAATAAAACAACCAAAGTGAGGGTGAAGGACACATGTGGAAGCCCAAAATCCAGTCCACTGGAGACACTGATACCCTGGTACTATCTAACCATTGGTTTATTGTTGTGGAAAGCACACGTTCTCCTTATCTGGAGGAGTCAAAGTCAATATCCAGGACACCAGGTCAGGTTGTCAAAATCACCTAAGTAAAAGCCTGAAAGAACAAAGTAGATCAGGAATTAGCTACTATTGTTCCATTTTCCACAAGAGTTAAGAGTTGAGATGCAAGAGAATAACATTTTCTTCTCCCCCATATTGCCTCATCTTGCATCCAGTACAGGGCAGGAGGTTAGAGTGTCAGCAAGTAAGGATTTCCTATTGATAAAATAAAATTTCCACAAGATTTTTACTAATTTCTAAGCTGCAATTTTTTTTCCCAAAGTGCTTATTATTTTAAAACATTTTGTGTATATTTAGTCTCCTCTACTATTAAGACCATCAGGAAGACATGTTGGCAGTCCATTGTGGTGGAAGAGAACACAATTGAACTCTTTACAGTAAAATACTGACAGCATTTTAGGCAAGCTTAATGTACAGTGAAATGTTAAGTGTGGATTATAATGTTTTGTACTTAACCCCATGCCAGGACAAATTTCAAGATCCATCACTTGAAGGCATGGTTATGTAGACCTGCTTACTAACACAGTAGTTATAATGCAATTTGGTCAACTAATGACATAGGAGATGATGAATTTTGAGTTGGTGTCATGCATCCTATTTCATACTTGATGTATTTCAAAACTGAAAAACCTGAAAGCTAAGAAAAGGAAAATCAGTAGATTATAGTAATTAAAAAAAAAGAAAAAGAAAAAAGACAGAGAATAAGAGAGAGAGAAAAAACCCCAGTCATTCTTCATTGTCCTTCAGCAACTCTGAGATATATCAAGGAAAATCAAGGAGACAGAAGATGTGGTGCAGGTAGAAAAGAGTGGGTTTGGGAAATGTGGGTAGCAATTTCTCTTTAATTTATCAAATCTCAGTTTACTCTTTTCAGAGTCTCATTTCAAAAGCCAAAGATCACATCTGCTTTTCAACCACAGCAGGATTTCAATTGCTTCAGTTGCCTTCTGAACCTAACAGAAAGCTTGTGTTTGAGATGAGTCCTGGAAATAAGTGGTAGTTAACAGTTCTGAGCAGTTTTATCTAAACTGTTCTTGCATTTGTATGTTTGTTGGATGTCATTAGGAACCTAGTTAGGTGAGAGACACTATTTCCCTGCAGCATGTGCTATCCACATTAATAAATCTGTGGTTAAGGTATGACTGGTGTGTCAGGTTCAGCTGGCATACACACAGTGGTATAGCTACATGGATTCGAGTGCAGCTGTAATAATTTGTAGCAGCTGAGGATCTGAACATAACACTCCGTGCTTTGTGAACCTCTCCACATATCCTACTTTTGTATGGGTCTTTTAGAGTAAAGTGCACACTGCTAAAAATCCACAAACCTTATTGGCCTTGTTATTTTTGCTTCTATACCTCTTTATTATATTTTTATTATTATCTACAATTCATTTTGGTTGTGAAGCTTTTGTTTAAGTCTTTATCAAAGTAATGCAGGAAAGTAACCCAAAATCTGAATGTACCTACAGGCCGGTCTTCTTGTTGATAAGATGTAACAGGACAGGTGGAAATTTCAAGAAAAAAATGACAGAAGCCAAGGACAATAGTCACATCTAACTTTTGCCACCTAGTCACAAGGTCTCAATTATTATCACTTAGGAAAATGTATCTCTATTAAAAAAAAATTGGTTAGACTTAGCTTTATACAGTTAGAACAGATTTCTTCTCTAATGCTCTTTTTTACCCAAGGGCAAACTAAGATGCAGATGATACTAAATGGGGAAGAGCTGTTGACTCCCTTGAAGGCAGGGAGGCCCTGAAGAAAGACCCTGACAAATTAGAGGACTGGGCAATCATCAACCACATGAAGTTCAACAAGGGAAAATGCCAGATTCTGCACC
>JAYRBT010000114.1:101654765-101668996 GCA_036023395.1 Myiotriccus ornatus
GTATGAGAAGCAGCTGGCGTTACTTGTTCTGTTCAGCCTGGAGAAGAGGAGACTGAGGGGAGACTTAATTGCAGTCTACAACTTCCCCATGAGGAGAAGAGGAGGGGCAGACACTGATCTCTTCTCTGTGGTGCCAGTGACAAGACTCAAGGGAATGGCCTGAAATTGTGTCAGGGGAGGTTTTGGTTATCTATCAGGAAAGGGTTCTTCACTCAGAGGGTGTTTGGGTACTGGAGCAGGCTCCCGAGGGAAGAGGTCACAACACCAGTCTGACAGAGTTTAAGAAGTGTTTGCACAACGTGCTCAGGCATATGGTGTAATTTTCGGGGCTGTCCTGTGAGTTGGATTTTGATGATCCTAGTGGGTCCCTTCCAACTAAGGATATTCGATGATTCTATTTTTCTACATCCTCACCCCTGGAAGCAATTCAGAATTGTGCTGGCTTGTTTTCCCTTGACAGATTTGTTAAAACTGAACTTTTCTTTCCATTATTTCTGAGCATGTTTTGTAGCTTTTGCCTGATTTCAGTTTCCATGAATGGCTCCTGAGACTACTCAAAGTAAGACAGTCAATCATATATATAAACAATACACCTGGTCCTTCCAGAGAAGTATCTGTGACCACTAAGGTAGCCTCTCGAGCAGCTGCAGTTCCAAAGCTGCCATCGCTCTGTGCTGAAAGTTACAGCACTTACTTGCAACAGTTTTCTTGTGCTGAGTCTTGAAGAATGCATTTGATATAGGTTTGGAAAGCACTGCTGGTAGAAGCTTTGCCCTCTGAAAATACTAGTCACGTAAAGATTTTTGTTTTAACTGTTAAGCTCGATATCACACCTTCCAGAATAGATGTTATGTGAAGTATTGTAATTTAATTCCTTCTTGGCAGCAGAGACAGACTTCTCTCGCAGTTTCTAGTCAATATATACCTTATATAGTTGAGTGCAGTTCTGCTTAAAATTAGGAGGCAGCGCATTTCTCATGTACCATTCAAGCCTCTCTCTGACTGTTGAGTTGATGTTTTCCAGGGAACATCTCTGCTGTTTTCCAGAGAATCTCTCTGCTGGATAACTGCATATAAGTTTTATGCTATTTGCATGAGAATATAGATCTAGAATCTTATTCTCTTGAATACCTTCTTCTTTGGGAGAAGATTCACTGACTGATTTTGAAGCTGTTGATATACTCAACTATTATTAATATCCTATTAGTAGTTAACGTATCTTTGTACCTGATTATGTATTTTGTCTCAATTTTCATGCTATACTGTGACAACTTTTGATTTAATTTTCTCACTCAAGACTTAATTCTGCAAGAACCTGATTGCTCTGATCTGAGACAGTGAGACATGTAAATAGCCACACAGCTTAGATATGTTAGGATATAATTAAAATAAACCGGATACTTACATGTTTAAGCTGAAAGGAGAATCTAATTAATCAGCTTGGGAGATTCAAGTCTGAGTTTTGGCACACTTTAGAGATGGCCACAGAATCACAGGATCAGAAGAAAAGTAGAAAATGTTATGGTCAGAAAGACAGAGAAATGTCCGCTCAAAAAACAGAGGCCAGAGGGGAGCCTTCAGAGATATAAGAGACTGATGCAAAAAATAAGACAATAAACTGTTCTCCATTTCTATGGAGGATAAAATACAAGGCTTGAAATTGTAGAAAGATTTCATTCAGATACTAGGAAATCTTTCTACACAGGAGATAGTGATGCACTGTAATTGTCATGGCAGCCTGTGGAATTTTAATTAAAGGAGGGTTTTAAGAAATGGGTTAAAGAACTATCAGATAAGAATAGCTGAAGTACAACTGATGCTGGCCTGGGACAGCAGAATAGCTTAGGTAATCTCCAAGACCTCTTCATAACCTATTTTTCAATTTTTTCTCTGTGATAATTTGAAGAAGCAAAGTTAGATGCCTTCATTATTTAGTCTATCTGCCTTTGTCCTTCCCTGTAACAGAGAATACGAGCATTTACCCAACTGCTGAGGCATGCTATGAGGGTAAATGCAATAAGGATTTGTTAGCCAGTGATGCAATGGCATTAAATAGGGAGCTTGAAAAGAATAGATAGCACAGGCTGAAAAACTTCAGTAGATTTGGCAGGAGTGCTTGGACTGAAACTTTGTTATCAGCATCCCTTGGGCTGCCAAGCTTTCAGTGACAGCAGAATTTGAACACTCATTTCATTGACTGCTGACTCAATTCTATGTGAACTGAATAGGCAGTTTCTGGATCAAGAAGCAAAATGTAAAAGATTCTAATTCTGCAATTACTTACACATGAAGCTTAACCTACTTGAGTAGGACTGTAAATGTGGCTATTCTGATACACAATGGTAATGACGGATGTAATCAAAAGCCCTTCTGGAATGTACCCAAAGCATTCTGCAATTAAGTGATAGTTTTTGATTCACAAAAACTGTTTTATTTATCTTTTTAATAAAAATTAAAAAAAAAACTACCACCCCACCCCACCCCCTTCCCAAAGCCCACAAACCCTAAAACCAACAAAATAGTATATTCAGTGGAGCAGACACATGTGGATATACTTCTGGAGTAAGTTACAGCACCTTCACAGATTGTGCAACACTGGAAGTTTCAAATAATTGTTTTATATAATGCTGTCTGCTAAAGCTCCACATTTTTATATGTTTTTGTACTTGGCACATAAAAGTAAGACACCTGTTTCTTCACTCACAATATTAACTTGTCAAAGCTCAGAGGTTTTTCTCTGTTAAAATACTTGAAGCTGCTAAATTGTGTAGACCATGTTGTTTGATAACGGGCTAATTTGGTCAGCCATTTGAATACATCTATTTGCATTAAATAGATGAACTGTGGAATTTATCTGTCCTTTGTGGGACATCTAAAATTTAAATAGCTATGTTGGAATGAGTCACTCACAGACAAGGGAGAAAAATTAGGGTGGCCAATGGAGTGTTTAGCTCATCCTAAAACAGGTCAGATGAAATTGTCTGCCTCACTGAAAAGCTCATTCTGTATTTCTAAGGAAGTACAGCCACGGAGTTGTGTATATGTTTTACAAACTGCCATCAAAAGGTATTATATGTATTTACTGTAAGTTTTTAGAGATCAGGGAGATGAAAAAGAAAAGCTTGCTTTAATGAGGGTCTTGTCTGGAAAACATTAACTACCCTTCTGCTTCCAGGTTCTGAAAGGCTTAAAACATAATTGTCTTTCCTTCAGCACATCACAAGACAGTGCCTATCAATTGTGTCCTTGCATGTACCAGTTTCTGACAGCTAGTACAGACTTTCTAAAAGTCAAAGAGAAGAATGTATGAGTACAAATGTTGACCACTTTACTATAGCCTCTATGGGACGTTGATATTTTTTGCTACGGATTAATTTTTTTCTTATTTAATAAGATGAAAAACCAGCATAGCATTTATAGAATAGAACAGTAAAAGCCAAGCTGGATACTTTGAGCAAACCAGGGGAAATGAGGACACAAACTTTCAAATACATTTTCATAAATTTATAATATAGAGGATTTCAACAATGTTGACTTTAGGATCTCAATTTTATGCTTTACTTAACATTTACAATGCACCAACAGTTAACCTATAATGTGGTTTATTTATTATTTTTGTAGTTTATTATTTTTGTACAACAAAAGTCCTTTATATTGTATAGGCTGCATTGCTAGGTGAAGTGAGAAAGAATAACTGTTTTTTTTTAAATTTTTAAAGATTAGGTCAATTTTTAAGTGAATAAATAAAATCAGACTTATATAATAATCCAAATGTGAGAACCAAGTTTAGAAAATTAGAAATTCCATATTTACTGGTTTTTAATTTTTCAAGATACCTGTATCAGGTATTGAAGTCTGGAGCTCTTATGTGAGAAATTCAATCCTGTATTTAAAACATTTTAATTATGGAATTTGTTATAGGCACATGTTGTTACCAAGTATATAATTTTAAAGTCATTATGATATATAATTACAATATAGATAGTGCACTAGATTCTACAAATACACATTCTGGAAATAAGATTGAGATTAAGTAATTGCACAGGAAGTTAATGTTTAGTCTATAATAATTAGTGGTATTTACTTGTATAAAATATAATGTAGTTTCAGTATAAAACTATAATATGCGTACCTGAATTATTATTATTATCATTGTTAATAATAAATTACACAGAGACATTCTGCCTAGACTGGTGACGTTCACTGTGCCATAGGTAGAGTGTTCAACATCTCTATCAGTTTTCTTTCTTTGCTCCCATGTAAACACTTCAGTTTGGATCCACTGCCTGGTCTCAGCCTGTGTTAACATCTTGACAATGAAAAATTTCAAAGACTATGTACATAATACCATTTATATTTGGTATCTTTGAATTTAACTTTTCTATTATAAGAAATTGTGAAGCTTCTTTTGCTCTTTCCTAGGGAATGAAGCCATAAGCATTATCCAAACTACTGTGTCTGCTGATAGTGCGAAGACCATTGGCTGCCAAAGGCATCTTATGCTGCCAATGCCAACTTCAAATGTCTCTAGTACAGGGTACAGTCAGCACACAGCTGCTTCTCGTTGCTCAGCCAGCACCTGTAAGTGTATTATTGCCTTTCTCTGAGCCCGGCTCCATGTAATTGGTTTCTGCACCCTTTGCTTACAGATCCCTAAATCAAATGGAAATTTAAAACAAAAACATGGCAGCTGATATGTAGTGAATCCAGTCTAATCTCGATGCATGGCATAAGGATGCTGTACTAGAGTGTAGATAGGGCATGGTTTCAGCTGCATCATTCCAAGCTCTGGCACATCATTTAGGTCTGCTGTGGAACAAATCTCACAGAGCTTTGTCCAAATATGCAGTGGTCGTTTGCCTGAATCTTTCAGACATCCAGAAATCTCCGAAAAAATGTGCCAAACCTCCTGTTATTAATAGAAGGAGGAAAAGGGGTAAAATCTCCTTACTGCTCCCTGACTTCCCAGCAGCAGCCTTGCAGATTCTCATCCTGCAAGAAACAATATCTGCAAAGTGAACTGTTTTTTCTGCTTTGTTCAGCAATAATTTACGCTTCTGTGTCACCACACTCCAGAATTTCATATGAGAAATACTAAACTTCATGATTTTAGTGTTGAATAATACAAGGTTCAAAATATGAAGTCAGTGTAACCCAACCCACCGCAGCTGCTAATATCCTTAGGCAATCTGGGGAAATAGTATGGGAGCTGGGAGAGGGGTCTAGTATGTCATCAGCTAATCAGATTAATGATATCTAAAATGGTAATAGGTATAATGGTCATTTTGTGGCTCTTTTAAAGCAAAATATCAAAGTAATCTGCGATACAAACAGAAGCAGGTCTTGGCATGGGGAAAGGGACAGTTGGTCGCTACAAAGGATTGCTATATTGAAGATGAAAAAGTTCAAACTGCTCTGTTTACTCTATTTTTAAAAAGCTGCCTGTTCCTGTGTAGTACACAGAGCCTAGTGTAGCAGAAATTAAGTCAATGAAATTTTTCCCATTGATTTCAATGACTTATGACCGAAAGAGAGAGTGAATGCATTCTCTCTAGAAGCAATAGTCTCATCTGCTTTCACAGCACCAACATTTCTAATCACCTCCCCCATTTTTGTAAGGAAACAAAACAAAACAAAAATCTTCATTTCCTTGTTCACATGTTCTCTCAACAATTTGGTGTGCTTTCATTCAAAAATCTGCAGCTTCCTGAAAAAGATTTGGTGCATAAAGCAACCTTCTAACATGGTGACATACAGATAGTCTGCTGACAACCACAGGCAAGCCCGTGGGAAGGGCATGATTCCAGCATTCATGCTGCCCCAGTACAAGTTCTGGCCCATTTTTTAGAGCTGATGTTTGACAAATGACATGCAGCTTTGTCCAAGTTAACTGTCACTTGTAATAAAAATGTATGTTGGATTACATCTATGATTGTAAATGGGACGAAATGTAGTTATCATAATTTAGCAGCTGCTATGTGACTTTGCTTCCTTTCTCAAAAGAAACACCTGCATTTGCAAATAGCAAGTAGTGAGTTATGGATAGGGATTAAGCATTTTTTTCTCCTGAACTGAGATTCACCAGGTAAAGACCTGGGTGACTTGTGTAACTCTATAGTTTCATCTGTATCACCCTTTTCTATTTTCTCGCTGTCACTGTATAGAAAACTAATTTATAGTAGCTTAATCTTTTTAAGGCTTACCTCATGGTACAGTTTTTAATTTTGATAACACAGTGAGATCCTGAGTCTTACCATCAAATAATGAATACAAAATGCTTTGGGATATTGATATGCAGAGTTCTATATAGATACAAATAATCTGCTTCATTCAGTGTGCCTCTGAAGTCCTCTTTTGTTTGCATTTAAGAAACCCTTTCCGGGATCAAATACAAATCAGGACCCGGTCTTCAGCCCTTCCTTACCATGTCCTTTCTCTAAGCCTGTAATTAGCTGCAGATGAAACTGTAGCTATTTATGTGTTTAAGCACCTGATTGCTCCTGGAAAAAGATACTCACATGTCTAAATTACAGCGATTTTTACCTTGTCTCTGCATGTTTAGTCTCTGGCCCAAAAGTAATTTGGGTCACTCCTGCGTCAGCAAAAGCAGGAGATGCCCAATCACTGCCTTTTCCACAATAGGACGGGGTCGTACAGCCAATTTTTTGTAACTTTGTAGACATTTTTATGGCATAGCATTACTTAGTATTTGTGTACTTTTAAAGCTCAGAGGAGACAAGAAGCATGTAAGTGGATTTATTGTAACATCAAGGCATCCAAGTCAGAGGGGAAATCTGTGCTAAGGCTGCAGCTATGTCTTAAGAAAAGAAAAAAAGATCAGCTAGAATGTTTCTTCCAAAGGGCATCAACTGTGAAAAACAGGTCTCTCCCAAGAGAGCTAGGAAGGGTGGACAGTGAAGAAAGAGCAAGGTGGTTACTACTTTTCAGGGATTCTCAGATGTAGAGATCCAGGTGTTATTCAAATAAAATGAACTGCTGGCAGAGCTGCAAAATCACTCACTAATAAGAATGGATTGAGCATTACCTGGTGGGGCTGACAAAAGCTCAAAGATCTTCTCCAACACACTACATTTATCTTACATAAAGGCTGGATTTTTGATTCACCGTGGTTGAATTGAGATGTTCTGCTTCCATTATCACTTACCCTACTAATACAGCCCATTGATTTTACTGCCACCTCTGTTCTCTCTCATCCTCCTGCATCTGTTTTCCAGGAAACCAGTGTTACAGCCAGCGACTCCAGAGCTGCTGGCCAGCCCCAACCTGTGGTCCTCTCACAGCCCAGCAGCACTTACTTGCTGCAGCAGCATGTTTCTGAGGTGGCTACAGCCAAAAAAATCTTTTCACTGATAGGACACTACACTTGATATTGTGCAGCTGCCACTGGCCTCTGGCAGGCTGACTTACTCCAACTGCTACTTAGAATATACATGCAAATGAAAATGTGTTGCAGCCTGGCAAAAAGAGAAGTGACAGTTTTTTTCTTTCATATGGTTTATCCTTAATATAAGCTTCTATACACCTTCTGCAATATATAACCTTCTACTGTATATATATTATACATAATATAAACAGAAAGCATAAATACATATTTACTCAGATATTTATTCACAAAACCAAACACAGATATGTGTTCAGGCAACACACAGTACTAGAATGATCACCTCCATGATTGCTCTTTAACAAGAATCATCCCTAAATGAAATGTATATAGATTTTCCTACCTGGTGTGTCTATGAACATATTTTATATATATACGTGTGAGTGTGTGTATTTTACATAGAAGTTAATAGTATTTTCACATGTATGAATAAGCCAGTAGAATTATATTGTATGAAATATAACTGAATTGTTGAAATTTAGGTGGTGATAATTCACAATACCTTGCATCTGTAAGACAATAAATACAAAGTCTCTTTCTCAAATAGAGAATATAAACATGCCTTTAAAATGGGAATATCCTTGTCATACAACCTGTCTGTCCCTGTGAAACCACAGATCTAAAGTTAAGATCTACCACCGTCTTCTGTGCCCACAGGGGGAAGATTAAAATTGGATTGCAACACTAGACAAGGCCTCAGTAGACTTTCCCCATTTCATTGACCAAAGAAAAATGAAATTCTCTACAATTATATTCCAGGCAGAATTACTTGTAAGTATGCACAGAAGAAAAGCCTTATTTTGGAGCTTTCATCCATAGTACATCAGTCAAAAACCTTTTTTAAGTAGCAGTTTCATGCTGAGCATTTGAATTCCTCCCTCAGCTTCAGGCTTTTTCTAAAATAACCTGAGGATCTGGTTACCCTCTGACCTTACTGAGAAATCTGGATTCTCTTAAGGTTCTTAAAGATGCTGCAGAGAAGCCTCTAGACCAAGAATTAAATGAATTTCAAATAAGTCAGTGGTCTACCCGTCTCTTGTTGGCTAGTCTCCATTATTTTCCCCCAAACTCTAAATTAGTTCAAGTGGTTTAGTCTGCAGACTGATTTAGCCTCAGCTGAAAAATTCCATTAATTTTAGAAAATGCTGGATCAGGCTTTACTCACTTTGTTCCTGAACCAAACCTTAAAGATGTCAGTAAAGTGCCTTT
Source organism: Myiotriccus ornatus (assembly GCA_036023395.1). NCBI lineage: Eukaryota > Metazoa > Chordata > Aves > Passeriformes > Tyrannidae > Myiotriccus > Myiotriccus ornatus. Next base: position 101,663,377 of record JAYRBT010000114.1, read on the forward strand.
TGTGCAGTTTAATGGGCTTGTAGTCATTCCAATAGTTCCTATTAAAAAAAAAAAAAAAAAAAAAAGACTTATTTCCTTAGTCTTCTTCCAACTAACGTGTTTTGGCTTCTTTTTCTTCATTGCTGCCCCTCCCAGTCAGTTCAAATTAGCTTGCTCACAGTAAATGTCAGCACTGAGACAAAGACTCAAACAAACACAGAGACTCAGCTATGCTCTGAGGTCTGATCCTCTCAGGATGCACGAGAGGGAAGACAGTAGAGAAACCTTGTTCTGTTTCATAGCTACACGAAAGACATCAGTCCCTAAGGTTACTTCTGCACTGTGTTTAGGCAGTATGATGTCGGCACTCGCTCCAGTGCAGCCAGCACATGTCGCTGCCAGGGAAGCTGCCGTGTCACCGGCCACAGAAACTTGTCTATGCACTACAATTTCACTGCCACTAATACTGAGCTGCCCAAATTGCAGCTGATCTGATCCATCTCTGTGTGCTGTTGTAACACTCCCACTACCAGCTAAGGGCCTGTTTCAGCCCTGAATTTGCACTTTCTAGGCACTGATGTACAGGGCATTGAAGACAATGGACAGATTCTCCATTGCAAGCACCTTCCCTTGCTTAGCTTACAGCTCATCAGCCTGCTGGAATGCCTAGCTCCCCTAAGGCACCTGAGTGTCATGAGTGAAGTGGAAAGGAATTACTTATACACTCTTTTAGATTTTCTTTGGCAAAACAGCCTTAACAATCTCTAAATTTAAATAAAATATTGATTGCTAAAATAAAACTCAGATGTGACTGTTGTCTGAGGCAAAGTATCACCCTACTCCAAACTAACATCTGAATACTTGATAAAATATTGTGGGTTGTGTGATTATGACTATTACAGCCACAGTGGTGTCTCCTTTTCTATAGTAAGTAGACATCAAAAATATTGCATGGTAATAGAGGTTATGAACATCACTTAAAAAATGATGCTGAATACTCAAAAAAAAAAAAAGTAATTTCTTTGTAAGCAACAAAATAAATTTTGGTCTCACTTTACAGCCAGAAGCTGCACTGGTCTGTGGATTACACAGTGAGCCAGTATGTTCCCTAGCTGCAGCATTTTGTTCCCTGGATAGTGAATTATGCACCAAAATTGGTGTGCTTTTTATCACTAGGATACTTACACAAAAGAATCATTCCTTAGAAATAGGAGATTTTCTGATGCTCAGTATTCTTTAAATTATTTCAGGGTAAAATCACCATGATGATTTTCCTGCTCTGGTGCGTTTGGCTGTTGTGGTTTGTTGGCTGTATTTCAAAACAAAGCTTTAATAAACGTGACCATTGGTTTCCAATACAAGTGTTTTCATCCGAAGAGCGTGTTATCGATGGCTGTTCTTGTTTGCAGCACTTGCACTCTCCCCGGCTCTCTGCAGCTGACTGCACTGACGTCATCTCCAGCACTATCGACACATTCTTTTGTGTGGTGTGAATGAAAAAGTAAATTGATCCCAGTGGGGACTGCGCTCACAGTGAACAGAAAAAAGCTGCCATTCTGCCAGCTATAGATGGCATCAGATGTCTGTTAGTACAGTCCTTGCTTTGGCATGAGATTAGACAGGGCACCACTTAGAGGGGTGTCTTTATGTCCCTCAAAAAATAATATGTTGGTTTGGGGACTAAACTCGATACGTGAAAATTAATAATAATTTAAATGGCAAAGGATGTAAAAAAGAGCACCTGGTGTCTGGGAGGTAATTTTAGAAAGGACAAATATTATTATGCTAAATTTAGGGATGAAGGAAGCATAATTTCTTTTGGGCTATGGAACAAAGGAAAGGAATAAAGTGGAATCAAAAAAATGGTCATCAAATCTTTGACTTGTGAAAAAATATCCATTTTGGAGTCTTGAAATCATCTGTATTAAATAAATTATGTCTGCAAGGAATCTGTCCTTACATATCCTGAATTCTAGCCCTGAAGTCTTAAATATTTATTGCAGGAGTAGTGCTCTTCATCATGCAAGGGCAGAATTTAAACTTCTACACCGAAGTTTCATTTTAATTTCTGTTTTAACTATTGTTTTACATGAATATTTGTATCAAAGAGAAAAAAATGAGTAATTTTCTGAGCTTTTCCTTCATTTTCTACACCTACCCTCCACCACTATCAGTTACTATATTTATGATGTTTAACATTTTTATCCTTTCAAATTGCTGTGAGATAGTTCATTATCTTCCTTCATTTAAGAGTAGTGTACATATATGTGTGTGAGAGAAGGATTAGAGGAACAAATGGTGGCATGACTCAAGTTCCCTAGAAAACCTGTGACAAGGCAGGATGAGAAACTAAAAGCCGAAATGGCATCCCAGAAATGAACTGTTGTGTCTCCTGTCACACAACAGCTGCCACGGGTTTACACCCAAGTGGACTCTAGTTATGCTGCAGTATAAGGCTGTCAATATTTACATAGGATCAGAGGTGTATCTGGTGAAGTTTCGTCACTTGATTTGCAGGTCATTTTCTATTTAGCATAATTTTTCTTCTTTATTATCCAACCGTGTGTGAATATGATGAATGCCTTGAACTGGCAGAGTTGGTGCACCTCCTTGTAAGGTAGAGCTATCAACATCTTACCTTTTCTCTACAGTACTGACACAATAGGAAAGCTGACCTATACATGGTTTCTGGAGCACTAATACTACACTTATAGCCATGACATTCACATTCTTGGATCAGAGAAATGACATGCCATCATAGCAACGGATGGTTACACAAAGACACATTTTATTAGGAAGGTGACTTCTTGTGCAGAAAGGCATCGAAATTTGGCTGCCCCCTGTGAAAATAGATATTCTGCTCAAGTCCCACTTTATAGGGATGTTTGTAGAGAAATTACTTTCTACCCATTTTCCAGGCTACTCGATCTTTACAGAAAGATATGCTGTTGGTAATGTCAGCCAAATTCCCATAACCTGGCTTAATTATGTATGGAACCCATAATTCCCCTTTAGTAAAGGAAGGATAATTAGCTGGGTAAGTCAGACAGGCTTTCCCCAAATTAAATTCCTTCAGGAGCATATATAGTTTCATTGTGGAGTAGAGTTGCCCACAGGATTGCTTTGTGCACACCTGGTTCTATACATAATTGCCTTATCCCAAAAAGAAAAAAAAATAAATGTTTCAATGTCAATGTCAGGTGAGAAAAAAAATGGAGCCTTTTATTTAAAAAAGATAACTGCAGGGTAGAATCTGTAGGCTGTAAAGTTACCAGCTCAGCATGCTGCTGCTGTTGCCTACATAGGAGCTTGACTCAGTGGAACTTGTGTGATTTCAGTGTTCATGTGCTTGAGACCATTTTCATCTTCTAGATCAGAGATTCCAGAGAAGTGGGGAAGAGTAATTTTTATTATCCTATTTTAGTATTTGAAGGGTCATTTTTATTTTTTATTATCCTGTTTTAGTACTTGAAGGGGTATAAAAATAGGTTGATGCCATGGGCAGAATATTATCACTGCCATTTTGCTACATTTCAAAAATATGTATGCATTACAGGTTTGGGATTTTTCCTATAGATTTTCCATATAGCTTTTAACACAAAGTGACCTAGTCCACATAGGAACTTTTGAGTGCTACCTGCATAAAAATCAGGGATAAATAAAGTAATTTTTAATGCTCCACTGAGAACTTTGTGGGGTTTGTTCCTTTTTATTACTCTATTGAGTGTTACTATTAATCTTCCTCAGTGTAAAAGTAGAAATAATTTTTCTCTGAAATTTCATCTAAGCTGGATTTTTCAGGCTCCACATTAAAAGAGGTGTTTTAGGGCCCACAGAAAAACTATCTTATTTTGACACACTTGGAATTACATTTTGTTATGGTAATTATTAAATGTTTTTTTGAAAATCAAATTAATTTTTCCTACTAAAATGTTCTTAACATTTAAAAAGACTGAAACTCAAGTGAAATGTCATAACTCTTCAATAAAAACAGTTGAAGTGATTTAAATGTCATATTTCTTAATTTTCCTTTTTTTTCCTCCACTTTGTTTTTGCTTTTGGGTTTTTTGTTTTTTTTTTTTTGATGGGAAAAAAAAAGAAGAAACTGGGGGAAAATCATTCTGTTTCTTTTAAATAGACAATCTGGTGTCTGTCCTGCTTTAGTCCCATGGGAAGAGCATAACAGATGTACAAAAAGGACTAATGTTATATAACTGATAAGTTTAACAGACATTAGACTGCTAAACTGATCAGTAACTTCTTTAGTCTTACTCATCCCATGGCCATACAGCTGTGATATGAGCTTGAAGTGCATTTTGTCAGTCAAAGTACCCTTGAGCAGGGAGTTACAGAGCACAGAAGCACTGTTTGGCGGTGACAGGTCTGTCATTGGATTAATACTAGGAAATTTGAGCCATTAGGTATTGATGCATAAAAGTATGATTTTATGCTGGAAACACAATTTTAGGGAAGATTTCCTGGGTGCCCTGAGCAGTTAATATAAAACTAAATACATAAACGCCTAAGGACATGAAAATGCAATGGATTTCTCTTTTTGTAGAAACAAAGCTGTAAATTGCCTGAGTGCAATCCACTGGATTGTGTGCGTAGCTCATGTGTAGCCCCTGTGTTTGGTGAGTAGAGAAAAACTAAGCAGAAGCAGCTTGGACTTAAGACTGTTTTCCATCCTCCATTACTCTAATTAACTCTTGCCTTGGAATAGAGTGGAAGAAGAAGAGAGACCAAGGTTTGAGAGACATGTTTTCCAAACATGCTTGGCACTTAAGGAGAAGGGGGATTTTTCTGTACAAGTTCTTCTTCTTTCCACCTCTTCATGGTTCTTTATCTGCAGAAGGTGGTGTCCCTCCCCTGCTCTCATACGCTGGATATTCTTCAGTCCTACTCAGGCTAGAGAAGAAATGATTCTTGTGGTCCAGAGAGTTTCACAAGAGTGGACAGGAGGTCTTTCAGGGTGATGGGGACGGAAGTCATTAAGTCTACTGCTGATCACAAGTGCATTATTGATGGACCTGACAAATGTGATTCACCCTTTATCCAGTGAACTGACACAGCATTAATATTGTAGAATTCCCTCCTTTGACTTTGACATGAAATCGGGGAAGATTATTTTCTTCTTTAACTTTGTAAAATTTCCTGTCTCCCTGGTGAATTGAGAAAGATGCTTGTGAGCACCAAGTATGTTTGTTTTGGGAATAAGTGGCTTGGGAACATTACAAAATTACAAAATATGCTGAGTTGTAAGGGACCCATAAGGATCATCAAGTTCAACCCTTAACCCTGCACAGGACCATCCCTAAAAGTCATGCCATGTGCCTGAGAGTATAATCCAAATGCTTCTTGAACTCTGTCAGGCTTGGTGCTGTGATCACTTGCCTGGGGAGCCTGCTCCAGCATCTAACCACCCTCTGGTGAAGAACTTTGTTCTAGTATCTAACCTAAACCTCTGCTGACACAACTTCAGGCCATTCCCTTGAGTCTTGTCACTGGCACCACAGAGAAGAGATCGGTGTCTGCCCCTCCTCTTCTCCTCATGGGGAAGTTGCAGACTGCAATTAAGTCTCCCCTCAGTCTCCTCTTCTCCAGGCTGAACAGAACAAGTAACGCCAGCTGCTTCTCATAC
>JAYRBT010000114.1:101669096-101687969 GCA_036023395.1 Myiotriccus ornatus
GGTGCAGAATCTGGCATTTTCCCTTGTTGAACTTCATGTGGTTGATGATTGCCCAGTCCTCTAATTTGTCAGGGTCTCTCTTCAGGGCCTCCCTGCCTTCAAGGGAGTCAACAGCTCCTGCTGGTTTTGTGTCATCTGTAAACTTGCTTAGTGAACCTTCCAGTCCTGCATCCAAGTAATTTATGAAGGTATTGAAGAACATAGAGCCTAAGACGGAGCCCTGTGGAACCCCATTAGTTACAGGTCACCACTCTGATGTTACCCCATTCACTGTTACCCTCTGTGCTCAACCCATGAGCCAGTTGCTCACTCACCACATGATGTGTTTATCCAGCTGTGGGTTGGACAGTTTTTCCAGAAGGATCTTATGAGAGACAGTATTGAAAGCTTTACTGAAGTCCAAAATGATTACATCAGCTGGCTTTCCTTGATCATCTAGGTGGCTTACCTTGTCATAAAAGGAAATCAGGTTTGATAATCAGGACTTTCCTCTCATGTAGCAGTGCTGGTTGTGACTGATGACAGTGTTGTCTTTCAGTTAGTTCAGTAAGTAAAGTCTCCAGTTCACCAGCAAGCCACCATTTGATAAAAGTCTCATGTTTTTCCCCATCCTGGTCTGAGGAATATTCAAAATAGCTGTAGGATGAAAAGGTTGTTACCTATTATAAGTGACTTAAGCTATCGTTTGCTGGCTCCAGCTGTAAGATGTCTTTTGGGGAAAATACAAGCAGTAAAAGTCTGTATCTTGCAGAGCAAATCTGTCTTCTTCCTTGGAAGCAGAATTCTAGTTCATGAGGGAAACTTCCTTCCCTTAAAGATGCACAACTCTTCAACCTTGTCTTGGAAGTGAATAGTCTTTCATAAAACAGAAAATACATTATATTCTTATACATCGCTGGTCACTTCATCACTAATCTCCTATAGCTAGTTTGGATCTCCATGTTGTTTCCTATAAAGCAAGTGTTAGGTTAGGTCACTGCTTGAAATCTGTCATGAAAATTGAAGCTGAGCCAAGAAGCAGCCTTCACAGTGTTCCCGTCCTGGGAAAGTAAAACATGTCAGTGGAGGAGTTTAACAGATTTGTTGTCACAAATATAATTTTGAAACAGAAGGCAAGCTTGTCTCATAGCACAGTTTGGGGACCCCACGATTAATGCTGCTATTCAGCCAACACGGATTCTTTATCCTCATGTACCATAGCATGTGACTACTGGGCTGACACCTGGCTAAAAGAACAACATGCCTGGCCTTGGGTAGGGCTATTTACGTGATGCCTCCAGCACACAGACTAGTTACTGATGTAGCTGTGACTTTTGGAAAAGACCAAAAACCTCCTCTCTCCAGGTACCACTCTGGAGCCTCCATGAGACTTTGCAATGTTCCCTTTTGCACCAGTTCCCTCCACCTCTGCATTGACTAGTATCTTTCTGCTCCCAGTGGCCTATATTGCTGGTTTTGATCTTACTTAAGGGATTAGCTGTGGTGATGCTGGCCACTGTGGTTTTTTTTCTTTCTTTTTTTCCTTCCTTTTTTTAATCAAAATAAAATATTTCTATAAGGGATTTATAAAATTAGTAATTACTGGTGAGAAGTGAGGCCAAAAGGCAATTTATTGAATAAAGAAACTATTTCGATTTAATTAAGCTTTTAGATTATATATAATTCCAGAGAAAGCAGTGATGGATGCTAAAAAAAGCACTAAGCACAACATGGGGGGAAACTCCCATGGTTGGAAAACACACTCAGGTGCATGGTAGAAGTCAGGGGAGTCTTTGGCACTTGTTCAGAGTAATGTTGTGGAGGTAAAAAGCTGAGAATTTATTTAAATGATATGGCATTACAACAAAAGATACAACATTTACTTATTTTAAGGCTGGAAACAAAGAAAAAATAGAAAGTCAAAGAGGAAATGTGGAGTGGGAGGGACCCTGATTTATCTTACCTTCTTCAGCTAGTGATATTCCTAGCTATGCGCTGAGGTCTGGAATATATGCCCAGGTCACTGATATCCTATCCAGCATGAGACAATTGTATCATGGAACTCTCTTCTCATTGCTCTTCCAGTATTTGTTCTCTGTTCTTCAATTTCTACAAAGCTATTGCTTCACAGGATAAAATTACATGCCAGTTCCTGAAGACTTAATGACACAAATAGTTTCCTCATGAAACAAGTTCTTTTCTCTTCACAAAATTGTTTTCATCACGTGTTCATGTATTTTCCATCGAATGGACCAATAATGATATTCATCATCCTCATTATTCTTGCAAAAGACTTTCCCGATATAGTAAAAATAGTTATGGTTGTGACATAAAAAAGGCAGATTGAGGGAGGCATGTAGGAACTGTGTTCAGAGGACAGTTAGAAACAGCAATAAATATGGGAAAAAATAGCAGAATTATTTGAAATTTGGAAGAGCTAATATCCCTATTAGAAAGAGTCAGTTGAGCCTAAAGCATAAACCTATATATTAGAATACCATTTTCAATTTTCATATATGTGTTCCTCATGCCTTATTAAGAAATCAAATTCTGAAGTCCTTAACTCAATTTTTATTCACTCCTCACTCAGACAAAACTTTAATCAACTTCGGTTAAGACCTTGCCCCAGCATGCTAGATGAACTGTGTCGTGTTTTACTGCCATCAGATGATAATAAAAAGTTACCTCTATAAAATATAATGAGGTAAAGGACATTTAACGCTGAATGATTTAATAACACTTTGTGCTTATATAGCCAAGCAAGGATCTCAAAGTACTTTGCAAACACTCATGAATACATTTTAAGAACAAAGTCTGTGATTAAGTAAATTAAACTTCATTTTAGCTTTCCTGCTAAAAAGGCGCTGTCAGGTCAGATGGAATAAACTTGAGTCCCTTAAACTGAGGGATCCAAAGCCCAGCAATTCCTGTGTGTGCTGTGGCTCTGCTTCAGTGTGGGCAGGTGCTCGCAGGCTTTGCTCAGCTTTCCTGATGCTTTGATTGCGAAACTATTTTGTCTCAGAATCATCTCATACAGAATTTTCTTTGTCCTCCATATTCCTTAAAATTTGAATGCAATGTATCTTGTTTGACTCATTCATTCCTAGAACTGGTATACTACATTCTAGCAATGCAGGCTGACCATCCACTCAGGTTTGGAAGTATTGGTCTCTTTTTCAGAACTCCTCAATTGCTCTCACTGTATTTCAGTAGGTTAATTTCAAGTGAAAACAATGCAGAAGGAAATGTAGCAGAGGTATTGACTTATTTCTACCATAACTTGTTGATTTCTTCCTATTATTTTTTATTGTTCTTTAAGCAGAAGATAAATATATCTAAGTCAGGAGCCTTCTGCTCACTGTGGCAGTGCTCAGAGTGTAATAGTAAAATTCTATTAGGCTGTCAGTGCCTTTTCAGACCTTCTAGTCAGAGAAGCTTGCTTACTGTCAGAGATCAGAGATCACAGCCTGCTAGAGCCACAGACTCACAAAGAATGAAAGAACGCATTAGGATTTGTTGGAAGCTAAAGCCAGGGCTTTACTTTTTATATCCTACAGCAAGGTGATTTAGGTGCACAGCTGTAATAGTAACAAGCTATCAGAGATGTGGTAGCAGTTCTGAGTAATAGGGAAATACCTGTCCCTACAGAGTATGTTTGAGATGGAAAAGATCTACTATTTCAGAGAACCTGTATCCATGCTGTGGAGAGATAATGTATCTTTCTGCCTAATCTTTTGTGGTGTCAACTTTCATTCAGGTGATTGTTAATCTCTTCAACTCCTACTCAGTCATTTTCACAGTTTCATCTGACCTTCAGTCCCATCCAGCACAGATAGATTCCTCATGTACTCAAAGCCTTTAGTGAGAAAGGCCCACATACAGTGCTGACTTTTGCTTGATAATCAAAGCACGACCTAATATATCACATAAAATTTCATCTGATATAGCCTGCCCATTTGTCTTTCCCATGGCTTCCAAGCAGCAGACAACTGTGACTTCATTGTGTTGTTTTCCTTTTGGTCCTCTCCTTTTTTTCACCCTTAGAGTTAACCTTGCATATCTCTTCTCCCCTCCTCCTGCTCTTTGCTGAATTTCTTGCAGCAGTCATTCTTTCTTGTTTGTCCCAGGATTTGCCACGGTCAGAACTTCGTTTCCTCTGTTATCTGGTTCTCCCTCTCCAGGCAAAATGTATTCCTCCAGTGCCACTGAATCTTGAACAAAGCAGCTTAACTTCTTCCTCACAAAGTTCCAAATCCACAACCTATGGCATCCATTTGTTTCTACATTTTGATGCAATCAACTACACTGAAAATCACGTTGTTGTCAGAATATATCACACAAATAACTGTGCAGAAGCTGAAAGGTGTTTACCCGTATTTTGCAGTATTTTGTTGAGTAATGAGATGTAAATGATAAATTTTGCAATAGATCTACTTCTACATTAAATAAAGATTGTCCTTTTTGAAATTAAAATATGTATAGAAATGAAATCTAAGGTCTCAACTCTCCTTTTCATAATAATTCTGTAAGAGTATGATGGTTTTGTCTGGAGTACAGTTAATTTTCTTCACAGTAGCTACTATGGAGCTGTGGCTTGATTTTGTCCTGACAAGGCTGATAATACAGAGATGTTTTTGTTACTGCTCAGCAGTGCTCACACAACATCGAGGCCTTCTCTGCTTCTTGTATCACCCCACCAGCAAGTGGGCTAGGGGTGCACAAGGAGCTGGGAGGAACAGAGACAGAACACCTGACCCAAACTGACCCAAGGGATATCAGACCATATGGCATCATGCTTAGCATATAGAGCTGTGGGAAGAAGGAAGCCAAGGGGAGGGGACATTCAGAGTGATGGAGTTTCTCTTCCCAAGTCAGTGTTATGGATGATGGAGCCCTGCTTTCCTGGGGATGGCTGAACATCTGCCTGCCCATGGGAAGTGGTAAATGAATTCCCTGTTTTGTTTTGCTTTGTTTGTGTGCACAGCTTTTGCTTTACCTATTAAACTGTTTTTATCTCAACCCTCGAGTTTTTCCACTTTTACTCTTACAATTCTCTCCCTCATTTTGCTATGAGAGAGGGAAGTGGGGCTGACCTCCTGGCTGGGCTTAAACCACAACAAATAGTTTGGTTAAAAGTTTAACTCTTTTGGTGTCTATGTGTGTACTGTTATTATTTTCTAACAACGTAACTTTAATTTTACATAAAAATGATATTTGAAATTCTCTTTAATAGTTCAGAGTATTTTGCTGTCAAGCAGGAACTGATACACATTTCTATTCTCTTTGTTTCCTGAAAGGAACCTTACAGTCCCAGAGTGACCCTTCAGTAGCTATTCTCAGCACTGGTGAGTCATTCATTAGAGCTTTTGAGTCATAGATGGTATCAGTTTCACGTAGACATCAGAATCACAACTGCACTTGCTATGCGAGAAATGAAAGCAACAGTGGAAGACTAAACACTTTGGCAAAACTTCTCTATTTTCCTGCTTTTCCACATTCTAACTTCACATCTTCTGAAGTCTGTAGACATTCATTATTGAAATGTATTTTGTCACCTGAAAACTTGATTTTGATCAGCCTGATAAGAAAAGATAAATTTTACTGGGCTTTGCTATGCTGTAGCTAGAACAGTTTTCTCCAGGCAAAGGATGTTTTGCAATGACATTGAATGTGATTTTATTCCTTTGAGAGATTGTAGTCAATTGTCAAAGGGATAAGAGAAGTGCACTTTTGGGATAACTAATTCTAGGACAAAGTTTTATCTACCCTAGAGTCACAAAATAGCTTAAGGTAAGGCTATTTGATAGAACAATCTTAAGCAATGAAGGAATGACATTTTGATTAATTTCAGTTTATTTATTGATTTACCTGCAAGTGGCATCCCTTTCTATTTTTACTAAGTAAAATGAAAAAAAAAAATTCAGTACAACAGAAATGAAATGTGAAACTCCTTCGAAGGCAGATTTTACCAATGTTCTGTGCCAACCTCATTTAACATTCAGAAACTCGTACCTTTAATGATGTCAGTTTGCTTTGTAAGGATGAAAAACTCTTTCCACTTCCCCCGTGTCCTGGTTTCTCTAATTGGCAGCTGAATATCTACACCAAACAAGGAAGTTCCTACTAGTTCTCTCTTGGCTTCAGCTTCAGTCTCCTCAAACAGAGATTTTAGAAAACATAAATTCATTTTAAATGTACAGACTATTGAAGGGTGGTGGGGACAAAAAAGGGATTGAAGTCTGTGATCATTTCAGATCTGCAGCAGCAGAACATAACAACAGCTCGTGGACAGGTGTTTGCTGTGATGGTTTCTGGTACAGTGTCACACTTGGCCCTCTCTTTGCTGAGTTGCAGGTGGTTGTGGTTTCAAAGGGCTGTGGGAGCAGAGCTAAAATAAATTGTTCTTTTAGTTGGTAGTGCTCTTTGTTGCCAGCTTGCAGCAATATACTTGCCACTGCATCCAGGTTTCAGCTATTCTTGGAGTCTTCCATATTTTCTCTAAGAAAATGCAGTTTCTACAAAATCAAAATATTCTAGAAAATGTTGCATGTGACTCAATTTTTTCAAGAGGCAAAATTTCCATTAAATATTCTGTTTGCTTTTGTTAGTTCAAGGTAAACCAGAATTCTTGAATTGTCCAGATTAGTTCAACAAAACAGTAAGCTAAACGTTCCAGTTGTAACACATTCCTACCAGAAGTGAGTGTTCTGATCCACGTTTTTTCTGATTACTATTCTTCCAAGTAAATTCTGTCTTCCAGAAGTCTTTGCAACAGATTTCACTGTGAGATACATGCTCAATAGGAAACGCATGTTGCTTGCACATGCGAGGAAGAGTACAGGTAATGAAAATGTAATCACTGGCTTCATGAACTCTAAGAAAATGTAGTTTAATGTTAAAATTACTTGAGAAGGATTATGGAGTTATTCAACAAAGAAAAACTGGATGAAAGCTAAAAAAAAATTCTTTTCATCAGAAGTGTTAAAATATAATATTCTTGAAAATTAAAATATGATAATTTTCAGTATATATATATGCATTCCCATTGCACAGAAATGTGTAAATAAAAACTACTTTTTACTAGTGTGAGGTGGAGACAATGGCGAAATGTCAGGATTACAGTTGTGGTAGAAATGTCAAATTTTTTTTACCGAAATCACAATTTTTCAGAGTTTTTCAACAGTTTACTGAGTCATTATTTAGAACACTTTTTAACCACATCGATAACTGCATAGTAGGTGAAATAATTAAAATTAATAATATACTTTTCGTTGAGGTGACAAAATTTGGGGACAGTGATTTGTGTCTTCATTTTGATTCCATCTTGCTAATATTTATGAGCTCAAAGAAAAGTCCATATAGTTGGGAACCCTATTTTCTCTGAGGATCTCCTTGGCTTGCTGAATATCTTTGCAGTAGTTCATGAAACTTAAGGGATTTTAAAAATATTTACAAGCCTATTGCAGTGCTAGAAATAATAGTCCTATATTTTAAAGGAAAAAAGAAAGGAAACAGTCATAGGACTGTGAAGAAAGTACTGAGAAAGATTAGCTAGGACTGAATATTTATGTCTGCAATTTCACCTTCACAGTACTGTTTATAGTTGTAAAATAGCAGCAGATTCCTTAGAAAATAAAGCACCCATTCTAAAATACGGTCATCTTTAAGGAGTATCTGCTTTGCTGTGGAGCTAATTAAGATAAGTAATTTAAATACTGGACTCTTGGACTGTAAGCTTATCTTTCTTATTATACCCTCTGGATGTTCTTCCCCAGCCTAAAGCTTTGTTGTCAGAAAACATAATCAGTGTCACCCAGCAAGTTCGGAACTGGGACATTGCATTGACTGGATCAAGGTTACATTGAAAAGAAACAAAGGTTTGAATGAACACCTGATAAAAACTACACTTTGATAAAAACAGCACGCCCTTGAAAACAGGGAGCAGTAGGTTGTCTGTATGACAGATTTAATCTCTTCATGGGCTTTGGTAGGAGGTGCATTAGGTCGTGTGTAAGCACAGCTGAAGGGCGCTGTTCAGGGGAGATTTAACTCAGTTTTTGTAAAACGGGAAGCTGAAAAAAAAGCTGGGTTTACACAACAGAGGACAAATTTTGCCTTAACCAGCTTATGTATAAATTTTTTGGAGGTTTAAAAGCTACATTGTCAAATCATGTCTGATTGAAATGGATTGCAGAACTTCTTTGTGCCAGAGAAAACTACTGACTTTCACAACAAAAATTAGTATTTTATACCTGATCCAAAACACACTTGTAAATGAGAACTTTATCACTGATTACAAAGGACTTTTTTGGGCTCCAAATAAAAATTTCAGACTGACAGCTGTTGGCTCCAGTCTTCTTTCCCTTATAGAGAGAATTAAGAAGAACCTTATTTCTGCATTTTAATTATTAACTGAAGTTTTAAAATATGACACTAGTGTATAAAGGTCTGCTCAGATTTATCATGATGGGAAAAGCAACAAGTATGTCACTCAACAGGAGATGAAGGTAGGTAAGAAGAAACAAAGAAAATGTAAAATCAGTGCTGTGCATGACTACTTCCTCAGGTGTGGTGAGAACAAATATGAGTATCTATGAATATGCTTAAGTAAGAGAAGGTGAAGGGGTATTTTATGAGAGATGACAGAGGTAAGAAGACCTCAGATCCAGCTTCTCTAAACACTGATACACATGTGTGTGCACACAGTGTCAGTCCATCTCCTCAGCAGGAGAAATCTCAAGACTCTATGCAGACAAGTCTGTTTTCTGCCAATTTTCTTGTATCCAACCCCTCTGACTTAATTTATCTATCTTAATGATTAGAACCATTAAGTAATCTATTATCACTCTACCGTTTGCACCTCTATGTTCAAATCCCAGTGGGATTTAAAAGAATATGAAATTAACATTGAACAAACGATAGACCGCACTTGATGAGACAATGAGTATAGGTTTCATGTAAAGAAGCAAACTTTGTTGTCTCTTAGATATTCATTATTATAAGCATGCTCAGTGATTCCCATTAAAATCTTAGCCTGTTTTGTCTTCATTCTACTTAAAGTCCAATCTGCATTTGCTTTATGGGACGTCAAAAAAGCTTTGAAACATAAAGTACACTTTTCAAATTTGTGTAACTCTTAAACTAAAGAAGCAAAGATCGAATGCAAATAGTATATAGATGAAAAAATGTTTTTAGTAGTTAACAGATAAAAATGAAGCAGTCAAAATGAACTTGTCCTAAAGCAGGTAATCTCTCTCACCCTGTGTCCTCATGGGAATGATTTTGGCTGTAGTAAGTGAGATAATCTATCCACTGTGGGTAGGTGTTTTTTAGGCTAAAAGTCACATTTATCATGATGAAGATACTTTTGATACTACGTGTAAAGTTATGGAAAAAGATTTCAGTTTAACAGGTGTTTCACATCTATTTTTTTTTTTGTTTGTTTAAAAATAAAAGAAAAAAACCCCCAACCTCCAGACCCTGGAACTTAACATTTCAATATTATTTACTTTTTCTCCTGTTTTGGAAAGTGATAGTTAATACAATTAATAATATCCACCCACACCCACATTGTAATTGTGTACAGTCCACTGAATTTTCAGCTAACTTGTGCACTATTTTAAATGCCTAATAAAGTGATGGTTGTAAGGGGAATCATGTAGTTGCTTATATATGCAAGGAAGAATGTTTAAAGTTAGTCAAAATGAATCTGTCTCCTCAGGTGCTTGCTTTTTTTTATTAAGCAGAAAGAAAATGTAGGCTCCTACTTGAAGGATACTTTTTCTTTAGATGTGTAAATTTTAGGACCATATTATGATGCTTAAGAGTGGCAGAGCAGACCCAAACCAGGTCTGTCTATTTTTTGTCATTCCTTTAGAGAATTTACCTTGATCTATGTTTCACTTTTTTGCTTACCTCTCCAGAAAGATAAGTTCTGGAATCTCATCCTTGACTTTGTGCCCTTCAAGACCTATCAAGTCTTATAAACTACTTTTATATAGCAAGACTTGTTTGTAATATAGTTAATTGCTTCTTTCAGTGTGAAGAAAAAGAAATTTATAAGTCAGTGCGACACAGAAGGATTCTCTGTGCAGTTTATGGGAAGTCCCTCCCTATTCAAACTGGCTTGAGACTCAGGAGGACTGTGCCATGCCAGCAGCAAAGGAATTCTGGTGAGTGGGACATGCTTGAGGTCAGCAGGCACTGCACTGCTTGCAGAGAGCTGTGTCACTTTGGTGATTTGTTTGGGACTTTCTGTTCAACGTTGCACTGCCTTATGTGGGTGTGTTGAATTGCTGGGCTTTCAACAAAGCCGTATGGAATTTTTTAAGGAGTCCTTCCACACTGCAGCAGGGAAGAAGAAAGGCAGTGCTACCTACTCCCTCATACTTGATGGGAAAACTCCTTGAGCTACAAAAAAAAGAGGGCATGGATTTATATTAGTCAGATCTACTGGCACTGGCTTTGATTTTCATGCACTTACCACTTATACTGAATAAATCCAAGCTTACCTTCTAAGCTGGGCACACTCGAGTATGAACTGCTATCATATTTTATAAATTAGATAAAAGGAAGGTCATGGATTGCCACAGGAACAGAGCCTAGGACCTCATGCAATAAGTTTTAATCTTAACAAATCATCCATATGGCCTCTCAGATTGAATATGATTTTCATAGTGAATCTCTAACTACTAAACCACAATTTTATTCTGAAGTCAAGGATAACAACCAAGACTCCTGATCTCTAGTGTGTCGCTGACAATTAGGGAGAAGTTATGTGATTGTGGTTGAATATGTGTGTCAGATGTCTTCTCACAACTGTGATAGAATGAAATGTCTCTGTTATTGAAATGCACCTAATCTGTGGAAAAAGGTCACAATTACACAGATGTATGAATTTTATTTGCTTTAATTTTTTTTTCTACTTCATTTGGTTTACTGTTGGTCATGTCATGAGAAAATATACCAGAACACACAGTTCTGATGCAAGAATTTATATTGTACAAAAATTACCAAAAAGCCAATATTAAGGTATTTCTTCTCCCTTTTTTGGCTTGGGAATTTACTCACTGAGGTTAAATAAATAGATTTCAAAACAGAAAAAAAAAATACTAGCAAAACCTTTCACTGACACTAAAAAGTACACCAGGCACATCCTGTAAACTCAAAATCTGAGAAATCAGATGTTGAGAGAAGTTTCCTGAACTCCTTATCACTTTTTCATTGCCTGAAGTACCGTCAGCAGCGTTCCCCCAAACCACATGAACTTTCTACTTTCATCTGCAACAAATATCAAAAAGAAGCACGTACTCCAGCTCACAGACTGGTTTATATAGTTCCTCAGGGTCTCAGGCTTGTTAAGGCAGAATGCTTCCCAAGCACACAGGAACAAGTGTGAGTCAAGTAGACCTGACTTGATTCAAAGAGCATGTGAGGTCAGCCTTAAGACTCTGGAGTGTGAGTTTGATGAAGTTCTTGTTTATGCTACTAGAAGGTTTCCAGTAAATGATACATATCCCATATCTAGTCCATTTGCCAGTACACATTTCCTCACTGCAATGTATCTTCTGGAAGAAGGTTTATTTTAATATAATATGGGAATATTATTTTTCTTTTTTTCTCTCTCTCCTTTTTTTTTTTTTCCTCTTTTTTCTTTTCTGAATTCAGTAATTCACTTATAAATACTACTGTCCCCACAGGAAGTGATAGAGTCTGATGAGACTTTGTACGGGCCCATCAGAATTGGCTGTTCTTACGCCTGAGGCAGAACAGAAGTGTAGAGAGGATCCAGTAATTCTAGATATTAGCATAAACATCTGTTGATGTTTATACCTAAATCTGTGTGAATCAACACACCCTCAAAAAGTATTGAAATGGTGCTAGAATGAGTAGCACATGAAGCTATCTCAAACTTTGAGACTATTAGACAATTCTTCTAATGTGTAAGAAGCTTTAAAAGAGAAGTTATAAGCAAAATACAACTGCAACCACATGAGGTAGGAAGGAACCAATTTTCTTTTACTGTATGTCATACATAGTTACTGAATATTCAATCTTGGATGCAGTTAAATGCTTTGAAGCAGAAGAGAAGCAGAAGAGAAGCAGAAGAGAAGCATATTCATATGAGGCTTTTGGGCTGTGCTACTGTAAAAATAGGACAAAATTTGTGAGTATTAGCTGTTTTCGTGGGAAAAGAACCACCTACCAAAAATACCATATTGTAGTAGTTAAAATAAGACTGAAAGGCAATGAGGTTGATAGATGTGGAGAATGTTTTCCATATGCAGGGAGACTAAATTGAATGGACCTCTTCCTCTTGGAAAGGATAACTTAGAGGAATATGACAGTCGCATAAATTTATTGTGGAGAACAGG
Source organism: Myiotriccus ornatus (assembly GCA_036023395.1). Taxonomy (NCBI): domain Eukaryota; kingdom Metazoa; phylum Chordata; class Aves; order Passeriformes; family Tyrannidae; genus Myiotriccus; species Myiotriccus ornatus. Next base: position 101,681,450 of record JAYRBT010000114.1, read on the forward strand.
GAATACTTGTTGGATTTCTTGCTTGCAGTATGGGAACTCAGGAGGACACATACACAGTAAAGTTATCAGGTAGTGAGTTTAAAATAAACAGAAGGAAACACTTTTCCATATTGTTGCATAACTGCACTGTGAGGTCATTTCCACAAAATGATGTGGATGCCAAAAATATAAACAGACTTAAACAAGGTTTAGAGAAAGTAGTGGGAATACATCCATAAGTAACCCAGATGCAATGTCTGGCTCAGGAAATATCTAAGCTGATTGCTGCTGTATCTGAGAGGACAGATTAAGAGTCAGACACTTTATACATGTATAATTTTTCCATTTTTCTCTGTATATTCTCTAGTAGCCAGAGACTTTCAAATTCACCCCACCATAGACTGGAGAAAGGTCATGACCAGGAAAAATGAAAGATACTGTGTTGTATTTGGTGTTATTTTGAGATGAGCTATGAATGTTTGCAGAATCTGTAGAAAATACAATATACACATAGAACGGAATTTGAAATTAAATTACTTTATTTTTTACTTATTTTCTTTTCCTTCTGACTAGTTCTGCTTCATAGCAGCTGTTCCCTTAGCACTGCCATGGGAACAGTCTTGCTCCCCTCCGTAGCCTGATGGTCAGGATGCTTGGGGTCCCTGAAGGCAGGGGCAGAGTAACACTCAGTGTCCTTGGGTGGGCACAGCTGCAAGACAATTCCAGCATCCTGAGAAGAGAAATGTGAGTAAAGGCCACTTGATAAAAAGTGTTCATGAAAAGAAGGAATGGGAGCAATTTCTCCTAACATTAACCATGGAAACATACGTGACTAAGCCAAGTACTCAGACTAACAACAGAGAATCATCATTTAGGCTTCTTCTGTAGTTAATAAAGTGATAGAAGTGTTAAGGATAGAAACATTTGTTCAATTCTCTTTTCTCCATTGATTATAGAGGGTTTACAAATAATTCAGTTACAACTGTTATCAACTTTTATATAGCTAAATTGAGGGTAAATGTGACTCATAAGGTCCAATTTCCCAAGTTAACTCCCTTGTCAATAAAAAGAGATTTTGTCATTCAATTTGGTGATATATCCCAGAACTGAATCTCCCTAAACATTTTCATGTCTCAATTCGTTTTCTCCTAAATATGACTTTCTTTCTGAAGCAAATCATCCTTTAGCCCAAGATAGTGAATTTCCATCCCTAAAAAGCCTTTTGTTAATTCATGAACTAGATATAAAATAAACAGTACCAATTCAACTCCGATCCACTTATTGCTTTTTCAGGGTCTCTTTGTGTACATGCTATCATCATCCTAATGGCTGCTTGGTCAGTCTGCTGCATACCTTCATTTGCATATAAGCTGAGTCTGACAATAAAATTTCCAGCAAGTGCCAAGTGAGTTGGTGTTCTTGTAATGTAAAACACTTCTGTAGCAGTCTGAGACCACATATCTCATTTCATGTGGGATATTGAACAATTAACATCTTTCCGTCACTTAACAACCAGGACAGAATATGAAGTAACAACTTGGTCTCACCACAAGCAAGTCATGATCTACTCAGCTTTCCCATATACGTAGTTCTAACACAATTTAATATAATTATAACAGAAGATTTTGCATAACAAGAAACAATTTAGTGTTCTATATCATGCCTCAACTATGAGCCTGATGCTGCATGAGGTATTTTAGTTTTACTGTCAATGCATATGTAGTATGAGAAAGCATTATGATGGGGGGTTTAAGGAAATAAATTGAAAAGGCTACTGAAATTTGAAAAGGCTATGGAAAATTATTGTTTAGTGTGAGAACAGATATCAGATCAAATCTCTGTTTATCCACTACTCAATATAGGAATTTATCACATAAATTCATTCACCACAGGATGGATAATATAGTCTGAGCACTTTCAATCTCTATCTGTATATTTTCTATATAATGGTGCCAGGATAAATCTGAAAGGCTTTCCAGAAATCTGGAGATCATATTGCAAAAATCTCAAATAACACCTAATGCTATTTTATGAACTCCAGAAGGTAAACAAAATCATATATACCTATGGTAAAGCCAGCCAGGCTAGTGTTTATATTTGTCTTCAAAAAGTCTGTCCCCCTTTGCCACCTCATCATGTCCACTGATTGAAAGACACTGCTAGAGTGCAGATCACTGACATTTTTAATTACCTCTTGAACTGACCTCATGGTAATAAAGGAAAAAGAAAGGAGAATGCTTACCTATTGAGTATACGAGACTTGCTGGCTCAAAATCAGCATATCCTGAAGAAATCTTGCTGACTCTCACTCTTTCCATATTTCATAGCAAACACACTGAAAGAATAGTGTATATTTACACACTATATAGTTCTTTTACATAGCTTTATTGTCATTAGCTTTTAGGATAATCTATAATAGAGAAACTGAGGCACTTATCTGGGATGTGGCTTTCCCAAGGTCTCATAGAGGTTTCTATCTAAATCAAAGCTGGAATTCCCCCATAGAATAAGTTCTGTCTTCTCTTGACTCCCAACTTCTTTATTCTTGTCTTCAAACTATTGTTTCTTATTGTAAGACATATAACTAGAGCACACTTATTTGTCTTTTATCTTTTGAATCCTGATTTAGAGTTCTCTGTCTCACAAAGTAGGCAGTGGTAATTTTTGTCATGTTATTTCAAAAGCAAAGAACTACTATATTTTCTTCTGTAGCTGGCTGAAATCTCACAGTCAAACATTGCTTCCTTCAGCCTTTGAAGGAAAATTAAAAGAAACTCTTGCCCTGCAGTTATTGGCAGCTGCTGCAGTGGTTAATTTTTCATATTTCAGGCTCAGATTTACTGTACAGCTTAATCAGCATTTTTCTAGGCTTGTGTAATCTAGGAATGGTTTTATGAAGTATGGCAAAAGTGTACCTACAAGGTCACACCAAAACACTATGGGTGAACACACCATTTTAATGTCACTAACACCAAATCTATTTTCCACTGTGGAAAAGATACAAATTATTCCAAACTCTCTTTGTTTAATTTAGCCTGGAATTTCACTGCGGTGTAGTGGAAAACAAATGGCCTCTCCTATTTGCTTCTGGGAGGAGGTCAGAGCTCTGATGCCATCCTTGCTGAGTATGTGTTAGTGCACTTTGGCTTACTCTGAGAAATGAAAAAAAGTATTTATTCTGGGATGAAAATGGTACATGGACTTTGTAACAGTTTGGTCCAGAAGCTGTTTCTGTTGATTAATTCATACTACCTGTCAGGTTTGCTTGCTCACACATTGTCACCCCTCCTCCAGCACATCAGTATTCCTGCAGGACCACAACACACCTGTGGCCACCCACACAAGGTCTCTAGCCCCATCCTGAGACATGGGTAATGTTATCTGAGTATATTAAAAACACTCCAGTTAATAATGACACAGTACTTGCACTACTGCAGACATTCTGAAATTAAATATAAGAAAACAAATCAGCAATTTTTTTCTCAGAGCTATACATTTACCTCTCTGTTAGTAAAATAAATAACACAGGGAGGAGTCCAGGGATTACACCAATAGTAAGGGAGTGAGTCCAGGTTTTGCATCTTGATCATCTTGAGTGTTAAAGTAGTAGAATAGTGACCTGCACAATTTTTGTTTAGGCCATCCGGTGTTATCCTAAACTACTGTTAAGCAAAGTTCAGAAACACATCCAGGCTCTGTTCCCAATGTGTAATCTGGATACTATGATACTCAGTGAAAAGGTTAAAAAATTAAGAATGTAGCCAGTTCTCAGAGACAAGGAATGGGATTTGTGGCAGTTTAGATTGCTAGATACACTTGTACCTAGAGATACAAGGTGACATGCACAGAAGACTCTGGTTAAATGTCCAGTCTGATCCAGAGAGGCCATGAGGACAAGCCACCCTGAGCCACCAGGCATTGCTGTGTGGACCAAATGGCTTTAGCGGTGTAGCTGTAATCTAAGTTGTTCAGGGTGCTTAACCATATTGACAGAACAGTCTGGAAGTAATTTTCAAGGAGAAATCTTGGATGTGTCCTACGCATTGTGTTAAATGAGGTAATTCATACACTTTCTCTGAGGTCTGGCTTGGCAGTTCCTGCAGTTCCTGCAGCCTCTGTTTATCCTGTATGCCCTGTAGGGCAGGTTCCAGCAGGAGCTGTTGATGTTGCCTGCAGCAGGGTAAGGTGAGGCGTGCAGGCAACTGCAAAGGAATGCTGCAGTGAGACCTGTTGCAGCGGTGAGGTGCACAGCTACATATGTGGGATTCACAGAGGACTCACATGGCAGGGAGTCTGAAAAAGAAGGCAGTCTTCCAGACCACCTGGAAAGTGTTAATAGCTCTATATCCCCAGATTAAACAGCATGGGTTAGCATCCCATGAAGAGAAAGGCCTCACTAAACGTACCTGACACAAGCAAGAAGATGTTGCTTGCATGGGGACTGAAGTCATGAGGAAGCTTGGTCAATGTATTCTATTTATATGTGAAAAATGTCAACTCAAATCTGTGAGAGCTTCAATTTGCCTGTGCATTTTCCCCATTCTTACAACAAACACAATACATTTGAAATTAACTAGTAGAAATACAAGGCATAGAAAACATCCAAATCTTCTCAATGCCTCAATTCAATTGTTCTTTTTTAGGTTTGTGAAGAGGAACCATTTGACCGAGAACTGTAAATGTCATCTGGAGGTGAAATGACTTACCATATAGTAGCATATAACCACAGTACTGGAAGACAGGAGTGATGACAGTTACTTTCCTTCCTGCTTCTTTAACTCAGAGCTCAACAGCAGGTATAGGATGTTCTGAGGTATTGCAAAAACTCATTAGTTCTCTAAAAGGAAAGTTTGCCCTGGAGTTCACAGTTATTATCCTTGAAGTTAACGATGTGTTAAAATTCTATGTAACTTCAGAGCAGCATGTTTCTGCATTTACTGTGTCACCTTAGCTGAACCCTTTTGGCTCCTAGAGGCTTGCTGCAGCCCATCAGCAAAATTACAGGTTATGGTGAACAAATGCTTCAAGTTCTTGGGTAATTTCTGGATTAATCAATGGAATTTTTTACAGCTCTAGTATTTTTCTGCTGAAAGGATAATTATTTTTCCTATTTTGCCTTGAAGTGAGCAAATGGATAACACAGATTCCAAGACTAGAGCATAAACACACATATTTCTATAGCTTCATGCACCCAAAATTTTATTCAGTGACACGAGTGCTGCCCATTGAATTCCCCACTCTCTTACTAAACCTGCAATTACTATTGGCACTAGGCAGCAGGTAGAATGCTCTTTGCTTGCAGGTGCAATATGCTGAGCAGCATTCATAACATGTTTCCCCACAAGAATCATTTATTTGGATGGTAATTCCCCCATTTTGTTCTGTTTAAACATTTGTGCTCGAAATCTATGAAACCTGGATATATATGGTGTAACTGTGGATACAAGAGGCAGATGTATATGCAGTGGACCAGATTTTGAGAGGCTTGTGCTTGACAGTGAGAGCTAAGCTGTTAAGTGGCCTCCCTCCAATGTTGCTGGCTAGTGCTAAGGTCTTCAATCACGGTGGAGCACAAGACAAAACTGGCTTAAATTCATCTCACTGAGCTGACCTCTTAGATAGGAGACCTATGTGGTTCTTATCTAAGCAACTGCATGCACTCCTCAAATAGAAACCAGATTAAAACACCCAGCCAAAACATTCCCATGTGGCAGTCCACTTGTACAAATTCAGAGCTAGACTGAGATTTAAAATGTCTCTACAGAAACTTTACTGTCTAAATGCTTACAGCTTCCCTGCATGAGGAAAGAATCCAGATATGAAATTCAGGCTCAAATGCTTCATCACATTATAAAATATTTTGCACATAAACCAGCTCTTTCAAAAGTTTAACATCTTCATATTTACTTACCTTGTTAATCCCATTTTGCTGAATGGATAATTTAAAAACAGGAAATAGTTAGGTGCTATTGTGTACCAGAGTAAAAACCTATTAAGATACATTTGATCAAAATCCAAGACTTTTAAACATCATTATAAACTAAACCAAGGTCAGCTGCATGTATACAATCTGGAATCTCCACTTGTAATTTAATTTGTAGCTTGAACAGGAATTCTCATTTTTTCATTAGAATCTAGGATAATTGTGTTGTTTTGCATGTAACGGAAGAAGCCCAAATTTACTACTTAAGATGGGAATACAATCTAAATTTTTATGAGGGTTGTGTCAGGGGGAACATCCTGGGCTCAGTGGTAATTTCAGAGCTGTGTAGTGGACTGTAAAGTGATTTGCAGTCCAGACCACAGACTTTCACCTCAGTACATGCTTGCAGCTTCAATATGATTTTTATAATTCTAAATCATACGAACTGTAGTGAATCTTCCAGCAAAATGCAATGTGTCGAGCAATGACATATAGAAAGTTAAATGGGATCCTTTGAAAGGCAGCGGACCTTAGTTCGGCACTCCCATTTCTGAAAGAAATGTCAATACAGGGCGAAGTTGTGTCTTCATAGCAGCGTTGAAACACATTTCTCTTCTC
>JAYRBT010000114.1:101688069-101705230 GCA_036023395.1 Myiotriccus ornatus
ATCTTCCAGCAAAATGCAATGTGTCGAGCAATGACATATAGAAAGTTAAATGGGATCCTTTGAAAGGCAGCGGACCTCCCATTTCTGAAAGAAATGTCAATACAGGGCGAAGTTGTGTCTTCATAGCAGCGTTGAAACACATTTCTCTTCTCTTCTCTGCTGGCAGGTAAAGGCTTCTTCACCAAGTTTTCCTATTTTGGCATGATGCAGAGAAAGTGACCCTTCCTCTTGCCTTTGTGCATCAGGGCCCTATGCTGAGCTAAGCATTCCTCTTGTCTGAGAGGGGAGTTTGCTGAAAGTAGTGGATTGGGGCTGTGTCTCAGGAGTGCAGGCAATAATTAAGAGGACTGAAAGAATGGTCAGCTTAGGAAATATCAGCAGACAGTTTAATTGGTTATAGCCCTTTTGGTATGGTCAGTTCATAAATCTCACAGCAGATTATAGCTGATGTAACTCACAGGCAAAGAAGGACACAGTGGGGCAGGGTATGTGGTTTGATCCAACTGCCTTCTGCTAAGGACACAAATCCAAAAGTGAGGGAGCCTCAATGAAGACTGAGTGTCATCTAGACCAGATGTTAACTGAATTATTAAAATAAGTTCTCTTATTGTTAGGCAGAGGTTGTCATTGATTCTGCCATGCCACCTAAGGTTTTGAAGCACGCAAGCACACAGTGGCTTTTCTTGGTAAATGTGGTTTATAATTCTATTACTTCCACCCCTATGATCTGCTTCTTAAGTGCTGTTAAAATGGAACCAGATTGTTGTAGTGGGTATTTGCAATTAACAGTATCTTGATCACTGGCCCTATTTTGTCTCTTAAGATTGGATTGCTGCTGAAGACAATGAGAAAAATGTGAAATCTTAAAGTTTCATGCTTTTTTGGGGTTCAGGTTTCATGGACATGCAGTAAAAATGTTACAGGATCCCGACAGATCCACAACTTAGTTCCAAGTTTCATGTCATAATATTGACAGACTAAAGGGCGTGAAGCATGATGGCAAAAGCTACTATCCAAATAATCAAATCCCCTGAGCATCCTCTAGCACTGACTCTGAAAATATACATGTATTGGGTATTTTTCTTTCATAAAAGTAAAAACTGAGAAGTTGTAATTTAGATTTGGAGGCTGTTGGATAAATTAAGGCCCTGACTTAATCCAGACTAAGAATTTGACAGGTTTATGCTCTTTCCCATGTACTGACAAGAGCCACCAGATAAAGTAGTCCATCAGACTGAGCCAGAGGCAACTCAGTTGTGGATTCAAAGTATGAAAGTAGATTGGTATTGAACCCTATAGTGGGACTGACAGCTGCCTCACCCTGTTTATCTGTCAGTCTTCGAAGACAGAGAGGAGTGGTAATGATGAGCCACACACTTGATGACCTAGCTAGTAAGCAGAAAATCTACTGTGCTTTTGTCATCAACTAGGACAAAATTTTCTGTTCCATGACAGACTTAATTTTGCAGCAAAATAAGATGACATATCAAATTCCTTTCAATAATGCAAAGCAGTTAAAGCCTCAGCTTTAACTAACGAAATGGCTTCTCTAGAGAAATGGAGAAATTCCAGGATGGTGCATACATAGAATCTGGTCCATACTTTCCATCTTTGGCACCAGGGATGTTGAAATAACCCCTCTTCCAGTTTCTGTCACGATTTTTGTCTCATCTGTGAGTGTCTCAGTTACTTCTGTCATTCCAGTAATCTCACCAGAACTTTGATTACATTTGCGTGACTTGGCAACATATTTCACATCTATACACAAACTTCCCTGTCCTCATGGATGAACAGAGATGGGCCAATACCACAGAAAGTGACAAGTATAGGGATCATGTTTGACTAAGGATTTTACATAGCAAATGAAAAAAAGCACAAAGCTGACTAATGAATTAGTTTATACTGAAAAATAAGGTAAAGATAATAATATGGAATCAAAGTAATGTTGACTGACTTTTAAGACTTAATAGTTTCCATATTACAGGAATAATGTAGTAGGTATTGAAAAGGTAATATTATTCTTTGTACTTTAACACGATCAAAATTCCATATAAAATTAAAACACAAGGAGTTTAAGCTTTTTGAAATCTGATTGCACCTTGTTCAGTAACTTATTAAAACCGAAAGAGCAACAGCATGAATAAAAATTATGATATGCAACTAATTATGTACAAGTTTTGAAAATCAATATACATTTCATGTAACGTAGAAGCAATGCTCGAATTACATGATGGCGATTTTTCTTGCTTTGAACTACAGAAACCTCTTTTGAGCTGTGTGCATGTTCATTTGTGAGTGGGGAGACAAGTGAAAAACATGAAGTAGAAACATACAGAGAAATCATAATTCTGCATTTTCCTATATGGATTGAGGATCCTCAGAACAGACCCAAAGAATGAGACATTCCAAGTGCCACATGCTAAAGTGGTGACTTAGGAGCAGTCGCTGTGTGACCTTTAGCCACTCTCATTCTGACCTGGCTCTGCTAGCTCTTTAATTGAGGCATTGTCTGAGGCTAACATAAGAGCTAATAGCTAAGTCCAAGTGTTGTAGGACTGTTGAGGCTATAAGAGCAGTTATTGCTGTCCTCTCAGCTTCAACATGTATCCATAAAATATGGTTTGATAGTCTGCTATTTTCTTAAAGAGCATCCGTCTACATGAGTAGTGGGGAAAGGATTGTGATCCAGCCCCTCATGAGACTTACCTTGACTAGCTAATGACTATACAGGGTATATTTTTATAATGAGCACCTTTTTTTTCCTTTTTAATTAATGCCTTCCGTTTCCCACTAATTCTTGCTAATGGGAGAATGAGGCACATTTTTTTTCCAACCATGGACTTTTCCTAGACAGCTTCAGAAAAAGATAAGGAGCAGTCTCAGCAGCTGCCACATTATTTCTGGATACTTCTCGACCTTTCTAGCTGAGATGCTCAGCAGTCTATTTAGAAATGCTGTGCTCAAATACAAATCTATGTGTGCTTCTTTTATTTTTTCTCCCTGATGTTAAAAATAAAATAAATAAAATAAATAAAATAAAAGTAAATAATAGAGCTTGTGGATGATCCAGGTTATCTATTTTGTGCTTTGCCAGTATGTAAGGACAGCACCCATGGGACCTGTTCCAGATGTGATTGAGTTCTTGCTGATTTCTATTCCACCATACATTTCCTCATCACAAGGTGATGCCAGAATAACTCAAATACAGCTCTATGGGCATCATGATGATGCAGAGAAATCTCTTTGGCTGTGGTCTCTTACCTGATCCATTACTGCAGTGAAAACACAACATTACAAAGGTTTATATCTGCTGTATGTTTATTCTATTTTTTCTCTAATTGTTTATTCGTAACAGTGACTCAGACACTACGTAGTATTCTAATTATCACAATTGTGTACAAAAGAAGTATTTCTATTACTAGTATGTCGATTTCAGTATTTGGACCACAGGATCCCATTTAACTGCAGCTGTTGAAATTGGCTGAATTTTTATGATACCAACTGCTGAAGCTATAGTATGGTTATGTTAATCCTACAATTTATATCAGCACAAAAGTAATTAAATACTAAAGTCATTCAATTTGCATTACAAAATCATTTCAGCAAAATAATAGCAAGTATGAATCTTTATTCTTATAGCATTAAATAAAACTGGCCTTTTGTGCATAAGATTTATTTCAAAATAGAATTAACCATGAACAGGTCTACAGGGAATTCCTGCCCCTTTTTCACACAACTTTTAAGCAGCTTTTTCTAAAGCAGGAATCAACATGGATAATATTACAATTCAGATGGGCAAAATAAACAAGTGCAATTTATTTTAATCACCTATGAATATGCATAAACAGAATACCTCCTCTGTGGTTTAGATATCAGAGGCTTATTGCTAGTGTAGGAAAGCTTGGAAAAAAAACCTACAAACTGAGGGAAAATCTATCAGCTGAGAATAGTCAGTCAAAAAAAATTCCTTCATCCCAAGTAGATTAAGTGGCAAGATGATTTAGGTATCATGTAAGCATTCAGTAAAGCCTATAAGCTTTTTTAAACATTTTTTTTTTTCAACCTTAGTTAAAACAGCATCCTGGGTAATAGTTACAACAGTTACAACAAAAAATGAAACCCAGAGAATGGCTAGTGTATTTTCAAATATTTATAAAGTGACTTGGATAACTCTGGCAAAAGAAGAACAAATCCATCTTAATTGGTATTCAACAGCAAATAAAAGTGAATAAGAGACTTCTTGCTTTAAAGAGCTTAAATATTAATTACAGGCACTGTGCAATGAGCAAAAGGAAACAAGACACGTCAAACACGGTGGGAGAAGAAAGAGCAATCATGTTTTCAAGGTTGCATAGTTAGCAAATGTTAACTGCTGGGTGATGCCCCTACTCATATTAAGCAGAGTCTGATTCTCCCTCGGACATGGTTTTCCTTACTCTACCAGAGCAGCAGAGAAAGTTTTATTTGAAATAATACTTAACTCCTGAATCGACCAAGGGTCCATTTGCCCCTCTGAGCAAATTACCACATCAGAAATTTTTAGATCACTTGATCCAAAGTATCTGCCTGCATGTTCTCATCAAATACAGATTCCTTCAAACTAACTACGGACAAATGGGAATGCTTTGCTACCCCGATTTGCTGAGAAAATGCACAGATGCTGAAGAGACTACTCAGATGTCAAGGCGAAACTTGTTAAAAAACCTCCAACAACAGTGCCCATGTTTGAATCTTAAGATAATAATTTTAGGGAAAGTGCAGGAGAAGGAGTAATGTTAATAGTTTGGTGAAAAAACATTATGAAGATATTCTGTGTGTAAGGGAAAAGGTTCCTAGATTCAGGGAAGCTGATGTTATTGGTGGAGCGGTGACTGCACACATAAGAAGTTAACATGTATAGGAGACCTGCACTTGCTGAATTTAATCATAGAATTGTAGAATGGTTTGGGTTGGAAGGGACATTAAAGATCATCTTGCTCCAACCTCCTGCCATGGGCAGGGACACCTTTCACTAGACCAGGTTGCTTAGAGTTCCATACAACCTGGCTTTGATCACTTCCCAGAATGGGGCAGCCACAATTTCTCTGGGCAACCTGTTCCAGTGCCTCACCACCCTCACAGTAATGAATTTTTTTCTAACGTCTAATCTAAACCTACTGTCTTTCAGTTTGAAGCCATTACCCCTTGTCCTATCACACATGCCCTTGTAAATAGTCTATCTCTTTTGTAGGGCCCCTTCAGGTAATGGAAGGTTGCAATTTGGTCACTTCTCGTTTATTAGTGGGAGAAGTGATAAAAGCATTCAAAGAGTACTGGTTTCTGTTGACTTGAAGTTGTCAAGATCTACAAAAAAGCAATATAAACTACTATCCAAAGAATCATAGCAGCACGTTTTATACATTTTAATGCTAATATCAACTACCATCCAAGAACAAAATATTGAAGAACCAGAATCATTGTGAATAAAAACTTTGAGACCTTCAGATGAAAGGCATTGCAAAAGCCACACAGTTTGCAGTAATATTAAGCTAAGAATAATTTTTTTCCTTCTCTCTAGTGTTACTACCTGTAGGATGAAATTGGAGACAAAATGCTAGGCTGTACTCTCTTTTAGTTTTAAGTGCAGTGCAACCCTACTATCTCTTTTCAGCTGGAATTCACATATGAGATGAAGAATAATGATTTTGTTTTGCATGTGTGATATTATCCAGATATTTTTACAAGAATGCAGAACACAGCTGTGTGCTTCACTCTCATAATACACTTCTTGCATGGTTACATGATACATCTATTTCATACCCCCTTCTGTTAAAAGCAAATAGGGTCACTAACTCCCTATCTAACATTTCTGGCTCATGGAGTTTTTCAAATTGACAAATAGGTTCAGTCTGGGTTCAGCATTTTTTGAGGCTTGCTTTTTCCTGGTACTTCTTAAAATTCCAGCTCCTTCTCCCTCCTTCTCCCCAGACATTGCAGATGATATGTAAATAGACACCATTCTCATTCATGTCACTTGTTGTGATTGCCTTATGACTCCTGAACTGCTGGGAAAGTATACATTTTCCATAAACTTTTGCCTTCAGTATTTACCTGCTTGCCAATTCGACATTCATTCTCCTCATGCCAAGATATATTGTGTATAATTCTATTCAGATTCCAGCTTGCATTTTTCTTCAAGTGGTTTGGACCATGTAAGTAAAAGGAAACTTAACATGAATACATTTTTTTTCCTTTATTTGTGAAATATGATTTTAATTTTCTACTTTTATCTCGAGTATTACTATGTGTCACCTGCGAAATCTTCATAGGGTGCAATGAGTACAAGCCTGTTTAACTGAATAAAAGGTTCTAGTTTATATCAGCTGAAAGTATGGTCCCAAATTTAGAATAACACTGTTTTAGCATATCTTTTCCTCTAGTGTGGCTCTGACAGCTTCATTACTATATTAGTTTCTACTGGGAAGAAGAATATATGCCTTTGCTTTACTCTAGGACAAGATGAATCATATGATTACATACTTATTATCTTTGTCTAGTGTTCCACATCTGAGTGGGTAAAGAGCAACCCCATGGTAATAACCCATAGCCTGTCAAGTAACAGGTGCACTGTGCAGATAGCTGAAATTCTTCAATCAAAATTAATAATTTAAGAAAAGTGATTTCCCAACTTGCAGTCATATTATAATGAAGTTTTTCAGAGAGAAGTGCTTTGTGTTAGTTTCTAGTAGCTACAAACAATTTTTTGTCATCCTCCTTTATCCTGCATTCTGTATCTCATGCAATGTTTTCTTCACAAGAATTATAGTACAGATCACCTTTGTCTGAACACTGTCATGCATAGCATTCATTATTGTAATTTTCTGCCTTCTTTTGAACTTAGTCTCTTTGAGTTATATTTCTGAAGGTATTGTCCCACATCTAATGTCACAGTCAGATTGGTCACACTGTTCTTAGACTGTTCTACTGTGATTATTTTTATGGAGATGCTGCACGTCCTGACTTAATCTTACATATGTGAATGGTTCTGCTAAATTCTGCAAGCTGAACTTATCTCACTAAAGAGAATGCATTGTGTTCGCATTTGGTTTTGATTTAAAACTTACCAATACCTATTAACTGTGCTTAGGTAATATTACACAAAACTTTTCAGTATGAAAAGTGGTTTTATGATTCTCAAAACTGTGCAAAATACTCGTTATGTAGCAGAAACCTTTTATTCAGATTAAATATTTTTATCATTCTGACCTAATTTAGCTCTGCTTTTCTGAAAATTTCTAGTGTTGCCCATCTAAAGATAACCTTACAGCTTCTTATTTGTGAAGCTCTAGAACCTTAATGTATGACTAGGTAGGGGCTTGGAATCTATCTGGGAGAGAGGAGTGATGCGGTCAATTTAATTTCAAGAAATCTGCCTTCTGCCATGTTTTGAAAATTCCTTAAATATGACCAACTGGTAAGACTTCTAAAAATTTCAGTTCACATGCTTTCAGAATGAAAGACTAAAACTTGCTGGCTTATTTCCTTAAGGATATCATTGCCAACAAAGATGGGCACAGCAAGAAGAACTAGGAAAAGAGATTAGAGAAGACAGAGTGTTAGAAGAGTGACAGGTTTGGGGGAAGGGATATCATCAAGGGAATGGATGGCAAGCAGAGGAAAACAGAGCACACAAGACTGACGGCTGGAATAAATGTAGCCCAGGATGTTACTTCACATTCTTTTATTGTCTAGCAAGTGTCTGCAATAAATATAGGAAATGTAAGGTTATTTACCCTTCGGAGACTGGAGCAGATGCCTACAAAGAACAGATGCCTGATCATCCTGTGTGATTTTTTTTTCCCGTAGGGCTCCTGCTCTATACAATCCATGTGCCAAATTAAGGCGCTGACCAGATATATGCTGCAAATTATTCTATATCTTCATGACTGAATTCATATAGCTTCCCACATAATTAACACTAATTCAGAGAAGTTAGGATTCAGAGAAGTTAGGATTCAGAGCAGTTAGGATTCAGAGAAGTGTTGATGACTTTTCCTTATGAAATTGCAGTATCTAAGAACTTTCAATGCTGTGGAAAAAGAAAACAATTCCCTCTCTTCCCATCACCTCCACTCAGCCTGAACTTCACTGCAGACTAGCTCAGAGACTATAATTTAGTGCAATTGCCCAGAGTATGAGACATCATATTTCAAATTCCTGCTTTAAACCAAGATGAACATGACTTTCACCTTTGTCTTTCATACTATTGCCTGGACTTCAGAATGTTACAAATAAAATTCCTTACTAGTCTTGACCAATACAAGTTTCACTGAAACTGATATGCTTCTGTGGAGGTGTTCATCACTGAACTAAAAAAAAAAGCCATTACACTGAGAAACTGGTGCTGAGTTCTGCTTTGGAAGACCACTACATATGACAGTGGTGGGGAGCAGAGAGTGTAAGTCACCTTTTACATAGTTTGGAAGACGATGGAATTGGAAAAAGGTGATAAAAACAAGATGCTTTTATCACTTTACAGATGGCAGTGCAGGAGAGAATTTTAATGAAAACTGTTTCTCATAACCTTAACATTCTCTTAATTATTACTTTTTGGTATTTTTTCAGAACTGCACAGAAGTCTCATTGTGCAAGAATGGTATAAACAATGACCTAAGGGACATGCTAAGGTCATTCAAGACAGAAATAAATATAGGTTCTGAACAAGGGAACAAAGTTAAGTTGTAGAAAAGGCTGTCATGTCACAATCAGGAAGAAAATACTGTTGTACAGGTGAGTAATCAGCTCAATTGGCCTCCGCGCAAATAAATGACATCAATTTCCTTTACTGGGCTTTTGTGCCTAGACATTACAGATCTTGGTATGGAAATCACAAATAGATTCAATATAAAGAAATAACAGGTGAATTTTCTCACACAATTGTTTCCATCTACTGTTAATGATAGGTGTATGAATGCATATTTGTATTCACTCTGCAGAATAGGAAAATGCTATATTATTATTTCTTGATTTTGCTCTATTGATTTGCGCTGGAAATTATATGTGGCAGTTATGAAGTACAGACTTTGACAAGAAATGACCTGTAAGTTTTCTTATGAATCAGAAAATAAAGGGAGAAATGAGCAGTAGAATGGATAGTGTACTCCTTAAAGGGAAAAAAACCATCAAGCAGAGTGTGTTGGTTTATTCTATTTAAAGCAGATACTGTTGCTGATTTTTTTGTGACTTTTATTGATTTTTCAATTATGAACTAGATCAACTACTGTTAAGAAAAATCATTCTTATCAAAATGGTGCAGATTTTCATGACAAGATTCTTATTTATTAACCTTATGTTTTTACACAGGTTGAATTAATCTGGAACTGATTTCAATATAAGATTCTTAGATTTTCAATCCACAAAATTAAACGGCAATATGCTGTTCAACATTGTACTTTTATACCAGTTTACAGGGCACAGATTTTCTATGGAAGACAGCCAGGTGTGTTGAGGAAAAAAATGTCTTCTTTATACAGTGCCATTGAGTTGATGCAAATTTGATGTATTTTATTCATGGAAAAATGGTTAGACTACATTATACTCCCTACTTATTAGTGTGAAAATGAGGAAGTTAGATCAGAACATATCTTGGGATCCTTTCAGATGTTTATGAAGAATACATGAGTTGTGCATTGCCACAATTCACTGCAATAAGAATTTGTAGGTTTTTTGTTTGTCTATTTTGTTTTGCTTAGAATAATAGAATCACAGAATTGTTTGGGTTGGAAGGGACATTAAAGATCATCTACTTCCAATTCCCCTGCTGTGGACAGGGACACCTTTCACTAGACCAGGGTGCTCAGAGATCCATCCAATCTGCTCTTTAACACTTCCAAGGATGGGGCATCCACCACTTCCCTGGACAACCTGTTCTGCTGCCTCACCACCCGTACAATAAAGAATTTTTTTCTAACATCTAATCTAAACTTACTCTCTTCCAGTCCTATCACTAATTGTTCTATCACCATATATCCTTACAAAAAGGTTCTCTCAAGCTCTCTTGTAGCCCCTTTAGGTACTGGAAGGTACTATTAAGATCACCCAAGGTCTTTTCTTCTCCAGACTGAACAGCCCCAGCTGTCTCAGCCTGTCTCCATAGTAGAGGTGCTGAAGTTGTCTGATAATATTCATGGCCCTTCTCTGGGTTTACTCCAACAGATCCACATCTTTCTTGTGCTGGGGACCCCAGAGCTGGGTGCAGTACTGCAAGTGGAGTCTTACAAGAGCAGAGCAGAGCAAATCAGAGCAGAGGGCCAGAATCACCTTCCTCGACCTGCTGGCCAAGCTGCTTTGGATGCAGCTCAGGATAAGGTTCTCTTTCTGGGCTGCAAGTGCACATTGCCCAACTCATTTTGAACTTCTTGTCCATCAACAGCCCTGTCTCCTTCTGCTCAGAGCTGCTCTCAATCCATTCTTTTCCCTGCCTGTATCTGTACTCAGAATTGTCCCAACCGAGGTGTGAGACCTTGCATTTTGTCTTGTTGAACTTCAGGATGTTTGCACAGGCCCATCTCTCAGGTCTGTCCAGGTCCCTTGTCTCCAGTGTGTGACTGCACTACACAGCTTGGGTTGGTAAACTTGCTGCTGGTTCACTTGATCCTATTCTCCATGTCACCAAGAAAGGTATTAAGCAGTGCCTGTCCCAAATCCAGCCCCTGACAATCACCACTTGTCACTGGTCTCCACTTTGGTTTTTTTTTTTTAATTTTTAATACAGTTGTCATGGAAAAAAAATATTATGAACTAAAACTAAACACGTGATATCCCTTTATGTCATAAAACATGTTTCCTACAATGTACCATATGGTCTACCTGCAATTCCATAATAAACAGCAGATGTATATGTGCAGGAAAACTAGGTTAGAATGATCAGAGCTTACTATCTGTTTTTCCAAAGGAAAGTACTTTCATCCACAGAGCAGCATTTCCCTCCTTGCTTGGGTTTTCAGGTTACCCTCAGTGATTCAGTTTGATACGCTTCTGATCTTTAAACACAGTCATGTCTACTTCGCAACAAAGAAAAAATCATTAAATACATTATCGTTCTAAAAAGAGAATTCTTACTGGTTTCCTTGGATTCTGAAAGGATAGTGAACAATTTTATCCAAAATCAACAGCTGAGTTTCTAAACTAAGCATTTGTTGTATAAGTTGCCTTCCAATGATGGCAGTTATCTATAACTAGAAGTTAATTCATATAAATTCATATGATCTTAAAAGTATCATTGCTCTCCCTTACTCTCAGAGTGAAACACAAATGAAACTAAACGGAACAAGAGGCTCTTACCCTATATAAAAAGTTGCAAAGCTATTAAAAACAGATGTTACAGAACAACTACCCTTGCATGGCAAGACAGATTAGTTCTTGTCATTTATTGCCAACTGCCACTGAAAACTTTTGTATGAATCACTCTTCTTTCATGCTGTAAATATTAACACACACACACACATACACCTCTGCAACTGTCCTTTGACAAAGACTAGCTATTTGAAGATGACACTCAGGAGTGATCCTCGAATCATGCTGCTATTGACGTTGGATTTTTCTTCCAGTCTAGTAATCATTTTAAAATAAAATTGTCTTCTTTTGGAATGTACAATAGACAGCAAATCAAATTTACATATACTTACAGATGTTTCTGAGTGTTAATTATGAAAAAAAAAAATTCACTTTATAGTTTTCTTCCAGGATGAAGATGTGCTTTCTAACAGGCTTTCCAAATTGTAGCTTGTAGGAAAAATAAAATAGGGAATCTATCCATAACTAGTTTTCAGCTGTGACCTTACACTGTTTGAGACCTATAATGTCTCTGTTTACTATGCAGTAGCAAAGGATTCTATCATTATTTTATTAAATTTCATAACAAAGGAAAGGAATAATGCATCAGTGTTTTAGGTTTGCTTTAAGGGAAAGCTAACCTGGGTCACAGAAGGCCAATGGGAATATATACTATAGGCACCATATTTATTGTACTTGCAAATGCCAAGTGATTCAACATCTGTGAAACCACATTTAAAGGGAAACTTTCCCAGACTGTTTGATGGTTTTTACATCTGTAGCAATGTACTTTGGGTGATATTAATAACTGCTTAAGTTGGACAAGAAGCATTTCTGTTAGGATTTCTTTCCATGGCTCACCTCTATAAGAAAAGTATTCTGAATTTCCAAAATAATAACTATAATCCCAAGTATAAGATCTCTCTTCATTTTTATTCTTCTATGAATGACCAGATTTATACACAAAATGCTGTTTCAAGGTATCAGCTAGTTCAGAAAATATTTAAAAACAAGATTTAGGAAAACACAAAATCCTTGTTCATCTTCATTTTGTGTAGAAACACGTATTTCTCAATTACTTAACATCTATGCAACACTGTCACAAAAGGGAGTAATGTGGTGGATTTTCCAAGTAGAATCTTTATTACTGCAAGGGAAGGGTAAATATCAAGAAATTCTTACTCTTTTTGAGGGAAGCTACTGAGCTTTACTCGGCTATGTTCCACATTTTGCATATTCCTTGCTGTATCCTCTGTGTGCTGTCATTTGAGACAGACTCCAGTGGGAGTCCAGAATGCTCTGGGTGCTATTGTGAGATATAGAAAGGATTAGAACACTTTTTCCAGTAATTAGGCAGGAATTCTTCCACTGAGGTCATTGCAGAAGTTATTGTCTTAGCTTGAGTAATTGAAATGCTTTGTTTAGTGCTCATAGTTGCATTCTGAAATAGAAGAATCTATTCCCATTTCACTGGCAAGATGTTTCTATTGTAAATATATTGTAGCAACTGTATTGCTTTTTGTCTCATATAGGCACATGATTATTACTTCTAATTTTCAAACTAATTAGGCAGAAAAATATGGGAATAAAAATGTAAAGAATAGATTGCCCTCTCTTTGGTTCCACCCTGTATATCTGGAGGTGGGGAGGGGGAATCCTAAAGAAATCATTGCCTCTGCACAGTGTTGTCAGTATGGCTCGAGTCACACCAGGCACTATGACTGTTTTGAGCTCTTCTGCTCTTTAAACTCTGTTCTGCACACCTCCTATCCTTGACACACAAGACAGCTTCTGCAGTGTCTGGGCTACTTATTTTGCAGGTCATAAAGCTTTATACAAAGATTTTGTCATCAAACTCAATGATCTGTGAAGGAGCTTGACTCATTCAGTCTTGATTTTGGGACTCATGCAACTGCTGCTGCCTTTATCTGTCATTTTCTGTTCATACTTTTCAATAAAAAATTCCTTACTAGAGTTGCAGTTTATTTTTAAAAAAGGATGCATTATCTTCAGTTAAAGAAAGAAAACTGTCTTAACTAATTAATCTCTGGTAGATTGGCAAGGCTCTTTTTCTTGGAGACAAAAGGCAAGACAAATATAGAAGAATGTATTCCCATGGCACTCCCTTTCACATGCCTGTTTGAATCACTATGTCTCCTGCCATAAACAAAGTATGTTCTCCATATTCTACATCTTCTGCTCCTTGGTCTATCTTGAAGTACAAAATAACCTAATTCAAACATCTCTTTCCTCTAGAAACCATCTTTTCTTTTAGAAATGAAATGTGATTGGGCTAAAATACATCATGTTCTCACTGATCACTTGAATGGTTTCTACCCTCTTTGTTGGTCATGGAGTTAATTTTTAAAATTGTTTCAATATTCAAAATTTTTCAGGTGTTATTCAGTCATTCTTTTTTTTCTTTGACTGCAACACAGAAATACACCTAAGACATGTGACGTCCCCAAGACTTGTTTCTGTTGGTCACAGTCCCTGTAAACTCTGGTCAACTTGTTTCCACCTTAGTCACACTGATTGGATTGCTCAACTCAAGCAGGAAGAACTCTTAGCATAATGACAGAAAAATGGGATTCCAGCATGACAGTTTTAATCCATTTGGATAAAAAATAATTTTGTTGATTGAACGTCTTTAAGGTCTACTATGTTTTCCCTATATTGGTAAATATAAAGGCCTCTCAAAATGATATTTAAACAGAATTAATTTATAATTCAGTTGTTAGAAATGTCTCTGAGAGGGATTAACTTTTTATACATTGCCAAATAGAATGCAAAGAACTAGATGTTGTAAACTAAGCATGAATCGATTGATATTGTCCAGTAAGTGCCACTACATTGTTGAACACAAAAAAAACACCCAGGGTTTCTTCCTTAGCAAACAATATCAGCAATAGTGCTGCTTTTTCTTTCATACACTGCTTCCGCTGCATTAGTGATTGATATTTCCTATGATACAGCTAAGAATAAGATGATGTGTGTGCTAGTTTGGTCTGGAGTAGAGTTAATTTTCTTCATAGCAGTTTGTATGGGGCTGTGTTTTGGGCTTGTGATAGAAATGGTGTTGATAATATAGAGACATTTTTGTTATTGCTCTTGAGCAGTGCTCACACAGCATCAAGGCCTTTTCTGACAGCGACCAGGCTGTGGTTGCACAAGGAGTTGCAAGGGGACACAGTGAGGACAGCTGACCCCAAGTGATCTGAGGCATATGCCAGACCCTATGGCAGCATGCTCAGCACATAGAGCTGGGGGAAAAGGGAAAAAGGGGACCACTCAAAGTGATGGTGTTTGTCTTCCCAAGTCACAGTTAAGTGGGATGGAGCCCCTACTTTCCTGGTGTTGACTGAACACCTGCCTCCCATGGGAAGAAGTGAATGAGTTCCTTGATTTGCCTTGTTTGTGTGTGCAGCTTTTGCTTTGCCTATTAAACTGTCTTTCTCTCAAACCACAAGTTTTGCCTTTTTAACTCTTCTGATTCTCTCTGCTGTCCCAGTGGGGAAGAGTGAGTGGGTAGGTGTGCCATACTGTTTTCAGCTGGGGTTTAACCATGACACTGTGCAAGATAAGCCCAACAACAAGTACTTTTGCCATTTTCTGATGATCAAACAGATTGCATTCAAGTGCTTTGAAAAAGATAATTTTTTAAATGACATAATGAATGTATTTATTTTTCCTTTTAAAAGTCAGACTATTATATGTCAGAATTACTTGCCCTTTTTTATGAATTTTAGGTGTCTCAATAAATTGATTGAAAAATCTCTCAGTTATAGTTTAGGGTCATTGAGAACAAAGATTGGTTTTATTTGCAATGTTTAATGGAAAAGAGTTTTGTTCATGTCATGAAACAACCATAACAAATGAACATGAATTGTCAGGCCTCTTTCAGGCAATGCTAGGCCAGTAATAGACGTAATAAGCATATATTTTACATTCATTGTAGGCTTTGGGAAATAACAGAAATAGCATTAACTAAGTTACAAAACACTCTACCCTGTGGAGGTTGCTTGAAGCAATTTAATGAAGTCGTGAAAATTCTGAGTATCACTCTGCCAGTGGGCCAGGTGTTTTACATGTCTGTCCCAAAGCACAGTCTTTCAGTCAACCTCATCAGTGCCACTGTATCTTTTGTGTGGCATCTGCAATATTTATAGATAAATACTAAGTCAAATTTCTTCTCCTAACATTATAATTTATGTTGACCATGCATTTAGGAAAACCATGAAAAGAGGATAGAATTAACCTACATTGTGCTGAGGGCTGTCAGCAAGGTAGATGTCACTGTCCTTTGATTGAATGTTGACTTACTGAGTTATCTAAGTATTTAACACAGATTAAGTGCTACTTTTCCAGAACTGCTTTTTGTCATCCAGATGTCTCCCATAATTATAAAACAGCTACCAGTAAAAGCTACCACACTTAGAACTGTGAGTCTCAGAGGCTCCATGAAGTCATTAGTGTTAGTTTATTTTCTTTTGAGGCTATCAGTTACCACCCTGAAAGACACGGTCATCCTGCCTGGACCCCAGCTGTCATCAGTGCCAACAGTCAGCACTGCATGAAACAATAGTGTTGTATTTACACCATTTGAATGTGATCACCAAGTGATTTTTACAACTGGCCCAAATGGTTATGATCTTCAGCACGTTTGAAACAAGGCTGAAATTTAAATTTCACAGTCTGTCTCATGCAAAATTTAATTTCACACTATTCTAAGTATAAATACAAATAAAGCACCTAAAAGAAAATAGAATCAGGCCTTCTACAACATTTTATTTGAAATCCTGTCCCTCCAACTGCTATGCATTTAAATGATATCACAGTTAATAAAAATTACCATAATTAATTTTTTTCTGCAGGCCTCGTGCCCAAGAGTCTCCTCTCCTACTTCATGGTTACAGTGAACTGTGGTGGATTCTGGTTCTCATAATGCATTTTTGCTGTTTCTTCCTTTTGATACAGTGGACAAACACCAGCCATGTTTTTGAGTCAGTCTTTATCCCCAAAGAGTTTTATGATGCATTTAGTCTGCAACTGGACTTAAATATCAAACTGGGACAGACATAGTCAGCTTGCCTGGGATAGTCACTGTTCTGTAAAGAACCAGGAAAAAAAGAAATTTATCTGGTAAGTAATGAGCAGTTAGTGTTTTTCATATGACCAACTGGACACATATGTGTTATAAGAGCCATATATGGAGACTTATACCCCTAAATTTCCATTAAAGCTTTTCTTTATTTTTTTTTTAAGCCTTCCATCAGCGTGGATCTTAATGCCCTGAATATTTATTGATTTACACTGAAGTCAGAAGATTATAGGAAACAATCTGGCCAGTGCCATCTAAAGTTAAAATCCATCTGCTTTGCAGAAAGCTGTTTCCAGTATTATTAGTCTATATTATCAGTGATACAGTATTATTTGCAGGTAATCATTCATTTCACTTTGGACTGTCAAATATAGCAAAGTCTAGGAAAACTTGATACATATAAATGAGCTAACAGAATCTATTTATATGAAAAGATACAAGATCTCCATCAGAAAATAGAAAATGAGATCCTAGATTTTTGCTTGACTGATACATATTAATAAGATTTATGCATATAGCGAATTCATATTCATCGTTTACTGACAGTCCTGCTTCTCTGGGGAGGTCCCAGATGATTAGAAGTTGGTGAATGTCACACTGATCCACAAAAAGGGCTCCAAGGAGGACCTGGGCAACTACAGGCCTGTCAGCCTGACCGCAGTGCCTGGCGAGGTTATGGAGCAGATCATCCTGAGTGCAATCACACAGCACCTACAGGATGGACAAGGGATCAGAGCCAGCCAGCAC
>JAYRBT010000114.1:101715530-101790746 GCA_036023395.1 Myiotriccus ornatus
AGAAAACGGGGGGGAGAAAAGTGGGTCTTTGCAGTAAGATGCTTCGATTAACCCTTCTAAGGCCTTGTTTTGCTTCATACAATACAGGAAAAGCGGTGAAATATTGGCAGATCATTGAGCAGATGAAATGAAACTAGAAAACACACATTAAGACATAACCAAGACTTCAATTTGCCATTTTCTGGCAAAATCATGAAAGGAAAAACATAACTTATACCTCCAAAGCCTCAGGGACTATAAATCCATGATGAAAAGCCTTGTGGGATCAGCCAGTGGAATAAATTAAAGAAAAGGATAGCAATCCAAAAGAAATTAGCAACAACAGCTTCTTTCAGGAACGTTTCATTGCAGCTGGTATTCCATTTTTCTGGAAGACAAAGGTAAAAGGTAGTGCAATTAATTTTTCAGATTTTAAAAAATATCTCACATCTCAGACTGCATGTTCTTCTGAAAACCCAACCATGCATAAACATACATTTCCCACTCTGGTTATTTGTGTACTCTCACCTCTTGGGAAAAACATGAGAAAAGAGAAAGCATTCCATGTTTAGTGTTAAGTGGTGTGACACAGCTTATTTCTGTAGGCAAAATGTAGAAAGGGAAAAGTGAAGCATAACAGTGCTTTGTCCCGTGGGGAGATTTGTCTCACCAGAGGTGAACTGTAGTCTAGCACAAGATCTATTTCTTCTGCCATGCATTTGGTCATGGGGAATAGAAGGGGAAGCCAAGAGGCAGTTTGAGTGAATGGGTAAATGAATAATTACACAATTAGCAAAAAAAGATACAGAGAAAAAGAGAAATAAGACTTTTTCTTTCCAAAAAAAAAAAAAAGACTCCAACCTATGTATAGACCAAATTAATTGATTATTAATTGATTTACAAAAAAATAAACAATAGCTTTTAAAGGTAAAATAATTTTGACTAAAAATTCTTGTCAGCCAGCTTTATTTAGTAGGACATTTTAAACAATGGAAATAATTGAATGCTCTAGATGAAAAACAGGCAGCAAGACTCTCTTGATTCTGCTAGATATTGATTTCTCTTATCTAATATACTCAAATTTGGTCAACACAGTAACAGCTGGAGGGAAGAACAGCAGCTGTCCTGAAAAGAAACAAACTGGAAGGCACATTGCCCAAGAGAGAGAAAAGATTACCTACAGCTGCCCAGCATGGCCCAAGGAACAGGCAGCCTGGCAAACAAAAACCACAGGCTGAAACAGCATGGAAACTCCTAGAGCAAGCCAAGGCTGCCCAGTTCAAGGCAGCAAATTACATCACTCGCAGGTTGCTGCCTTTGGTAAGATGTGAAAGGGCTGATACAAGTCCCCCAAAGCAAAAAGCAAAAACAATGTTTGATTTTGTGAGGAGAATGAAAAAGAGCAACTGAGAGACAACCTAGTGATCAACACAGTGCTTGTTTGGCAAAGTTAAAGCAGTTTATCTGTTTTAAAAGCAGGGGAGGAAAATAGATGAAAATGCTATGGTCAGGAACCAGCCAACACAGAATCTATGCTGGCTATGAAAGGTCATAGAACAACTATCTCACACCAATACTTTGTAGCCTTGCTATTTTCCCTTTGCATAGTTAAACATGTATTTACAAAACATATTTTCTGCTTTTCAGATGATGAGCTTAAAAATGATAGAGAAGAGAATCCAGTCCACTTGCAGTTCTGCCCCATAGAATTTACAGGACAGAGGCAACTACAGCCATTGAGCTCAATAAATAACACATACAGAGCTTTGATTGTTTGATTTGATATTCACAGAAAAACTAAACCTCAGAACCCCTGAGATACTGAGCAGGAGTACTGAGAGACAGCAAAAACAATTAGATCTGCTGAAGTTAAAACACACTTGAGTCATATTATTTCTCCTGCTGTCAATGTTATTAGGAGGTATTGATTTATTTTACTAGTAACCACCCAGCAAATAAAAGCTTTAAAACATTCTGCTTGGATGGGAAGTTTGATGTATACTGTTCTGTGCTGTGGTTGTAAATGGGCCTGGTTCATTATATCACTGTAATTAAGCTAAAATGCAATGAAAATTAAATATTATGGAAAATCTAAAAATATTTCCTTACAAGGTGTGAACAGCATATTAGAAACAGGTTTCCACAGAGGACAGAATGCATAAAAACAAGTACTAAATATTAATCCATATTAAAATTTTATTTTTACAGCAATCAAAATCAGTGAAATTTTTTTGAGAATAAAGTCTGGCTGCCTCAGATAAGCATCCCCTTCAAACCTAAGTTGTACCTGTTAAAGTGAACAGAAATACATCAGCAACAAGGAAGTAGGTGTGCCGGAGAGGAATATGAAGAAATCAAGGACTTGGCTTGTTGCGTTCTGCAGTTTCCACACTATATTTACATCATGCCATATATTCAGACTGTAACAGGAACAATGTTATATGCAATGCACAGGGATGAGGCCACACTGAGGAAGGTGAGAATCCCTGGAGTGGCCACAGTGCCCTGTCATGGTACCTTCCTACTTGAGGGGATGTGATCCAGTATTCTTCTTTCTGCACAGCTGTGCTGGTCCCTCAGGGACCTGGGACATCCAGGAGGGTACAGGAACAGTATGGCACTGCTTCTTGCAATGGTCATTATATTATACATATGTAGTAGGCAGCCTAAGCACATATTCATTTTAGGCTACTTGTAAGGAAAACATGGATGAAATAGTTTAGGAAATGTAAGGTTCCTTCTTAGATCAAACAGCTTAAATGAGATTGCACAAGGCATTGCACTGTCTTGTGTTTAGCAGCCAGTGAAACTAACAACTAGCACTTTGTGAAACCCCCATGGCTACACCCTTGTCCACATAGAAAGGGTCAGAGGAATTCAAGGGTTTTGAAGTTTATATTAAGCAGAGATTTTTCCATCCAGAAGCTGAAGGAAGCCTGTTTCAGCATTTTGTCACTACTTTGGCATAACCTGCCTGGGGACTGACCCCGGTTCTGGCCAGATCTTGGCAGATGGTGGCTACTAAATGGAGCGATGAAGCTGTAATTAATATAGAGGATTTGGCCTATTCTGTTACATACAGCTCTTGTTCCAGCTTCTCTGAGAAGGCTGCCTACAGCTAGGGGATCGGGACTGACTGTCATAAAAATTAGGCATGAAAAATAGGAGAGGAATCATTGTCTACTGCAAGGCTGGTAAACTACACTGAGTAAGGAGGCTTTATGCTGTCTCATATTTATATCAAAAATTATGTCCATATTTATGAACAAAACTCTGTAATTTAAACTCAGTTGAGTTGGATTACAGATATATATGTAAGCTCCCTGATTCAAAAGATCTCCTGTCACTCAATCAAGCTCCAAATATTACGAGGTTGTGTATGAAAAATGCAACACTGGAGACTGATTTGTGTGTATCAGATATGTGAATTTTCTGGGTTGCACATACTCGCTATATAAATACACCTGTTAACAGGTCTATCCAACAGCTGTTGGATAGACACGTCCTGTTATTACTGCACAGCCAGAGATACAATAATGTTGGGCTCCTTTGCTGTTTTCTTGACTGCCTGAATACAGAAATTTATCCACGTTTTAGTGGAGTTCATGGCCAGAGATGGCCACAGACACTGATGATTGAACTGGCAGATTGCAAAGGGAAACAGAGCCCCAGGCTAGTCCTTGTTTATGTATTTCCAGGTCTTATAGAAAATACAGTAAAAAGTATTCCTTTCTTGATGGGAAAGATGCCTGATTACATCCATGACTAAAACATTTTAGTTTATTGTCCAGAATCATAGGTGTACAAGCTTTATATCAGAAATTTGTTCAAACAATGTTTTTTTTTTTTGTTTGTTTGTTTGTTTTTTTTTTTTAAATGAACTAGAATAATTTAATTGGGTTTCTTTGGGTTTCCAGTTCAAACAGATCTTTAAAAAACCACCACTTGAAATGAACGTATCCTGGGGGATTTTTTTTTCCTACTCTTTTTATCCACCTATTATTTTCTTTAACACATTTTATTTTGACAATATCTGCATCCTACCCTTCTATCTAACTTTCCACTGCTGTGAAGAGTGTTTTGGAAAAAAAGGTGTTTCTTTCTTTTATTCTTTTCTGACATAAGGACTAGGAAAAAAATTGCCTGATGGAGCTATTACCTTCAAGTACTTTGCCAATCTGATGATAATGAAAGTTATTTCCTCCTGTAGTTAAAAATACACTTTTCAAAGTAATCATTTCACTCCTCGAGCCACTTCTGATGACTCATTGCTCCAAGGCAGGGATCCACAGCATTGTTTGTGAAGTTCTCAACATAAAAAAATATTAAAAATATACCATTCTGCAAATCAGTGTTTCCCTGAGTGTAAAAAACAATTAAATCCAGATGCAGGTGTAAGTCTGAAACTGAAACAAACTACACAGAAAGACCAACATGCTAGATAACAATTTTATCTATTTAATTATAGAACTTTGAAGGTGTTGGAAACCACCTGATGTTGCAAATACAGCAGAATAAGGGTAAATTAGTGTTTTAAGAAACACTTAGATGCGTAACTTAGGCTGACAGTAGCTTTGCAGCTGCCACTTAGCCTACTCTATATCTCTAGGTTAATACATCCATACATTTTAAGTTTTGCACTCTGTTTATGGATTTTATCTCTTGTGGAGTCTGCACTTTCGGTCAGTCAAATAGTGGGTCTCAGAAGAGTTGTATTTATTAATGAAATAAACCTGTTCCCCTCTGAAGAGACATGTTCAGTGGGGTTCTTCTGAAAGACTTCTGACCATCCTACCCCACAAATGCAGAAATAAAGTTAGCACCTTCTCAGGAGCAAAGAACCCTAACATTGAAGCAAAGGCACTCCAGGTTGATGGACACATTGAAATCTGACTGCTATAGTCACAAGGGTGGAAAACTATTGTAAGCTGGTCAGAAGCAGGATGTATGGGTGCTGTAGTGAGTTGACCCTGTCTGGACACCTGCTGCCCACAAAAGCTGGTCTTTCACTGCCCTTCTCAGCTGGGCAGAGGGAGAGAAAGGCTCATGGGTTGAGATAGGGGCAGTGAGAGATTACTCACCACTCAAGGTCATGGGCAAAATAGACTTCACTTGGGAAATTAGTTTAATTTATTACCAATCAAGTCAGAGTAAGATAGTGAGAAATAAAAAAATTTTAAAGACACCTTCCCCCACCCCTCCCTTCCTGGGCTCAACTTCACTTCCAAGTTCTCTACCTCCTCCCTGCCAGCGGTACAGGGGAGTGGGGAATAGGGACTATGGTCAGGTCATTGTACATGCCCCTCTCTTCTCAGGGGAGGACTCCTCACACTCTTACACTCCTCCAGCATAGGGTCCCTCCCATGGGAGGCAGTCCTCCAGGAACTTCAACACAAGTCCTTCCCACAGGGTACAGTCCTTCATGCAAACCCAATATGGATGTTTACAAAAATAAATAAACAATAAAAATCTTCATGCAGTGGTGTCATCTTGAGTGCTGAAACTTCCAGGAAAATCACTCAACAAAACTTAAGTACTACTTGACTGTATACCAAACTCCTGAAGCCACCTCTCTGGTGGCATCACACCATACACTGTGTGCGAGGAGCTGTAACCTTTCATTGTAACCGTGGTTTATTAACCTTCTGCTAAAGAAGTCCCTGAAGAAGTGATGTATCACAAGGGAGAGAACAAGAATCTCAGTATAAAGCCCACTCTTCCTCCACCACTGAAAATGAGATCTTTGGTGCATAAGCTCAGCTCGTTGCTGTTATTTCACACTTCTAATCACTGAAACAGGCTGCTGTGACTGTGGAGGTGGTATGTTGGGTCTGCGGGAAGCAAAGCAGCCAGCACATATGTGTGGGCAGCCACCTTATTGTAATTTAGAGAGGTTTGTCAGTGAGCTGTAAGGTTGGGAGCTTGGAAGAGTGACAGAAGCAGCCTGAGGCTGTGTAGGAGGATCTGGTAGCCCTATACATGCTCTGCCTGTGGATGGGAGAACTGACTCTCCACTGGAGGGGAGCTCAAATGCTGAGAAATTCCAGTAAAATAACATCAAAACTAAAAATAAAAGTCTGGTTCTTTGTCTGGAGTAAATCAGCAGGGATATGTTGCATCTCTGAATTTACCTCAGCTGAGAATCTCAGACTGGGCACCTCACCCTCATCTCACACTGCTCTGCCAGCTCTTCAGGGGTTAACTGGATCATCTCAATTTAACCACACTTCAGTGCTGGGGTGGTGGAAGGAATTGGTATAATAAGAATTGGTTGCTACAAAATGAAAGTTTTATGCATGATAAAGGTTTTCTCTTTTTCAGAGTACCATGGAATAATTTAAAAAAAAAGAATTTCAGTTGAAATCAAGAGAAACACTCTAGCATAAAACTATTACAGTGAGAAAACTGTTGCTGTGATCTGGTCTCTGAAACCTGGAGCCTCTAAAACAGTTACTTGAATTTACAAAGCCGTTATGTACAACTTGCATGTATTTTCAGAAAACGTGCAAGTTGTCATGAAGGAAATTTTTGTCCGTTCTGCTGAAATCAGTGCTTAACTTAAGAAAAATGAGTAACATTTTACCTGGAAGCACAGCATGTCCCTGGTTTGAAGTTAATTTAAATAAATGAGAGGCCATCCGCTGCTGCAATTAATTAATTGTCAAGGCTTTCTTGTATCAGAGTTCATTTTTGGAGAGCGAGAGACATGAGCCTTGCTTTTTGAAACTTTAGAAGAGAAACATGTTTCAAACCCTAAAAAATGCTAAGCTAAACCCTAAAAAAGCTTGTCTGTAATCCACTGATTTGAGTGTAACAGATTAAATTCACATTTAGCTGGAAATCAGTGAGATTTCCTTTGACCAATTTCAAATATCCAGAATCTAGTAAGCCCGCTTCTGTGTTTACAGTCTAGAAGCAACATCTCTGTTTCTGCAAGATCAGGGTTTCTGTGTGTAGAAAAAGCAAATATGGGTTTCATGAGATGGATCTTCGCAACCTCCCAGCTGTTCTCTATGAATCTCATGTCATCATCCTGGTGCATTTCCTTCAGGAATAGAAAATTTCCAATAATCAGCCCAAGTTTAAAAAGATATCACTATACACTCTAGTAAGGAAGAACAGCTCTCTATGCTTTAAGTTTTAGCATGATGCTTAAAAAAGCATCCCAGCCTGGCATTTCTTAATCTGAACTTGTTCTGTCTCATCTCCTCTGTTTTTTATTGCCATTCATATCCTTGTTTAAAATAGCAGTCTCCATCAATTCTTATTTCCCTGTCATCTATTATTCCTCTCAGCCTTGAGCCATATTAAACCAAAGCTTTCATACTTTCCATCCATTGTCATCTGTCTCATAATCAGTGTTTAAAGCACCCTTAGCAAGAAAAAAGTCTGCAATGGTGATCGAAGTGTGGTTAGGATCTTATCCTTTATTCTGTTACTTAAAAACTAAAATATAAACATTAGATGTAAACAATTTGTAATGAAACATAAATGAGAGAAATTTTTTGTGACTATTGTGGTTTATCTGCAAAACTTTGTAAATTTATTATATTCACGACATGCCATAAAGCAATTCCATGTAAGCTGTTACAAATTACAGAATGCATGTGTATTAAATAAAATCAGAATATAATGTGATATCAGGTCATCAAATTGTCAGTGTACTTTATACCCCTGAGCTGTTTATAAATAGGTAGCAGCATTGAAAGGTTTATCGTATCAGAAGGTTTATAAATAGGTATGTAATATTTTTCACTACATGAATTACACATTTTCAGTGTTCTATATTACAGCTTGAAAATCATGTCATACTCATTAGTGTACATTAAGCCACAGGACTTTGGCTCTTATCTGAGTTAATTACCATAGTACATTAGAGCTGGTAAAAAAGGGAGAGGCAAAGAAGGACACAAAAAAGAAAACTCATTTTCAGTTGTGAATAATGTATTCATTGAGTTTCATATAGCAAATGCAAGCACAAAAATGTTTATTCATACAGTGTATACTATTAGCTTGACTGTGATAAGGGTTTTTTTTTGCTTGTTTGGTGTTGGTTTTTTTTTTGGTTGCTAAAATCTGTTTGGAAATAATGCAGCTCTTATTTTACTAATAATTACTTAGATTCCAAACTAAGTTTTTGGCAATGCCTTTTAATTAGTCTGTGGCTTTGAGTGCATTCAGATTTCACATGAAGTCCTGTCCTGTGCTTTGGGGTCAATGGTCCCTGGGTGGCTTCAGAAGGCTTGCTGCCTCTTGCTTCCCAAAGAAAGTTAATCCGCCCTTGATGCTGAAAAACCCCTGCACTCCTTATATCTGTGCATCCTTCTGGCAGGTCTCTGGACTTCTTCTGACCCACTGGATGCACTGCGGAAATGAAAGTGGATTTACACCCTGCCATAAGTTAATGGTGATAAAAGTGAGTAACATGGCACAAAGGGACTCAGCTCTTCTGGAAGGCCATGAAAATCCATGGGCTAGTAGCTTGCCATTAAAACAAATGAAAAATGTCACCAAAAGACGTTTTGCTGCAAAGACAAGAAAATCAGAAACCTGGGTCGCATTTTGGAGACTGCAGCTGCTCTTACAGAAGCAAGTGCAAAGAGACACTGAAGTACCTCTCAACTGTTTAACACCTTGTTTTGCTTGAGTTTTCTCTATGGATGTCACAGCTCCACGGCATTATTTACAGGCTCTGGCTTTGCTTTGAAATAGAGTACATCTCGTCTGAGAATTAAAATGTGACTTTGTTCTTCGTTAAGCTGGGATCTGCAGTGATGCCAGTGAGTCAGGCTGGGGTTTGACAAGGGCGTTTTCCCACTGAGGTTGATTTGTTCTAATGGCTATTGATTCAACAGAGTGTAACTTGGAAGAAAGGAGGAACTGTGAATGAAGCTGGGCTGGAGGAATTAAATTACCCTAATGTAACTTCTAATGGACCTACCAGCAGTGTCCACTCCTTCCAGAAGGCCCCGAAAACAGCTCAGTCCATAATTTCAGGCATTATCACAGGCAGTTGCGTTGCTAATGCTGTGTATTGATAAAAGGATAAATGCTATTTTTGCTCTTGGTGTCAGGAGGGCTGGGTATCACATTAATGGCATAGATTGCTGAAGTTCTGTCCTTGAAATAGTCATGGCTTTCAATTTCTTTCTCAGCATGTGTTTAAATATTCCCAAGAGCCTCAAACTGCCTCCAGTTGCTTCCTGTTTAAATAAAAGATGATTCCTCTTTTTATTCTGTGGAATCCATTCAAAAGAAAAGGTCATACCCAAAGGGAGGAAGCAATTTCCTTATTCTTCATTTTAGAGCTCTAGGGATTTGTAATTTAAGTTTCCCAGAACTGTCTCTATTTTTTTTTATTGATATTCTTTGTTAATTTTTCTTTTTGGAGGGGGAGAGGTAGTGGTGTCATGTTTGTCTAGTCTGAAAGCAAACCAAGCATTTACAGTTGTTAAATCCCTGGCAGCTCAGAAAAGCAACATGACTGAGATATCCTCAGATTAAGTAGAAGGGTAATTAAAGAAGTTATTTCTTTAACTTATTTTCAGCTGATGCCTGACACCAGTGATTCTAAATGCACCTTTCTTTCTCACTTAGAGAGGGGAGACTATGGAGCATTTCACAGGGAGGTATTAAAGTTTAATAATAAAGGTTTCTTCAGGGTAACTCCAAGGTTTTGCCTTTTTTTTTTTTCCTAAAGATTTTACAAGATTTTTGTCTAAAAATTGATGTGGCCTGGCCATTAGGCTGACAGGGGAAAATTATTCCAGCATCCCCAAATGATATTTGAAAAGAAATTTATTTTCCTGATGATGAAACAAACCATATGGATTTTAAAAAGCGGTTTTATGTATTTTTTTACTGTTATGTCTTACATTGATTAAGCTAGATTAATGAATAATAGAAATAGGATAAAATCTTCAAGGCTAAGCCCCTGTGGACCTAGTAAACACCAGCATAAACGGATTTAAATCCATTTATTTCTACAGAAGTTCAAGCTCAGGAGTCAAAGTAACATAACATCCTAAAGTTATTAGATTCAATTATTATGAATATTTTTACTTTTGAAGAATGTATAAGAGGGAGACGTCTCACAAGAGGGGAAGAGCTGCAAGCATAAGCTGCAGTGCATAATTATTTATTAAAAATTTTATTGTAATGTTCAGCATGTTCAACTAAGTTTAAAAACTCATTCAGGAAACCAGTATCTTTGGCTGGAATCTGATTTATTTTCATTTACTTGCATTTTACATGCTAGTTAGTAAGGAGAAACTACTTGCTAAATAACTCATAGCAAGTATGCCAAATATCTTTAGGCTTCTTTTACTTTCTTTGCAAACTCTTCTCTCCCTTTTTACACAAAGTTTGTTTAGTTAGATGTCTGGAAATACTCTACTTGGCAGGATGAGGAACACTGTTGGGGTTCCCTGTCAGCTACTTGACTGCCTCTATTTGGCTTTGGGCACTGTCACCAACCCTCCCTTC
Source organism: Myiotriccus ornatus (assembly GCA_036023395.1). Lineage (NCBI taxonomy): Eukaryota > Metazoa > Chordata > Aves > Passeriformes > Tyrannidae > Myiotriccus > Myiotriccus ornatus. Next base: position 101,725,995 of record JAYRBT010000114.1, read on the forward strand.
CCTCACCTCTCCCTGACCTTCTTCCTCCACCCAAGCATGCTCCAGGCTGTGAAATTACTTCACCTGCATCTACCCTTCCCAGAGGCTGCCCCAAGAAGCATAAGACCAAAATTTGTGTTCGGTCCCATATACTTGCACCTTACTTGTCACAACATGTCTTGCAGTGGCCCATGGCATCATCTGGAGTTTGGATACTCCCTGAAGCGATGAAGGTTTTGTGGATGCCTGATGTTGTCAAGGTTCAGCTTAGTTAGGCTAGGCTTGTTGGTAAGTGCGGCCGCTCTCATGTGATGATGAGAGGGGCTGCAAAACAAACTGGTTGAACTGTTTCAAAACAACAGTCATTAAAAGCTGGGGTTTCAAGCTGATGTAAGTGAACAAGCTTAATGAATATTTACAAATAAAAAAATAGTTCAGAACTGTGTAGATAAGCTCATGTATAATTCAATAATCAGAGATGAAAACCAAAGACCTGCAATCTACTTTCCTTAATGTAACATTAAGGGTATACATTTTTATAAGTAGGCCATCACCTATTGCTATCCCATACAAGTCCAGACTGATTACCTCCTACATGTGCATTATTCATAAGTATCAAATGAAAACTATGGATTAACCATTTTAAGAGGATGGTTCATTTGTGAACTTTCTGCCTAGCTTTCTACATTTCTTATTTGTGAGGGATAACACTGTGAGTGGATGACTGAATCATTTTGACAGTAGAGCTAATAATGGATCATGAGACTATGATAAAAACTTTCCTTATAAATAATCATGGAGGTTAAAAAAAATAAATCATGGGTGCTAAAAGCCCTAAAGCTTTTTGGCATACAAAGTATATTACAGCTTGAGGGGAATCTTTGTGGGCAGTGAATAATGTGAGCACACAACCACAGCAAACCACACTGGTAGTCTCTGTTCACAGAGACACTGTGGATCAGGCTTCCCTGACTGTGTGTCTGATGCTGTCTGAAGTCATGTACGAGAAACTGTTCTATTAAGTGGAACAAAATTTCACAAGGGTGCCATCATGGCTATATAATATTCTTAATCTGACTATGTTTTTTGCTGCTTGGCTTGAATGGATGAGGTCTGGGGTGGGACATGTGTGTGTGTGAAAGATAACAGGAAGGATGATAAGTGACAAAATACACTAAGGATAAAAATGACACTATTGATCTTTCATACAGGGTACTGGATGTGATCTCTTCAGCAAATGGAAGAAGCTAAATGTTCAACCACTCTTTCTAAATTTTCATTTCATGATGCACAATTACGCGCAATTGAAAACCCATTTGCACACCTAGAAGAGGATTTAAATTAATATGAAAACCCCTGCATATGTACATTTAGACTCTGGTTTACAAACTAAATAAATGTTACCATGTGGAGGAAACTTTTTCCAGAACTGACTCAACAAATGTGTTCAGAAGTGAAAATGTGTCTGACCCATAAACCTCTGTACTCTTTCAGCAACAGGTGCAAAACAGGTAGAAAATTGCCAGTCTGAGGAACACACCGAACCAAAGGAGGCATTGCCCTTTCCCTGCTGCTACCTACTTTAACGAAAAAAATGTTCGAAGATACAAACCAAGCTGTTGTAAAACTTCAGACTAAAGAATGCGCAGCAGGTGGCAACATATGTGTCCAGTTAGTTCCAGCCAAAACAGTCTAATTTGCAGAAAAGGATACAGAATTTCACCGTGACTCAGCTGAGGGAGTGATTCAAAGAGAAAAGATGCTCTAGCTCAAGTGCTAGGCTCGCTGAAGAGAACAGCTATTAATTAAATGGAATTCCTAGACTGTCACGACCTGTTGGGTGTACAAGAATTTGCTTTAAACTTCGTCTGTATGGGGCTCAGTTTCCTTTGGTATTTAGTATTCTTCTGTTTCTCCATTTCCAGAAACATTAAATTAAGAATAATTGTCTAGTTTAAAACTTATAAAAGAGAAAATTAATTATGATAAAATCAAATAATGAAATATCTGACCTTTCAGTCATTGTAATAAATAGAACTGAATATTTAATCATTTTTAATAGGTCCAGTCTCCCTCTAGTGGTGACTTATTCACTGCTTGAACCAGTCACCTCATTTCTAACTGCAATGAGATTATGTCCTGTCTGAATTAATAATTCTGATGACATTGTGTCAAAACCAATTGCTCTGACCAGCAACTAATGAATGGCAATTATATGGTGAATAAATAAAATAAGAATGAAGGTAACAGTAGCTTCCAGAAGGCAACAGTCAAAATAACAAACAACCTATTAGAATAGTGCCTGTGACTAAAAGTTATTACTACCTGCTGGGTATGTGGCTGGATTTTAGTGGTTTCTCTTTAATTATGTCTTCAGTTACAAGCACCATCATAGTTATGAAATTGGTTTTTTGTTTTGCACCAAAACTAACACAGGCCTAATAGTGTTTTAAAGCTCACGTGGATGTGCAAGATTACTGAAAACACATCATTCAAACAAGTGATTAAATTTCATTAGATGGAATATAAATGAATGTTAAGCACGTACTTAAGGCCAAAAAAGAATATTTTCCTACGTCAGGTCATCAACAACTAGTGGAATGATTCAGGAAATTGTAATTTCTTCTGATAAAAGGAGGAAAGGAGAGAGGAAAGATGAGTGGGTAGCTACTGTTGAGAACAGTTTGAATTTAAACCTTTTTTTTTCTTTTGGGGAAGGATTATTTCTGGGAAACTTCTTTTGAGCAGATGCAACACTGATGTCCACAGTTTTCACCAAAAAGAAACCAAAGGGTATTCCCTGTCTGGAACAAAGCCAAACTCAAACAACGTAAACTAGAAAGCAAACCTGAGTTTCATAAATTAGGGATATTCCTTGGGAGGGCCTCAGTTATCACAAACCCGTGTTTTTCACAAAGTTCGCAGCTTGACATCTCAGGTATGTTTGTTGGCTGTAGTAATAATGGATAGTTCTTACACAGGCACTTTTAAACACTGTCTGCTGAAAAGATGAATTAAAGTGACTGGAATAATTTTGATTTTTTTTTTTCATCTGGAGTGCTAAAAAACAAAGAGAACAAATTTACCAACAGATCTGATATCTGATTGATGATAAAATACAGGAATTCTAAGGGGCTAAACTTCTTTTTTTTTTTTTTTAACACGCTCAAGAAAATTAAATTGATGAATAAAAAATACAGGCATCTTGAAAATATTCTTTTTTTTTTTAATTTAAATATCACATTTTTAATTATAATAAATGCCTTAGGAGGACTAAGCCTGCAGTGAAAATGTCAGATGGAAAAAATCCCTTCATTTTTTGCTTTCAATTATGTCAAGAAAACATTGATTAAAAACAAATATCTTTTAGAACAATTGAGAATTAATTTTCTTTTGTGATTTTTCAGAATTCTGAAATTCTGTCAGTTATTTGCAAAGCTGTACCTACACATCAACCCAAATCATCCTGAAATATAAGTAATGTGGCTACTTATATCAGCATTTCTACTTTATAAAGTAAGCCTTGTCTGGAGTTTGGATTTCTTTGGCCAGGGGATAAGAAGAGCTAGTTAATACTTATTTATGTATTTATAAAGTTTTTTAATTTTTTAAAGATTTGAAATCTTTAGGATGCACAGGCTCCATTTTAAACAAGTACAGTTTCTTTTTCAGTGTTTCTCCAGAAAGAAGAAGAGATGCACAGATTTAAGATATTTAATTTCACTCCAATGAACACACATTAGCTCAGTAGATTGTGTTTTTGAAATTGGATATTGAAGCAATTATTTAAAAAAAAAGTACCCAGTGTAATGGTTTCTGAAGTGTCATTAACAACTAGATAAATTCAAATTGAGTGCTAAAAAAAAAAAAAGTAACATCATTACTTAAATAATTTTAAACTATTCATTAAGAATATAAGACAGTCAAGGAACTGGAAAAAGCTTTAAACCATGTATCCTATCTTTTACTAGATTTTTTTCACACTCACTCAATCCATTTTTTTTCTTTGAGACAATTAAGGTGTTTCTTGAACTCAGTTTTGGAGCCTGGCCTTCATGTTGGGAACAAGATGTTCTTGTTATTAGAAACATTAGAAACACAACTTATTAGAAACACAAGGTAAGCAGGTAAATACCAGATTTCATTCTGTATATTAAGAAAGCAGCAACTACTGCACTTTTCAGGACTCCCTTCCCAAAAGGTAGTTAAACTGACATTACCATCTTTTTTGTGTATTGAAAATACTGCAAACAGACTAGTATGGACAGGCAAATGAGGTCTAAGAAGAGACATCTAAGATATATCTTCCTTGACTATCCTTTCATCCTATCCTAATCATGTTTTTCACTTTCCCTCCTTACTCCGTGCTGAACACTGATAAGGGAAAATTCAGCCCAAAGCTAATAGGTCATTTTTACAGATAATGATTTTGAGTATCAAATATTTGGCATGCACTTTTGGAATAGCAGACATATTAGATCACTTCTTTTGTGGTGCCCTTGTTTATTGGAAAGCAGCTTGTATTTTATCTTCTCAGTCACAATCATGTATAATGTTTTGGGTAGTAGAATCTAGTTTTGATTATTAAATTATACATTTAGAGCTGCATTCTTATTGAATTTCCAGGTTAACTTTTTGTTGTGACTGCCCATTTTAGTTATGACTGCAGTAGGTAAATGAATGTTTCTGTCCTGACATAATGTAATGCGTAAATAGGGAAATTATGAAAAAAAATATCTGTTTGCAGAAAATAGCAATCTTACCCTAGCATGCTATGTTTTGGAAAGACTATGATGTTAGCAAAGCAGAATCTGAAGCTTAGCTGGCAATGCATCATTCATTCCTGCCCGAGACATTCTTTCTGAGAAAATCCTGCCATCAGCCTTTTTACATAATGGGGCATAAAAAATAAAACAATATATTGTAACTCAATGGTCAGTCTTTGCAGGCTCCCTGACAAGGGCCATTGTGAGACATTTGAAAATCTGCACTGGGGGATGCTGAAAAAAAAAGCATAAACTGAAATGTGGCAAAGAAGTGCGGAGATATAACATATAAGAAACACTTCAGAATAATAGTGTATAAATTCTGTATGACTCAACAGCTGTACAGGTAGAGAAAGCCCAGCATGACTTCGCTTGATTTAAGAAAACTTGAAAGCAGAATTAATCATTGATGTGGCTATTTCTGGAAATGAAAGGGATTTTGAAAGAGAGGAAAATGTGAAAACCATACAGGTTGAGTGACTGTACCATAAAATAAGATTACTCTTGGTAATTTAGTAGTAAAAATAAAATGTGGCCAGCTCTAGCATCTAACAAGAATGTGTTGGACACAGAAATTGTCTGGATTTACATATGATGCTTGCCAAATCTACCATTCTTGGAAATCCCGCCTGCATTCTTGTTTCTCTAAAGGGAATTCATGGTTCATTTGTTTGCTTCCAAAAATGAATATGAACAAAATTTGTGTCCTTATGGAAGGATGCACACTGTAGCCCAAAGCAGCAATGCAAACAATCTCTGGTACCTTTCCTCACAAAGTCAAAGAGTAGAGATTGTCATCAGCAATCACAGCAGAGAACGTCACCTATGTTTCAGTGATTGACAAGTGATCTTCCACATTTCAGGTAATGACTGCACTGAAAGAACAAATAAAATCAATTAAAAGACAAATAAACAGTTGAATAATGCAAAACAACTAATAGAAAAAAATAACAGGAGGTAAAGTTGTCTGGAGGCATGACAGTATGGACAAGAGATACCCAGGAGCAAAACATGCAGGGTATGGTGGTGAGGAGAACTTCCCACCAAAGAGACAGGAAAATATTTTGAGATACAGGAGAGCTTTTTAGCTGAAGGATCAGCAACAAAGGGACTTGCCCACACCTGGAGTGTGATTATATGTGAAGCAGATTTGGCAGGAGAGTTAAGAGAAAGAATCTGAACTGAGTTTCCAGGATCTTTGAAGTAGATATTACAGTACTCATTTAAAAAGATCTTCCTTAGGGACCTGAAGCAGCACAGAACTACCAACTCCTAATAACTTGTACAGATCCTAAAAAATACTACCAGGGCCTGATTCTGGTCTCAGAGTCTCCAAATCCTGCATCCAGAAATGTCTACTGCCTTTGAAATCTTATGGATCTCAGCTAAAAAGTTTCTTTTTAACACTGTTCTCTCAAGCTAAATTGCTAGTCCTGCTTGGTGGTAACCACATGTATTATGGAAGGCTGCAGGGAGAGCACCTTTTCATGAAGTATGTGGGGAAACAGGTTTTAAATTCATCGAAAGTTGAGTGCATAACCTTGTAACTTTACCCCTACATCTGTGCTTACAAGTTAAGCAGGTTTAACACAGATCAGAGGTATCTAGGGTGATAATTGCCTGCAGTAAAAAATACCAAGGCAAACTAAAACAAAAAAATCCTCCAAATGCTCAGACAACCCTTCTCTTTCCCAAGCTATTCAGCAGGTTGCTGTGTTTTTTCCTGAGCCGATGCCCCTGCATATTAAGAATAGGCTGCTGCTAGAGCCATTGCCTTTGGAGTGTGAAATGGAGTGGCATTAAGTTCTGGCTGATGTGACTCATATTTGTTTGTCCTCATACAGCTCGGATTGCCTGCTGGCATCCTGGATTGCAGGAACATGCACATGGCGCATCCATGGAGCAATGCCTGTTTCCTCAGACAAAGAACTCAACACTGTGTGACAGCAGGTCCACCCCTCTGGAGATCGGAGAGTGCAAATCTGTTCTCATGATGAAATCCACGGATGATTAAATGGGAGAGGACAATGAAAGGAAACATTTCAGCAACCCCACAGTAAAGTATTGTAGCACTCTTTCTAGAGGAGAGGCTGTGAATGAAAAATTAATATCTGTGTTAGTAATTTCTGATGCTGTAGATTCAGGGCAGAATTACAGCTGCTGACCTTTTTGTAATGTTTTGCAATAGCCATACATTTTGATCTTCAAGTTTTTGTTAATGAAAAGTTATAGAAAAATGCTGCATGAGAATAATTAAAAAAACCTTTTTTGAAGACTTCCTTTGTTAAAGAAATTCCTCTTGGCCTATTGCTCTGAAGGTGTTGATGCTTAATGTTTGTTTCCTTCACCAAACTGTGCTCTCAGTAAAACTGTACAACATCCATACAGGGCTCTGTGCTTCCTTTCCTGTGCTGTCCACTCATCACCCTGATCCCTGTAAACTGCTGTCATACAGCATAAGCTGCATTTCTTGACACACATCAGAGACATGGACCGTCATCACTTACACAAGGATGAAGAACAACAAAAATTTGGACCAACTGAAAACAAGAACATAATCCAAAATTGTATCTTGGTCTCTGTCATTTAAACTTTGGCCGTCACATTGGCAGGTGTGGATGAAGCACCGGAGCAGACTGCTGAGATCTGCACCCTTGAATAGCAACGTGCAACACCAGGAGCCGGCGGGGGTCTTGTTTTCTGCTGGGCTCAGGGCAGCAGAATCTCTGTTTTCTGTTGGCTCAAAAGGTTGGAAGTGTTTAATAAGGGGGGAGGAATGGAAGAATTAATTACCTTTATGAAACTGAATTTATGCAGCTCAAAGGATTGTTCCCTTGCATTGAAATTAGAAACTGAAACAGCCTCTCATTTTCATCTGCAGCAGTGGCTCACCAGTCCCAAATCCAGCTAACCTAAACCTTACAGGGAACTGGAAGTCACTGTTCAGACATGAAGACTGATTACCTAAAGCTGATTTTCATTGCTGTATGAGGCAGATCTCTCTCCCTCCTTTTTTTTTTTTTTCTTCTCCCTACCAAGCTGGGCATCCAGAGATCCGAGATCTGTCTTCTTTACAGGTAACATGTTGTTTTGCTCCTGTGTAAGGAAATAAAAACCACAACAGCAGGAAATGAATGATGGTGTAGCTACTGCCTAAAAATCAGTGATACTGTGTTGTTCAAATTAAAATAGTGATTCTTTGGCAATTCTGTTAAATACTGAGCCTATATAAGGTCAGGCATTATAACATTTCTAAAGACTTACTGGAAAATTTAGCAGCATAATTTTCCTGATACACACTGTCTTACAAATCACCATGGACAGGATTTTTTTTTTTTCTGAACCTGTTTAGAATTGAAACTCCCAAATATTGCTTCTATTGTGGAAAGTTTTAGGAATTTTTTTAAATGGTTGGATCTTTTACCACTTTTCAAATGTAGCTGAAATTTTGGAAAAAATGAGGAGTATGAGCAGACAGCAGACAGACACCTCAATATCCAGACAGCATGATCACATAAGCACTGTTTTCTTAGGAAATGAAATTATATTGGAGCACCAGGAGGCTAGTTGTCTGAGATCTCTCCTCTATAACTCTGGGGTAAAAGTAATGTTGGCTTCTAGGTTTTAAAGGTCTACTTCTATCAAGCCTTTGCTTAATAACCTCACTGATCACTTATGCAAAATAGACTATTCAAAAATTTTTTGAAACAAACTAGTGATTTTGAAAGCTGCATTTCTGAATTGCTATTAACAACATTACTTGCTCCATTTCATCAGTAGGTCTGTGATACCATCACCAAAACATGGTGGGCTGTCAGCCAAATTTTTCTTCCCTGACTGTGGAGCTATGGCTTTTTGGCTTCTAATAATCACTCCAAGTTCTCTCACTTTTTGTTTGTATTTTCCTCCTACTCAATATTACTCATGCTTGCCCTCAGTTTTGGGAAATTGGTTGTTTAGAAGAGCTGTGTGTGCAGCTGATTAGGACTGTCCTCTGTTTAATTGTCTATTGAATAGAACCAGATCCTGGTAGGCAATCATAAAGCAATTAAACTTCATCCATCTTAACATTAAATAAAAAAAAAAAAACATCCTTGAGTACCAGACAATTTTTATAAGAAATCACATTTCATAACTTTCAGAAAGTGTAATGCCTGTGCTCCACAGCCTTCACTTCCCAAACAGAACTCAATTAGTATTCTATAAATGATAAGAAGGTATTGTGGAGAGTTTTCTTATGTAGTTCTGTGAGCTGCTGCAGACCTTCCATGGCTACTGCCTCCTGAGGTAAGTCACCCAGTTCCCTAAACCCACAAATGTTTTGTCACATCTCCATACTTAATCTCACTGTGTCCTTACAACTTGTAGCCAATATCTTAAAATTCCAATCACTTGAAGCATGCTTACTATAACATACTTTCCCAACTACAACACACTTCTGCTTTCCAAGAAATTTCTGTTGATTTTAGCTTAAACATGTGAACAAAAAAAGTGATTTCTTCACCTTATTTCTCCCCTTGTTTAATAAATCGGGAAAAAAGAGGGTTTGTAATACATTGGTTTTATCATCTCTATTGATAAAACCATTATTATTGCCATCACTATTAATCAAGTCTTTCATGCTACTTAATTTTGCCAGTGACCAGGGAGACCAGTCTGTACTCCTTATTTATAAGCCTCTGCTTATATGATTTTTTTGGTGAAAATTTCCCCAAATTCCAATATATACTCAACAGTCCACTGCTTTCTCACTTATGAAGTGAAAGGATCTCTAGGAAAGTTGGCTGAATCCTGTTTAACATTCTGAAGACTATAATTTACATAATTCCATGTGGCATCTCTTTATGGAACAATGTTGCAATTGATCTAAGAGCTTCCCAAACTTATTGTTGCAGATTTATTTTTGCTCCCATGAAATGCTGCAGCATTTACTGTCCGTGTGACTTCTGCTGATGTCTATCCTAAGAGCCTGAGGAGACAGGGCTTTCAACAGTTCCCAAGCTATGGTCACTATTAACATTAAAACTGATCAAACTTCACTGGAAAGTAAAAAGGACTGATCTCCTCTCCTCAGTTCTATTGAGCAGCTATTCCAGAAAATGACTCCTCAGAGAGCTGCCATCTAATTTTTAGCTGTATTCTTGAGTTTACAGAACTTATTATTCTTCGTTCTTCCCAGTATGAAGTGATGAACGACAAGGTATCTCTCTTGCAAGGATACTGAAACACCTTTCTTGTATTCTGCTTGCTCCATTCCATCAGGTTTATTATCACATACAGACTTTGCAGCTTTCAGTTCCTTCAGGAACTTGTTTGTTATCTGACTCACTGAGTAGATGGTAGAGCTGCTGCACTTAAAACAGAGTTGAAAGCATCCTGATTTTCATTCTCTTTTTTTCACCAGGAAACACTCAGTTTTTTGTCAATTCCAGTCTGGTATTTTTCCCCCAAGACTTTTGCCTACCTGGTTGTGAAATGGCATTAAAAAACTGCTTGTAGACAATATGCATTTTCCTATGATATGTTGGACAGATTACATTTGATGTGTTGAAAGGAAGAATACATGAAATAGTGTATCTCTGCACATACATGGAAGAAATTAAGGCCCTCTCTTAAACTCTTATGCCCAGATATTTGCCAGACTTTGTCTAGTTACAGACTTACAAGAAACATCAGATTAAAGCTATTTTCTTGACTGCAATGAAAGATTTACCACAAAGGAAAAAAATCATATTACCTGGTCTTGAACATCTAAAACCTGGATATTTTTTCTTGTGAGTTACATATGTCACTTATATAAGATAGAATTGGAAAGAGAACATCCCACCTATCATATACATTTATTTTAAAATACTTTCCAGAAATGTTTCACTCTCATTTTACTGCACAAAAAGCATATATAACCAGGTTTAATTAAATTTCTAAATTTTAGATGTGTCTTAGTTAATTCTCCCTTAAAAGTTTTTAGGCACTGCCATAATTTTTTGACTCTCTAATTTCCATAGAGGGCATTTCACACTGGTATTTTCTGATGGCAAAACACCACCCACACAGAAAATGCAAAAGTCCTGTGGTGCCTGAGAACTGGTTTTGCACTAGAGTTTTGCAAGGAGGAGGAGCCAGACTACCAACATTAAATGAGCTGAAACCAAGAGGCAGAGATTGTAAGTGAAAGAAGAAAGCTGCTTCCCACCAACAGGACACATCAATTAATATCTTCCCTCTGGTTTCTAGCCCTGGAATTGCTGCTTGTTTGTCCTAACGGCTACTGTTTGAAATAAAAAGATGTTCTTTACATTTAATGACACAGACTGTGATACTCATTACTCTTCAGGTGACAGTGATTTCATTGGATGTACTTGTGTCATCAGGGTAATAGACTGTATATGAACATGAATAATGTTCCAGAATTCATTGTGAAGTTTCTAAATTCCCTTAATTCTATGTCATTAATTTTTCCATTGCAAAAATCTGACAGAGCACAGCCTGACAATCTGCTTTCCTTCAGCAATTGGGCAGTGATATATATCAAATAGTTTCTGCAAGTGACTAATTGAAAAATACAGATTATTCAAAGAAAAGGCATTTTATTAAATTTGCCAAAATCTTAGCAATAGCGATTGTGACCATTTCCAAAATCCTTTCTATGCATGACCTTAAACAAGTAATTGATTTCTCTAATGCTTCAGATACTCCTATTATATGAGGGGGATAATTATATTTTCTTTGAAACATGCTTCAAGCCATACAGATGAAAAATGTTAGATAAATAGCAGCTATTAACTTTGTCGTTATTAAAACCTTGCTGACAGGACACAGCTAACACGGCAGTTCCTGAAATACCTCAAGATAGAGTTTTGTGCCTTTTACAGACATCATTCTCTGCTTGATGCCCTAACTCACTCAACATAAAAAATAAGCAAGATAATGTAATTGTTCTCTGCTTCACCTGGTCTGACTTTTAATAACAAGATGGCTCCTGGGGAAAACAGCTTGCTATATTTTAATAAAAATTTGGAACAGTTGCATGTACTGCATTCCAGGCTCTCATCCTTGTATAGTTTATCTCCAAAACCACCTTAGAGCAAACCCCACTTGTTTACTTCAGTGGAAGTTTTTCCACTAGGCATGTAAACTCATCCAACCTATCTCTCCCTAGTGTTTATATTTAAAAATACCTAATCCATCTCTGCCAGCAAATTCAAGGAAGAGAATAAATGTAGGCTATCCAAGGCTAAGCAAACAAAAAAGTCATTAAGGCTTTGGAAAAACTTTTTAATTCATTTTCTTCAGAAGAACAAAGAAGAATGAACAAAGCAGTGAGTGAAATCTGAGTTTCTAACTTAGTGTCCCCTGTTCTCAACAGGTTACCTCTGGCTCTGGCTATATGCAATAACTTCCTCCCTTAAATCTGAATGGCAAAAAGACTGGCAGGGCTGGGGCTATCCTGGATCCATGGTAAGAAAACATTTGGACTCCAGGAGAGTGGTGAACTGGTTGAAAGGGCAGCTGAATATTTTTGTTTCCTGAGAAAATCAAGCTGAAAGCAGCCATAGTTCCTCACCAACTCACCAGTGCAGTGCTGAAGGCCAAGTTCTTCCAATGTATAAAGACTTAGATTCTTCTACATGTTCTGCTGGAGGACCTGTGTTTAATCCACTGCACTGCTTTAAAATCCGCAGTGCAACCACAAGCCTCATTTCAGTCACCTAGAGCCCGTGACCCCTACTGATCACACATCTGTGGCCCGTATATGCAATCTCCAAGGAAAGGACTAAATTGTTCTTTCTTTTTCTTTTGTTCTGCTTACCAATACTGTACTGCCAGAACCATACTGACCAGAAGTACTGTGTATTTATAGTATTAATAGCATAATGCCTAGTAGGATGCTGTTATGGAAAAATGATGCTGATCTATTTATATCAGAAAGAATAAAATGTATGGATACTTTAAAAAATCATTCTCTTATCAGTCCTAAGTAGATCGTAAACTTTTAACAGATGAATATAAATTGGTTCAGCTTCTGTGCTTAGATGTTGATGTTAGATTGATGTGCACCTGCTTTTACAGCTAGTCAGCCTGATTGCTGTTTCCCTGAAGGGAGAAAAGTGACATGAGATCCCAGAGTATAGCTGAAATATTAGTCAAAGGCTGACAAGTATCTGAACAGTTTGCTGAGGCATGTAGAGATGGCTTCCTCCCAGGGGAGTAGCTGTGACCTCAGCCCTTGTGTTGTATCTGCATTAGTATAAATCTGGCAATATTCAAGAGAATTAAAAGCCTTCAGGCTTCCTGTGTATAATTACCTTGTTGCCCAGTCAAGGAAAAGGCCTCAAAAATAATCATCTTATGCTCAACCTCCCACGGTAGACACAGTAGGCAAAAAATTAAGTCAGTTACTACTGATTATTGAAGCCTACTGGCAATATCACCTTTTAACCATGTTCAGACTTCAGGATATGTTTGTCACATGCAGTACTCTTGGCTATGGCACAGCAGTGTTTGCCTCAGGGTTGTGACAAAGAACTGTGGGTAAAAATAAACAAAATCAGCTCTATTGTTCCAGTCCTTTCTTTCAGGATGTTTCTGGAGTATGGTGACAAGTGATGGCTTTTTCCACTTTCCAGAACATTGTTTGCTTATGTTACCAAATGAGAGGTCACAGACAGTAAGAAAAGAAGACCCTGAACTCTTACATGATAATTGTAGATCCTGAACTGAATGCTTTCAGTCATGGGCATATGGTCATGCCTCAGTGTTTGGTCTGAAGAACTTTTGTTTAGGTTCAATCCCCCAACATACAGTCACTATTGCTGAAGATGTGAATGGACAGACAGTTCTGATCAGGTAAACCCTGAGCCTAAGAGTGTTCAGAAACTAAAGCTGATATCCAACAAGATGTGATTAGAAGATCACTCCTAGGTCATGGCTTCTCACATGTATGGCAAAAAACACCCCAGCTATATTCTGATATGGAATTCTGCTGTACTCAGCTCTGTTACTGAAATAATTGGGGAGCACAGGCCTGAGGGTACAATGCACGTGATGACACGCAGGACCTGCTATCATAAGCTCCCACGGAAAACAGTAAAATCATAAAGACAGCAGCCTTCAACTTCAAACTAGGAGTTAAATAACATCTCATTTCTTTGATGTGATTCCATTTTCAAACGTTTTTGGGGTTCAACATGAGCCTTTTGGATTCTATAGGGAAATTAATTCTGGTGGCTAATAATATTTCTCTTTATCATGTTTTTGTCTGAAAGTCTTCACTGGAAATAGATGCCTAGGAAGGATCTTCTGGCTGTATTGTTATCCTTGGAGCTGTCTGTAGGATTTGGTACTTCTGGATAGCTGTCTGTGCCAGGACATGGAGTCAGCTCCTCAGCTGTTTTAGGCACCATGTCTGATTATCCCATGCATTAAAACCCCACATTTCATCTAAAAAAACAACTAAGTTTTCTGCCTGTATTTTGATTGGAAGGTTGTTTTAAAACATTGTTCTGACTGTTTTAATTTCTAGAGCAATTTATTCCTGCACAACTTACACTAGGGTATTGCAGTGCCAGCATTGTTCTTTAGCTTAAAATAGCTCTTCTGAATCTCTTCTTGCCCCATACAACAAATACAACTCCTCTCAACTTTGTTTTCTTAGTCTAAGCTCCTGTAAGACAAACCGTCTACTCCCTCACTACCCTGGCAGTCCCTCGCTAACTCTGCTCCAGTCTGTGTTTATTGTTCTGGAACACAGATGAACAGAATCATCTTGATCTCTTGCACAACAGAATTAATGCTTCCTAATGTCTTTTGATGTTTTATTTCTCAATTCATCTTAGGAACACACTATTTTTGAATGGTTACATCAGACTGGCTCAAAATCATCCTTTTCAAAACTCAAAACCTTAGAAGTGAGGGCTTTATTTATTTGTTTGTTTGGTTTGGTTTTTGTTTACTCTTCTAATAGATGGACAACTATATACCATAATTCAGCATCTGACTGATGTTTTTTGGGTATTTCTTTATAATGGCATCATTTAGTATTGAGAAAAGAGAGTTTAAAATATAAATGTAGCGTTCCTGAGTGTTTAAGGCGGCGTCTTCCTTAGTATCTTTAGCTGTCTAATAGTTAGGCATCTTAGCTAACTCTCTAGACTTTTTTATCATCAGTGGAGAAAGACAGGAACCTCTGGCATGTGATTTAGCTCATCCTAAAATAGAAACTAAAACAAGAGGGAGGTATTGCTCTTTGGAGATTACCTGTCTCTCCCTGTAGACGATAAAGGGAGCCTAGGCAACTGACTCAGATGTTTTGCTTAACTTGTGTGTGGCTAAAGTAAGAAGAGATGAATGTTACCCTAAGTAACTCAGAACAGTAAAAATCTGTTTCAAAAGAGATTTGGATTTGCTGGCATCTATATTGTACTGAAAGACAATAAAATTTCTATTTCTAGCTCACTGGGAAACATTGGACATATTTATCTATTAACTGCAACAGATTAGATAAATACAGGACAGTTTCAGTAATATAAATAAGCCCCTTTGGAAAAAAAAAAAAAAAAGAAACAAACTACCTGAATATGTCAAAGGTTTTTATGCTTGCTGAGCTGCTCTGACAACCCTGGAGATCCACAGATACACCACACAGGTATGAATTCTGACCTAGATCCTACAACTATAAATATATTTATCTATCTGAAAAAGAATGTTCACTCATGAAAAGTTGCTGGTGAATACAAGTGGTCTCAGGATTTGGGCAATAATTCCTTGCAAAATTACAAACATATTATCCAGTACTGCAATAATACCCTTCCTATTGAGTACATGATATGCTGGATTAGGCTCAAATATTTTAGAAAAGGTCCTTCTACTATTTAATTTCCATTGTAATATTTTATCTTCTTGGTCTTGTGAATGAGCTTGATACAAGCATCCTTATTGTCACTTCCAAGTAATGTAAGATTAAATCAAGGGGTTTATCTAAAACACGTTAGAGTTTGATATCGTTATCTATAGACAGTTTTCAGTAAGTTTAAGTAAGAGTGCCAGGTAAAAGGTGTCCTGCTACATTTATTATTGGTAGGTAAGAACTTAACATATTATTCCTTGATTGTGAAGTGGCATTTAAAAATTACACCTCCTTTTGTTGTGCTGAGACACACTTTCCATTCACCCACCTGAACATGAAGAAAACATAAAGTCCAATGAACAATTTATTTGTTAAATCTGAGATCACCTTTTGTCTTTCACTCAAAGACACTCTAATCCTTCCAAAAATAAATGTAAAAATAAAATTGAGAGAGCTACTTCCATCTTTCTGTCACAGGAAATCTTGCTGAGACTAATCTGCTTTTTAGAAGGTTTACTTTTAAATAGGATTTCCTCTCACTGCATGTACACACACTGAGTCAGGAAGCCCCAGTCTGAGTCAATGCTAAATGCATTTGGTTTTCAACTTGAGTTGGCTTGCAAATGATGGAACCAATGATTCATAGTTTCCATCCCGACCTTGTTTATTTTGCATTCACACTGCGGCAGGTGAACTGTTGTGTTCAAAATCACCAGGTTGTTTAAGGGGAAACTGATGCCATCCATTAGCCTGCTGGGTGAAAGACACATTTGCATGTATAAGAACACGTTGTAAGAAGGTGATATGCCACTCAGACATTTCAGAATTCACATTTTTTATAAATCTATCATAATTTGCATATTCTAGTAATGCTGAACAAGTTAATTGTCATCTATTCTTGTTACAGGTCTATTATTTCTCATTCATTCACTTTTAATATATAATTAAATAAGCTGATTTTTTTTTCAAGGTAAGTCTCTGAGGATGGATTTGCTTTGCTGTATGCTACACCTACAAAATAGGAAGTCTAGATTTAAACTTGTGTATGCAGAGCAGAGCTTCATTACAGTCTGTTTTGCTGGCATACAAAGTTTCTGAATGGCCTTTACATTTCTATTTACCTTGTCTCCTAGTGTTCAACAAAAAATATGAAGCAGAATTAAGAACTAAAACTTTCATTATGTTCTGGGTCAAATCTTCTGAAGCACTGTTTTCCTGACACTATCACCTGTTCCTCAGAACTTATTGGAACAGATTTCTTCATTCATTTTATCGTTCCAATATTATACTCTATGAAGCGGTGTAAGAACACCTAAGCAAAGATACTTGCAAGTCACCCATTTTGAGAAGAAATCATGGTTTCAAGTCTTTATTGAATGTTTTGTGAAATTTCTTGTTGAAACCTAAGACTTATGAGTCAAAATCGGTCCAGTTCTCAGTGAGTTGTTTTGATCACTTACCAAACCTTAACAAATAAACCAATATACACCTTTTAAGTCACAGCATTTCTAGGGTCCTTTGTCTTAAATGGAAAGTTGGTGGAAAAGACTAGGACTGCACAACTGTCTAACCTTTCTCTTGATGTGTAATATTTCCCAGGAAGAGATAAAGCAAATGGTCAAGAGGGTACATGACTCTATCACTTACTGATGAGGACACCAGGTATTTGTGAGGGATAGATGAGGGACTATGACTCTAGATCTGTGTGATTAAACTTGCTTAAAGTGCAAAAGCCTAGTACATCATATTTTCATTTCCTTTGGTACCACTACTATCCCAAATAACACCTTTTCTTAAAAAGAAGGCTTAGCAATGTCGATCTGGGCAGTATCGTCTAGATTTTCACACTGGCTGGCTCAGGGCACCTCTGTGCTTAACGTGCGCTGAAGCCAGTCTACAGCAGTGTTTAAGGCACATGATTAATGGAGGCATGAAAACGCACTTAGTCTTATGAATCATTCTTCAGAGGTATTGAGTTTTCACACTATGCCCATATATACATCTATATATAGGATGACTAGCTTCCCCATTTATATCTTAGGCCAGCTGACTCACTATGTTGAGGGCAGGTGTTTGCTTTTTAAGCAATGACCTATACAAACTAGGTAATTTGGCTGTAACCACCACTAGTGTGATTCATTTTACTTAACATTAAACATCTATCAATTAACTGCCTAAGCCTAAACCTTGCCTTCCTCTCTGGTCAATGGACAGAAACAGACATTAATAAATGTAATTTTTCCCAGTAATTTACAGACATTTATTTTAGGATTAGTTACGTTACCATCTGGCGTTGCTTCTTATTTCTCAACAGCTAACTTAAGTTTAAGTAACTTACCATTAGATGTCTGAGGTTAACTGGGCTGGATCCACCATAAGTATTTTAGGTCTCACCAAGACTGATTTCACTGCCTCTTGGTCAGGCACGTTTACGCTTGACAACATGAGTGACAGCAAATGGCTGGAGGGTCACAGTAATTCTTTATTGAAAATGTTAAGAACTATGTGAAAAGGAAGCTACAATAAGAAAACCAGAAATGTCTGAAAGAAGTCCTGTGTAAGGACTGTTAATGGTACCACTATTGCTTAGGAAGTCTCTAGACATCTGCTCTTGGTTGAGTGACTTGTGCAATAGTGTGGCCCCCAGAGTCTGGTGATGCTTGACAGTGCCCAGCATGAACAAAGCACTTGCTGTCAGGTGTGCTCTCCCACTTGATGTGTGAGAAGAAAATGTGACTCACCAGAGCTTGGTAACACGTGCTTATCATGGGGTTTTCATTGCTGGCTGTAAGCATAATAGAGTTAAAAAAATTCTGTAACCCACATCTCTAGATAAGCGGTTAAGAAACTTCCCTTTACCTTCTAAGTCCAGCATGACCACCTTGGAAAATGGCTTTGCAAGAAAACCCTAGATCTTGGTCAAGTGAAGGCCAAAGGACATCCTATTACCCAAGCTTTATGATTTCAGCAAGGTCATATTAGTTCAGGTACAGCAGAATAATTGCAAAAGCTGTGTTGTCAGTGCAGTGCTAGAAGAGGGACTTGACTGTACATGCTATGCCTCTAAAGAATGAACTGTAAATTTAGGCAGCTGCATTATAAAAGAAGCACCAAAATTTACAATGTGCACTTTGCACGGTATTATTACATGAAGAAGTGGAAAGTGGTCTTAATGCATAGAATTCCTGTAAAGACGAATGATTACATTCCTGATTATTTTGCTGAGAAAATGAAGACTAATACTGCAGCAGTAATAGTAGCACTGATTATAGAGCTACCATGGAATAAAGATAATTATGCACTTTGGAAAACTAGAAAAGCTAAAAGTTCAAGCTCCAGAAAACAGAACAAAATGTTTATTTTGAGGAATTATGATGTCCTTAGAGGTCACAATAAGAAACCCTATCACAGAACTCCATCTTTCAAAGTCTTCATTATTTTCTAGCAGCTTCATATACTGAATTTCATTTTCTGTTTCCAGTTCAGTCCCATTAAATTGGTCACCTATAATACACCTCTAATATAATAATGAAAGGGAAATATCCCAATTGCGTCTTCCCAATAGAGAGTTTTTTTCTCAGCTTAGATCCCTCATCTATAGGGTTTTATTAAATTCTTGAGATGTACCTGAGCCATATACCCCCTGCCTTCAGATAAGCAACAGCACAAGGGGTATATCTGGGTCTTGGGTTACTGTGTAATCCTTTTCTTGCTGAAGGTATTATAGGACCAAGAATGTATTTATTCAGCTGTTATAAGAAAACAAGCAGCTGGAAATTAGTCCCCTTGCAGACTGCAAGAGAACTATTGGGAACTTGTTTATTTACTACTAAAATGTATGTTTATCAGGGCATCTGGTCACACTTTATTTTGTCAAGAGTGGGTATCCTGGAGGCAAGGTAGTCTGAGTATCTGAGGACTGTTTAAAGTATCAGATTTTGTACCAATTTTTGTTCAAATTTTTCAACATAATATAACCCTTTTTTTGCAAGAATTTTTTGAAGCACAGCAAGATACCTAAACCAGATAGTCTACAAGAAGAATTTTCTTTGATCTGATTTATCTCTGGAGTATTAATATACTTTAAAAATAAACTGAACTCTAGCTTCATATCCAAGTGATGAACCCATACTGTTCACAAGCCATACTAACAATACTAATAAAATAAACAGATATAAATAGTCATTATAACCTAAAATATCTTGTTCCTTTATTGGTGTAAAGTAAAGATGTTTTTTACAAGCAAAGTCTTCAAACTTTTAGTGCTCTGAAAATGGAATTGACCCCATTTTTCCATAACTAAATAAACACAGGTATGAAATTGCTTTATGTGAGTCCCAATTAACAAAATTCTAAAAATACTTAGATTGCACATCATGGGCACAGCACGTGTGTGCACCTAACGCTTGGTGCAACTGCCTCTGAGAACCTAGGGGGTGGAAGGGGGCTTCTGGTTGCTCTTACTGGCACCAAGGAGCAGGGAACAAAGAAAAGAGAAGTACTTTTTTTTTTTTTTTTATAAGAAGCAGTATTCGGAAAACAAAAAGGCAATGAAAATAGGGGATTATTTTAAATTCAAAGTAGCTATAATCCTGTAGATGAGACTATAGTTTAGCAACAAATGAATTTTGCATCCTGCAAAAGCAAGACAAGTAGTTTAAAAAAAAATTTATTTTGATGTATGGTAGAAAGTTTGAGTTATTTCTTGCACTAGACTTGTTCAGATCTGAGAGCCCTCCTGCTGGACAGGCAGTGCTACTGGGCACTTGGTACCCTGTCAGCCAGACACATGGATGATGAACAGCAAGGAAGGCGAGCTGGCAGGAAATGAGGCAGATTTTGGAACCTCCAGATTTCCGTTGGCCTTTTGTTGATGAACAGAGAAAAACTTCCAAGTTCTTTTGGAAAATGCCTGACCAGCGATAGCTACTGACCTTCCTTCCTCACTTCTGCAGAGGATCCTTTTACAGTCATGGGAACAACACCAATGAAGAAACAGAAACTGTTTTTTTCTTGCTGTGATGGCAAACCAAGCAACTTCAGAATGTTCCTTGTTGTTTGCAGGGAGTGTTAACCTGTAGGGCAAACAAAGAAAGGAAAAGAGAAGGGAAGACAAGGCAAGGCAAGCCAAGGCAAGGGAAAAGGTGAGATTCAACCATGAGGGAGATTACTTGATGTGTGAGTGATGAAGGACTGGAAAGCCAGTGGCAAGCATAAGTGAGCATTGATCACAGAGACACTGTAAGTGGAAACGTCACCTGCAGAGAGAAAGGAGTGGATCCTGCAGGTAAGAATAATTTTCTGAGTGCACAGGTAGGGAGGCCTAAGGGTAGGACACATTCTGTTTTTGGTTCAAACGCCCATCCACGTCCTTTATCAGGTGTTTTGCTGCAGACTTTCCCATACCGTGAGCCTCAGTCTTCTCTCTCCTTTCTCTTCCTTTCTTTTTCAGCCACCATTCACTACTCTCAAGAAGGGAGTATTATCACAATCGTCTCATGTCCTTGTGCTGCAGGAAAGCAGCTTTTTTTTAAGGGCATTGACTGTTAACTCAGAGGCAGAGGAATTTTGACAGCATATGACGAGGCAATACACCTTTTCTAAAGAAACAACTTTGAATATGGAATTTTACTTAGAAGGCCATGAATAGTCATGGTGACATACTCTTTCTTATGTGGCAGTAGGTGGTGTAACAGGTGTCTCTGCATTCCACATACATGAAAGATTTAATAACCAAAAGTCCTTGTTTAATTATTACATTGGGACAGGAAGAAGATTTCAGTCCTGCACAGTTTCTACCACTTGAGAGAGGAGTGACTTTGCCTTCTTTGGTACCAGCTTCAAGCAGCATAGCCATGGCTGGACTGAGATAACACCACCAATAGTGGCCTGTGGCTGTGTGTTTCAACCTGAATCATCTGAAAGGAGACTTGTGCTCTGAAACTGCATAACACAATATTTTGAAATCAAATGTTTCTGAAATATCTTAGGAATCTTTTGAAAAATTCTGATTTTACAATCTTTCTTGGGCTGAAAGTGGTAGCGCCATGGGGACTGAGCACGCCCCATAAAACCTTTCAACTTGAGAAGTCATAGGCAGTATAGCCTGGCTCTTTTTTAAAGATCATATTACTATGTAATAAGAGTCATTTCATCACAGCAATATTTTGCATAGTAATGCACCCTGCAAGGTTTGTGCCATGAGGCAGAAAACCTGAGGTTAGAGACCACAAAACAGCACTTCCTCTTTTCTATGCAGCACAGCAATTGGTCTGATGCTACAGAAGGCCAGGAAACTACAGAGAAGCCGCTTTCTTAGGTTACAGGATGACATTTCTGGATTATTTACAGTAACACACATTAATATTTTACTCTGGCACCATTTATGCATGCTTTACTTTATAACAGCTTTACTGTTATTATGGCTGAGTTCTGCAACTGATGTACAGAACCTGCTCTGTGTGCCCTTGTTTGCTCCATGGCTTTGGAAGGATGTTAGGAGAAGGTATGAAGAGTTTCCACATCTACAGACCTTGGCAGAGAAATACAAAATGTCATGTCTACTCTCTCTCTTTCTCCCATTAGGAAAACCAGAAAGAGATGAATGCAAGTTGCTTCTCCATGTTCAGACAGGACAGGGGAGAGGAAAGGAAAAGTAGACAATTATTTAGACTGTCTACAATCTGCATAAATGCAGGGATATGTACCCTAGTGTAGAGATTAGGCATACATTTGCTTCACAAATGGCTATAGCTGTTTTAGGGATTTTTCCTAGAGACTCCTGCCTCTGGCTGTGGGTTGCACTGAATGAACACACTTAAGCTACTTGAGTGTAATGACCATTTGCATAAACAGAAAGGACCTTTACTGAAGCTGAATTCAGAGCTTCGTACTACATACATGAGAAAGGTTCACACTTCTTTTCTTCTACCAGAATTGATGAGGTGTTATTCTCTGGTTGATGGGAAGCAAAACATCAAACTACTCCAACCACTTACTTCCATGAGGACACATCTAAGCCATAATTGAACAAGACCTGAAATACCCATATGAGACCAGAAAAATAAGTTTGTGGTCAAGAGAGAAGATGACCTGTGGTTAACTCAGGAAAGCAGTGCAAGTCGCTTACAGCCTGGGATGAGAAATTCAACCCCATGCGAGAAGTAAGTTAGTAGAGTCCCTAGTCTGATAATGGGCAGTTTCTGTTGTTTCCAATTGCTTAAATCTTCCTTTTAAAATTAATAAGAACATAGCAGATTATGGTCTTATCGTGTTTAAAATATACCTGGTATAATTTTGATAAAGTATTTATAGTTAGAGGATGGCTATGAATAAAAATATAAATTTTTGATACATGTTAGAATAAAAAAAAAAATTTATTCCCAAATCCAGTATGGCCAAACAAAGAAGAGAATGAGAGGAGAAGGGAGAAAAGGAGATAGGGAGGGAGAGATCATAACAAAAGACAGGCCAGAAAAATGGTCAGACCATTTGTCTTGGAGACTGGTATTCAATTCTTAATCTTCTGAATAACCCATGAACAATACATTATTAAGATTTTTTAATACTTCTCTCATTGTCTTTAACACAATCGATCTTATATTTATTCTTAAATGTCTGCTAGAAAAACATTTATAGTCCTAATTTTTTTTAAGGTAGTTATATCCATTTTGTCTTAAATTAAAACTCCCACTGATCACAAAGGAAAGTATATCTACATATGGTGGGGGGGGTGGTGTATTTTGTTGTACTTAAAGTTTGCTTGATACAGTTGACTCTGTAGCTTCATTATAAATACTAACATCTGATAGTTACAACTGACTTCTTTCAAAGTAAAAAGAAATTAAAAACTCTTTAACTCTTCCACCGTAAAGGGCACTGAAATAACACAACCCCATGAGATACTTTTCTTCCACATGTTTCAAAGATAGGGGAGAATTTCACAGGATATCTTTTTTTCTCTAGTGGAGTGAGTACAAACACCTGTTCTAAAACCCCTGGAGCCCAGGAATTATAAATCCAAGTATTTCCGAGCAACCCAAAGTATTTTTGATTCAAAAACTTTCAGCAATCACATTTGCACTGTACTAAAAGAGCTGCAGCATGACGACTACCACACTCCAATTACCATGATGACGCAGGAGGAAAGTCTATTCTGAGCTTCGATGGCTATTCATTAGGCCATGTTAAGAGACCTGCTCACAAGGCTCAAGTGGCTCAGCTCTTAGGGAGGGACTGGTCCAGAGAAAATGCTTCAGAAGCTGGCAAGTTTTCATCAGACTTCAAGCAAGTTGAGAGCTTATGAATGACACCTCCAGTACAGGCAGGCAGAGCTACGAAAGTAGGAAGGGGAAGAGACATCAATAAGTGGGGAAAAAGTCTCAGTACACTGGCTATTTTGTGTTTTTTTTTTTTTTTTTTACCATTCCTAATTTCCTTGCCTTTATTCTCCACAATTCAAAAAACAGCTGTCTGGAAAATTTTCTAAGCCAAAAGAACAGAAACATCTAGGAATGATCAAGGTAAGGAGCTCCTTGTGTTCATTCAGTATTAAGTGAAGTAAAATTGGGCCCAGCTTTGAAATGACTGTAATGTCTGCAATCACAGCAAATTGCACCTGCTGCCAGAAACCATACCGGTAGTTTTGCCTTTTTAGTACCTCTCTTGCTTATCTTCTCAACCAAGAAATAGCCACTTATATTTCCTATGGAAAACCATTGCCACTGTACATTGCAGAGTATTGCAGATGCCATCCTGGCTATATAGATTTTTCCTATACTAAAACAATTTAAATAGAATTTTTTTTTTTAAATAGTGTAATGTATTTCAAATATAAAATGTGATTCAAGGTACCAAGTAATTCACATTTGAAAGCCACAAGTCATCTCCCCCCACACACCAGAGATAAATGAACAGCACTATATAAGAACATTTTCTCTGAATGTTCATTACAGAGTCAAGGAAAGAATATTTTACTTAGGAAATAGAAAATTTTTCCTGTCTGTATCTTGAAAGAAAGAGGCATACAGTTTGAAGTTATTTTGTAATAAATAATTCTTAAGAGTCTAAGACAGCCAAGAGGGCCAGTCTCCATTACAATGATTATATTTAATAATTACATATAATGATTTTATTAGTTTAAAGGATTTTGCAGAAATCAGATTTATCTTGGCATGATATCTCAAAATCTCAACTTAATAAATTTGTTTTAATAAACACTGAATTAAAATTTACTGGAAGATATTAATAAAGTTACTGATGTTAATGGCAAGCCAAAGACAGTAAATTAGTAATATTTAATTTTGAACACTAAATGAATGTCAGATCTAACACTAAGTCTTGAACTACTCTACCATATAACAGAATTGTTGACTTGATGTGTACATCTCCTGCCCTTTATACTGGGCTGTGAGAGGGGTTGAAACTAAGGCAGGGTATTTTGTTATGCTATTTCACTGTGTAGTCAGTTGCCAAAAAATAGGTTTATGTACCTAATTCATACTTGGAGACATTCAATACTTGACTTGGTAACTTGATCTGACTGGACTTGCTCAGAGCAGAGGTTGCAGTGGATGATTTCTGGAGAACCCTTCAAGCTTATATGATTCTGTGAGTTCATTTTTACCTACTTGTAAAAATTCACATTTGTATGTACACCAGCTTTGGCCCTTGTTTTTTATTTTGTTTGTTTGTTTGTGTTTTTTTGTTTTGTTTTGTTTTCCTTAATCAGATGTATACTTGGTCAAATTTTTAGAAACTGTTCTGGTGCAAATAGAACTATTTGGAGAGTGTCAAAAGAGCCAAATGTTTGCACACATTGACTTCTTTGTCTACAGAGTCTTTTTGAAACCTAATAAACAGTGAAACCACACATATTAAAATGTGCCCTTTCAGATAGCATATATCACATTCTGCCTTCAATACCCCTGGGGCAACCCAACCACATGTACAAAGAAGGATTTAGCTGTATATAATTTAAGTTGCTCTTTAGAAAAAATACTCAGCTTTTGATATACCAAAATATGCCAAAGTAACAAAGTAAATAAACAAAGCCAAATATAAGCCAAGATTCAATAAAAGTCTTTTTGGAATTCTGGGGCATTGACAGCTCTCCATCTGTCTGGTGAACAATACAATGTGCTCATGTGACTATTCACTGAAATGAGTTTCAAAAATCATCAAGCCCTCTGCTCTCTCATTATGCAGGTGGTGTGCAGTGCCAGATGCAAAATAATTGATGTGGTTTCAAATTCCTTGGATCATGTCACAACTCATACATTTTAAAATACATAGGAACTTGCAATCTATATAACAGTGTGGAAAAGTCTATTTTTCCATTTAATCTTTATAATCAGAAGCTTTTAAATATTGAAATGGTAGCTCCCATACTGTTAAGCTATAAATTCTCATTCCTGTACATAACTACAGGAATCTTAGAGCAATAATTATAATATATTCAAAAATGATTTACAAATTAGTTGGAAGATAAAGCTTTTTAACACCAGAATTTCAAAGCCGTAACAAACAGGATCTCAGCTTTAATATGAAAGTCACAACTTGCAAGAAAAAGAGTTTGCTAGCAGTCTTTCAGGGGACAGGTTCCTAATCTGTGTATCTGGTAATTACAGTCTATTTATAGCACATGAAAATTAAAATATTTCCCCAATTTTATTCAGTCAGTTAAAGAGGATTAGGAGTGGTTAGGGCTATTAACAGATCCAACTGCTGGGGTCATATGAAAATGGGGAAGGTGCCTGCTGAGTTTGATTTACAGGTGCCTACTGAGAGGAAATAAAGAGCACAGCCATTCCCCAGTTTATAGCTATCTTCCTCAGGAGAGAGAAGTGTTAGCAGACCAGACAGGAACTTACAAAGGGTGCTCCTCTCTGCACTGCCTTGTCAGGCTACATGTAAAACTGGGGCAGAGAGGGCACCACCTTGGAGAGCTGCTGTGCTCCATTTGTGGTCCTGCCATTTAATGGAATGACTGAATTAAAACTGATGAACAGAAATGCAGAGTGTAAATGCACAGACCAGATTTGGGGGCAAGAACTTTCTGCTTGTGAACAGCTCCTGTTGCCTGGTTCTCTGAGATACTAACAAAAATGAAATAAACTGAAAAGTCATAATATATCTTGATGTAACCTATCCTCCCCCCTCACTCTCTCCCCCTATAAAAATATTAATAATTTAGATTAGAGAAGGCTTATTGCAGGTAAGGAACTACAGAAATTATCTGAAAAACTCCTATGTGGTAATCAGAAAATTCAGGGGAAGATGTTAGAGATATGGTACCCCTGGGTAGGAAAGATCAAGAAAGGAAGAAAAGCACTCATGTTGTACTTCAGCAAATCAATGATACAGATGACAAGTGTTTTCCTTTGTGCTAACATTAGACTGCAACATTTCATCAGGAAGTTGGCTATGCATCTGCAGTTAGATACTGATTTTTATATTGGCCAAGGCAACCTAAAATCCAAGATCTCAGTCCTAATTTTAGCAAAGCAGAAAAATTCTCACTAATTAAGATGAAATATGCTCTTTGGCAAGACACGGATGAATCTCTGTTACTCTTTCCAGTAAATATGGAATAACGTGCCTTGAAACATTCTGTTTCTAAACTGTTACCCATACACTCATGTAGGAATCCTTAGAGATTGTTCTTCTCCCTTTGCCAACTACTGCTGTGCTTTCATCTACCTGTTTTAATAAAGACATGTAATTAAGAGTTTTAATTTAGAGTTCTTGTTAATCATCAGATAAGAACTCTACAGTCACAACCTCTTCATCACCACGAGTATTTTGTGAACTCTCAAAATTTACTTAAAAAGTTTAAATCTACCACAGCTGAATTCCTATTAACCCAGTCTAACTTTCAAGCACCACATACAATGATATGTACAGTCATATACCATGCTGTTAACTACTGTATTATCTTCTAAAATTCAGACATATAGGACTTGGGACAACTTCAGCCTTATATCTATGGAGATTTCTCCCTGAAAGAGAGCAGAAACCATGTCCCTGTGTGAAGAGGGCATTTTAAGTGGTTCTGGTTTTGCAGTGTGTGAAAACTTGAAGATCTCCTGAACTGTTCACATCTGGGAGGAAGAAGGGTTGATCCAGAAGGCTTCCAGGGAGGGACTTTGTAAACAACATGTGGGCTGAAAAGAGATTTCCTCTAGTACTTCTACCTGGTACATGAATGGATGCTAAAATTTTATGTTATTACTTTCAACTATAGTGAAGTTGCTCATTGTGGAGCTTGTGCTATTACAGTTATGGCAAAATTTTAGCTGATTACCTCCTACTGAAAGCGACTGAGAACTAATCTGACTCCCAAGGCACAATGGTGAAGCAAGCTTGTATGGTAAAATTGCAGGAATGACTGATATACTGATAAAAACTTGAAGGACTTAATAAAAAAAATGATTGTGCCTTTCAAACTTCATAATACATTTCATGTCCATGCATGAATTCTATCTCTCTGCAAAGAAGAAATGTCATGTATCAAAAACAGCAGAGAGAAGACATTAGAATTGAATAAGCTATTTTTTTTGGACATAGTCTTGAACTAGATTAGTTTTATTCCTCTGTGAGTTTAGGGACTGCAAATAAGGCAAACAAATGAAGAAAGAAGACAGATGTGGAAGATAGTATGGACAAAGCGGTTCCCTGGGGAGAATAATGAAGTGAGGAAAGAGTAGGATGTGAACAGAAATCCAGTGAACAAATTGTAAAATGTGGGTGCGGAGTGACAGAGGAAAATAGAAAAGATGGCAGCTAACAAAAGACTAAAAATGGAAATGCATTGCATTTCAGACTAAAATGACCATGTTAATTGTCTGTTGTAAAGAAGGTTGTGACAAATGACTGCTACTTTAATTTTGTTCCATTCCCAGTAACTCTGAAACCTTTCTCAGACTCAGGTCTCAACTGTGCATTGATCAGCTTAAAATCCCCCTTGCCTGCCAAAGCACGCTGAACTGGAGGTAGCAGAGGGTTCCTCCTGCTACGCCTCCTCACCAGGGTTGCTCTCCTTCCTTTCTCCTTGCTCCAGCCCCAGGAAGGTGATTTGTACCAAGAAAAGCCCACATACAAGGGGGAAGATGAGGCACTCCTCCTTATCAGCTTACTGTCGTTCTAGAACAGCCTCATCTTTATAACATGGCTGAACAGTAGCAAAGATCATTGCTAAAATGGAAATGCCCCTCTGCAAATGGGGAGAAGAAACTAAATATAAATAATAAATAACATTTAACAAACAATTTTCACACAGGGAGAAAAAATGCTTGTGTTGGCTGCCATTCTACCCCGAGACAAAGCTGACTAAAATAATTTTTAAAAACATCTAAATATCTTCAAAACAACAATAAAAAATCACAAATTCTTTTCAACAACTTGATTGTTTTTAAACAGGAACACTGTGAGTTGGACAATTTTGAAAATTACATTTTATATGTAACAAATTTAGTCAAAATTTTCAATCATCTGACTGACCTGGGGAGCCTCCATATAAAGACAAGATCACATTGATTTTATGTAGTCATTCAGCTGTTCCTGAATGCTTGACAGGCCTGACAACTTGATCGATAAGTGATCCCATTCACCCAGACCTACAGGTGCCTTTTGTACTCTCACTGCTGGAAGATGACAATCATTCTCATTAAAGGCAACACAAAGCATTGCCAATGACATGTTTCCTGTCAGACAAATACAGCTAAGGCCTATTATGATTTTATCTGAGAGAAATTGATTTAATCAGCAGTCTAAAATTTAACCTATTGTTAATAATGCAATTTAAAGCTTTTCTCTGTTGCTTATGACCAACCTAACTGGAATTTAAATAGGTAGAAGTGATGTGAACAAGCTCACAAGGGTCAGAGTTTATCTTTTCTGTCTGTGCCAGACTCTTTGATGTTCTGTGTGAAGGACTAATCCTCACGATTCCAGAAACCACCCTGTGAACAAGAAACAATTTACCAATACTATTACGTCACATATTGCTGTCTTAATTTAGGTTTTACAGAGGTTTCGTGTTCTGTGAGCTTGAAGCACCTGGAAGAAGCATCATACTGAAAGCTGACAGGTTGTGTAAAGCCAAGGCTACACGAATATGCTATATTAACGATCTATTCATTTGCAGGTTGTTTTTAGTGTTGTCTTTCTCTCTGCTTTGTTTTAATCCAGCATTGTTAATTCATTATGAACTACACTAGCTTGGTATTTGTGGGGGAAAAATGTTTTCAGTGATTTTTAAAAAGATTTAATTTACTGAAGCTACAAAAGAAACATAAAATAAGACTGTAATGATGCTTGAAAAAAGCATATTGATTTCTTATAATGGACTTATTCTACTGTCAGTCGCTGCCATTTTCTAGTACAAATGTATTTTTCATGAAAGATCTGAACCAATCATCATAAATTGTTGTAATGACTTGTAAATTTAGTGTTAAATGTATTAAAATTAGGTTTGAGTGTGAAAACTGGTTATACAAAAAAAAAAGACCTTCTTACTCAATATATCCATTCTCCTTCAGTCTCTGACTATACACCTGCTTCTTTGGGTTGTATCCTGCCTCCCTCATATCCAAACAGTACTGCATGGGTAAAAGGAAATGGAAATAAACAACAACCAGAAAAGAAAAAGAAGATAGCAACATTTAGTCTGTGTTCCTGTTAAACAGCATGCATTTCCAGAGAATGTATGGTGCAGGTTGTCCTGAAGGGAAAAGTTGAGAGGTTGGGTTCTTAGATCTATTAAGGAGGATGTGTCATCCCCACAGGACAGCACAGGTAACCCAACCATAAGGACATTTAAAGACTTAAACTCACAAATAGAAGGCCCCTAAAAGTTCCACAGACAGCTTGAATTTGTGAAACTGGTAATTGTGTGGTGAAGATGCTAAGTAAGAGAATGGTGTGACACTGGGAACTGAGGGAGTAATCTGTGTGCACTAAAGAGAAGGGAGAATGAAACAATTTCTCTAACCAAGACTGCAAAAGACAAAAATCTTCTGATTACTGTGCAGAAAACTGTGGTTTTGCTCCCAAATGGTTGTTACTCTGTGTTTTCCTCCAGTTGGGCTACAGCTCCTGTGACCTGATAAACATCAGCTCTAGCATCTCTGACAACTCTGTGGAGGAAGAGCAGGTCTGCAGTTCAGCCCAGGATCCCAGCACACAAGGTACCCTCTCAGATATCAATTGCAGTGCTAGGCGGTGCTTTTCAGTTCAAAGCTGTCATCTGCAAGGTGGAGGGAGTCCAGTATCTTCCAAGCCATTTCATAATGGGGAAAAAATATCCATCCTTGGTTTCTGAGCTAGGAGTTCAGTTTTGTCTTGCTAAATTTTACATTGCAGCAGACAAGCAGAGATAATGTCGTGATGACAAGTCATGATACACGATTGGAAAGGTAGGCTGCTCATTCATCAGCAGAAAAAAGGAAGGAGAAAATGGGGCATAGGTTGGTTTTCCCAGGGGAGGCTATAGTGGGAGTGCACTGTGCAGAAAAGAGAGAGTGATGTATACTCCCTAAAGGAGAATTGCAGAGTTAGTAATAGGGAGAGGAAGCAGCAGAGAACTGTAAAAACTACGCAAGAAAATTACTTTGCAAGTGTGTTACCTACAGAGACATTGTCCAAACAAGGCTGAGTTTCTGCAAGACAACTGAGTAAAAAGCTTACTAAAAAGGGTGGAATGGCAGTGTCACTACAGTGGAAGTCAAAATGGGAGATCTTTAGCAGGGAGTGAGAGAAAAGAAATTGCACTAAATCTCTGGGTGAATTTAGAGGTGAAGAGAAGCAAGACAAATGTCTAATAATGGATTGGTGAAATAACTATTAAGCTCTGAGGAGTAAAATGTCTTCATAATAGTTGCAGTTTAAAGGAAGTTGAAATCATATATTCAAGAGGAACTTATTGACTTATCGAAGAGATTTTATATACGTGTTTTAATTAGAATTACATAATGAAGTCATACTTTAAAAATAGTTTCTGATGACAGTAAAGAGAAAAGTAGGTATGAATTTTTATCATGTTTTCAGTAATGCTTGTATACAAGCATTTTCATCAAAACATTTTAATGCCGCTGTTTAGACATACACAGTTACTTCTGAATAGCAAGTCAACATGCATTATCTGAGCTGTGGTGATAGTCCAGGGTCACTCTTAAAAGAGCAATGCAAAGTCATATGGCTTAGTTCAGC
This sequence comes from Myiotriccus ornatus, assembly GCA_036023395.1. NCBI lineage: Eukaryota > Metazoa > Chordata > Aves > Passeriformes > Tyrannidae > Myiotriccus > Myiotriccus ornatus. Next base: position 101,757,795 of record JAYRBT010000114.1, read on the forward strand.
ACTTTGTCATATGTTAAATAGATTCGATTTGCCCAGAGTGGACTTGAAGGCATCTACATAGATAGTTACCCATTTAAAATATGTTTAATTGTGTGAACTTTCAGTGTGAAATCATACAAGTAGATCAGAATAACTCTTTTAATTCAGTAAGTGACTTTTAATACTGCTGTCATAGCCACAGTGATCAGTTAAATTGTGGTGAAAATGAAGACTTCCCTTACTGTTATTACTAATTTTAATGAATTTTTCCAACACTGTTTGTAAAGTAGTGATCCATTTTTTTATCATGCTACTTCTATCCTACTATGAATCTTAGAATTCTTTCTACTTCCTCTTGAAAATTTTGAAAAGCTTAATCCCTAATTCTGTTAGAAATTGCTAATGATTCATGAATATTAAATCCAAACAAACCACCTGGTTTTGATTGTTTCCTAATCCTTCTTAAAAGCAGAGGGCCATTATCGGTGGCCTTTACAACAGAGCTCTGCAATTAGAAATCCACACAAGCTTCCCTCTTTGTCATCAAGCTCTGTGTGTCTGTTCAGAGAAAATTACTACAGCTGTCAGCTTAAGTGCAATGAGAAATATGTTTCTCTGCATATTTGGTTTCAACTAGTCTTGTTCAATTCAGTATGACTTCACTGGCATGACAAGTTATACAAGTGTTTCCAGACAGTAAGAAAGATGAGCTGTCAGGTATTTAACGTAGGTTAACCCTATGTGGCCTTACACATCATGCCTGAGTTTAGCCCTCTGGCTGTTAGACAGCAATACAATTTCAAACATCAATGTTGGGCTGCTACACAACATGTTGCTCTTTCTCCATTTTCTCAAAGTTATACATAATCTTAATTCATTATTGCTTATGAATAATCAGGTAATAATACTGTGTCATTTGAGATAACAAATATTGATATTTGATCTCCCTTTTTGTTTATCAGACCTGAAGAATTTTTTCCAAACTACTTATGATTTCTAGGGTTCTGTCTACAACTATTTACCCTCTGAATTGCACACCTCTGTGCTTAAAACCACCACAGGAAGAAATCCCTTAAGCAATTCAGTAACTTCTTAGGAAACAGCTCTGAAGCAATTCAGTAACTTCTCAGGAAACAGCTCTGAGAGTGGAAGGGGACTGACATTCTCAGCTATCACAGCTTCTGTTTCCAGAAATCAGAGGGAGTTGGGCCAACTGTTATTAAGTCTGTTGTGAACTGAGTGCCTAATTGAAAAGTTCAGTCTATGGTAAATACAATGACAAATTCTGGCATTTTCAGTGATGCTTATCACACCCAGAAACAAATAAAGCAAATAGGAAATTTAGGCTGCCAAAGATATATTAAAAAGAGGTGAAGGAGACTGGACTGCTCACCTAAGTTGCAGGGCTTGTTATTAAAACTGACAATTTGCACATTAAAGGTTTTCTTTGTGCTCAGAACTGTTACCTATTTCTGCCATTGGCATATCCAATGAAACAATACTGAATATTGCTGCCATTGTTATCAGGAAAAATCATATTGAGAACATTATGAAAGTCAGTGCATCACATATGTTTTAACTAAGAGTCCTGAACTGATCCTGATAAGGAAAATCTGGTCTACAATGCTCATTAAACTTAGTTTGATTATTACTTGAGCAACAGATATGCTGTTTTCATTGAAAAACAGCAGGGGTGCTTGCAGCATGCTCTTAAACAGATCAAAAGAAATAACGAGTTTTCAAAGAACCTTGTTCTGGCATCTCCAATCCATCATATCTGTATTATACTGATAATCTCTTCTCTTTTAATCAGTGATGCTCTGGAGAAGAGCGAGGAACCTGTGAATGTATGGATGAATCAGTGTATGATTAGCTGTCTTCATAGAATCTTTTCTGTGTTTATTCAGAAGACGTGAAATTCAAAACTTTTTGAGTGATAATGATTATTGGTGTATACCTTTTTTCCTAAGAGAAACACTGTTTTTATTCCTCCCCTCCCTCCCAGTCCTACAGTTAAAAGCATTTCAGTTAATACACCAAGTACACAGATCCAGATGAACAACACTTAAGGAATCCAGAGACGCCAGCTCATAAGATGTAAGATGCTGCACACCTGGAAAATGGAAATGTAAGTTGCTTTCCAAAGTGCTATCTGGTGAATATCACAAAATAAAGAGCAAAAATTCCTATAAACACCTGTTTTTTTCAGAAGCTCTTGCTCTCCACCTGATCGCCTTCTCTTTCTTTTCCCACCAGCCCTGAAGCAGCCATACCGTTGGTTGTAACTGGTTAAACTTTTGTAGCATCTTGTATGGGGCTCATATCCTGAAAGGAAATATCCAACCACTAAAGCACTAGCTTCAAATGCATTTGGAGTGAATACCAAACTGATTTTTCATGAGCTCCTGCAGCTCCTGCAGCTACTTTTGCCTTCTCCTTTCTGTGGGGGAGCCCAGCTGGCTCTGGGCTCTCTGAAAGCTAGGATACTGAAGATGGAACTTTGCACCTGGCAGAGGGTTAACCACGGACGGTAAGGACTGTGGCACAGGGTGGACTTCCTGCTAGCATGTCCACCTATGGCATATGGACATGTGGCTGTGTGTCCAATCATGAGTTGTTATGTTTATGCTAGACCAATAGTGTATGTACATGTGGGTTACCCAGAAGTGTATATAAGTAGAAGCACTGTTGTAATAAAGTGTGCTGGTATCCCTGAACACCGTGTCGTCCTCCCGCCTCAGCCGATGACACCTTTCATTCACCTTTTGCTTTGGGGACTGCCTGCTTTGCTACCCACTTCTGCCACTGCTGTCCGCAGTGTCCCCACATCACTGCCTGAACACCACATCGTCCTTCAAACTCCTCTCCCACAGTGTAACTGAAGCTTCTGCTTGAGCTCTGCACCACAGTGATTCTGAGGGGATCTTCTGAGAGGGGAGTATGGTACCAGGTATGCACCAATCTGAAATAAAGTCTCCCAAAGCTGTCCAAGGACTCCCCCATAGAGAGCTCTGGTGGGCGCCTGTGGGTTGGCCTGTTTGGAGTACATCCTGCCAGTCTCCCGCAGACTGACTGTATTTCAGGATGGCTACCAGTCAGCTCATTACACCTTGCCACCAATTTGCAGCAATCAGTTATAGTTCTGCTCACTGCCATTACCATTACTCTCATTACCAGCCTGCCTTTGATGTGTCAGAGGCAGGAGAGGATACCTACCATTTGTGTGAAAAGGGACAGTCGGAAGCCACCCAACATTGTGTATTCCAAGGGAAATCCTGGATATCAACATGTTTCATATATCACATTCTGCACTAGCATCTGGCTTCTTATAAATCAGGTCTTAAACAGATAGAGCTGAGTAATAGTGAATGTAATCAACTCATTATTTTAGGTCTTTGTAACAAATTTGCATATACATATGTAAATATTTAAATATTTATAAAATAATTTTTACCAGCCCACTGCATTTAGGAATTATCATCTTATCTTTCCCTCCAATACCATCACCTCCAACAGGACTAGGCATTCCTCTCTTTGTTAGGTCTCTGAAATGGTTCAGGAAAACAACAGAACGAAGCATATAATTTCCTTACCTTCACTTCCTGTCCACGCAGTTGCCAAGGTGGTGTGTAACTAAAAATTCCTCATTTGTCTGGAGGTGCAGGTGGAAGAAGGCTTAATCACTGTGAATTCAATGATTTGTCTTATTGATTCTTCCATCTGCATGCTGTCAGTCTTCTCCTATAAAGCTAATAGCATAATCCTTATTCTCGCCTACTTTGCCACACATGGTACTACATGAAGATACAAGGATGCAGGTGATATTTGCTGGTCAGGTTTGCTTGGTTGTCACACTGGAGCCTCTGACATCAGTGATGTGGAAGTCTGATGGCTGGTGAAGTATTTAACCAAAGAAAGAGAAAGCCTAGTACTGCCATGCTTGTGATTTCCACTTGGGATATGATTGTCCCCTTCTTTGGGACAGGTGACAATAGTTATACATCTGTGATTGCAAATATGGACCCTGAATGAGGAATGTGCACATGAAGATGTCTGGTATTGGTTCAGCAATGCAAACCTTGATGAGTACATTTCTATGACTACTAAACTGGTGTGGTTGGACTCTTCTTATTTTGAGAATAATTTGACAAGACATTGTTTTAGAAAGACAATTAAAGAGCACCATTTATAATAATCTGATGCAATATTTTCTGTTGCCGTGGCCACAGAACAATGCATGCATACATCAATTTGTGGGGAAACTGTCTAAACTACCAAAAGCTTTAATGAACAAGCTAACAATTGATGTTTGAGGGCAAGTAGCCTTGTGAATGAAAATAATTATGAATCCACATTCAAATCTCTGCACTAAATTACAGGTTTCAATGTTTAAGCTTCTAGACCTCTGACTGCTTGTTTTGTTGACTACCATCAAAATATTAACATTTTTGCCAGTAAGAAATTGTGCCCGAAGAAATTTAGTGCCTCTTTCTGTCTCTTTCTAAAGCAGGCACTAAATGCCTGCACTAAATGTGCTGCTCTCTAGAATCACAAGTAAGAGTTTTTGAGCTCAAGCTCTGTAAATATTCTTCACTCAGTCTGTACCAAATAATCATCTTAGTCAACATTAACTTGCATTTCACTGGTAGCATTTATTTCTATTTTTCTGCTTCAGTGTGAGTAGACAAGCATAGACTATATTGATTATAATCCCTAATGACTATAAGCAGCTTCTGTGAGGAGCACCTGAGGACTCTGGGTTTGTCTAGTCTGCAGAAGAGGAGGCTGAGGGGAGACCTCATTGCTCTCTACAGCTTTTTGAGGAGGGGAAGTGCAGAGGTAGGTGCTGAGCATTTTTCCCTGATATCCAGTGTCGAGACACATGGGAATGGTTCAAAGTTGCATCAGGATGGGTTTACATTGGATATTATGAAGCCTTTCTTTACCAAGAGGGTCACTGGAACAGGCCTCCAAGAGAGGTGGTTGGCAACCAAAGCCTGTCAATGTTTAAGAGGCATTTGAACACTGACCTTAATAACATGGTGTAAATGTTGGTCAGCCCTGTAGTCAGGCAGCTGGACTGAGTGATCATTGTATGTCCCTTCTGATTGGATTATTCAGCTCTGTTCTACTCTATTCTGCTTTGTTCTAGTATTTCTGACCAATAGGAACTGTTCCACTTGCCTTCACCAGTCAACTTAATTTTTCATGATCTTTTGGAAAGCAGAACTTGAAAAATATACCTGGGGATGAGCTGGTTCCTGAAACTAGTGAGTCCTGCCTGAATCTTAGTCTCCCAGATGCTGATGCATGCTCAGTGACAAGACATCTCTTTAGTGTTTCCTCTATTATAAAAGGGAGATAGCAAGTGGAGCCACAAACAATACCTTACCCTAAATGAAACTAAAAAACTACACAGGCTTTAATCTTCAAATTGTTGCTCTCATTTCTACAGGTTCTGATAGCTTCTTTCTACATGTCTTATTTCACAGGTGAATAAGACAGTAAGAAGATCCTTTTCCTTTCTCCAGATCTCAGTAAGAATAGGGAAATAGCAACAAGAGCAAATTAATATGAATAAAAGCCATGGGAAGAACCACATTCATTTACTTGCTACAAAAGGATAAATCTGACAGAGGGACTGGATCAGGATAAAAAATGTTGTCTGTGTTCAACTAGTTTTGAAGAACTCTAACAAGAAAGTATGGCCAAATGTCTGGTTCAAGAAAGCAAGAGAAAGTAATACTGTGTTATGCCTTAAGAATAGATACATGTACAATTTCTGCTGTGAAAGTGAATTATTTAGTCTCTACTTTCTATGAGAAGCTTATACCCAGGATTCTCTATTACTGACTGCTATCAAAAGAAAAATTGTAGAGTAGGACCTCATGGTTAAACCATCAAGCTTTAAGATCAGACATGGCCGTACAAGTACCTGTATCTGACCTACCCTATAGATTCTGGTATAGAGTGGTCCGCACTGGCAACACCCATTTGAGGTTCCAGCACTACAAGTCTTCACTAACAGATTAGCTGTGCATGTGTTTACTCATGCTTGCCCCATTCCTACCAGCATAGGTAGGGATCATTTAATCCACACTGTGTAGATTAATTTTCAGATGCACAGGCAACTGATTTTATAGTTTACCATCAAATATAACCTATTGAAATCATAAACTAAAAATTCAGCTGCATAAATCTGTAAAGCTTCATCAGTTTATACTGGCTAACACCAGCTGAAGGTTGCATTTATACTAACTGAAAGAAGAAATAGAGTTAATAAAAATCTGAAAAATAATCTGGAATCTCTAATGACCTTGGGAAACTGGAAGGTTTATTTTAACACCCTATCTATTAATAAGAAAATATTGCACAAGCTAGATGATATTTGCTAAGGTAAGAGGATTACAGAGAAGGAATTACTGACTTCATGCATACACTGAATACTACAGAACAGAGAAAACCAGAATATAAACAGATAACAAATGAACTCTTGGAATAGGTGAAAAATCTCCACTAGACTGATGGAGACCTTTTCTGAGTGACCTTTCTCTGAAGTGTCCTTTTTCTTACAAATAAAGAGGTCTGTATGCTTTTAGTCTTATGTATTGTAGTTTTAGGTATGTAACTGAAAATCAGACAAGCTTGGGTGAGCACAGGAATAATAGGGTGTGTTGAAACAAAAAAAAAAAAAAAAGGAAAACAAAATGGAAAAAATTACTAATATTCGTTGTTGATCTCTTCTGGATGACAGGTGCTCACCCAAGCTGCTCTGTCACTGCCCTCCTCAGCTGGGCAGGGGAGAGAAAACATAACGAAAGTCTCATGAGTCAAGATAAGGGCAAGGAGAGATCACTCACCAATGACTGCCACGGGCAAAAGGGGCTCCACTTTGGGATATTAGTTTAATTTATTACCAATCAGATCAGAGTAGAGTAATAAGAACTGCGTGGGATACTGTTATCTCCTTATCCTGAACCAGTAGATTTGGTTCTGAGGTGTGTTTGATCCTGTTTATAAAATTCATAACACCTATTCTTACAACTGCCAAGTAAAGGGGATTTTTATGCCTTAGAAAATTACATGTGATACTTGTCTACACTACAAAATAATGATAAAATAAACAAAGAGAAACACACAAAATTATTTTTATTCTGCTCTGTACCCCTTCAAAAATTCTGTCATAGTTTCTTTTTTTCTCCAGAAGAGTCTCCTCTGCATTTTCACACAATATTAGTTTTGGGAAAATCACAGTAATTCATACTCATTGATTTCTATGGAAACTATATTCATTCTCTTAGGCCAAAGCCCTGACTGAATGCAACTATTTCAACAAATAATTTGTTCTGTCAAAGAGACCTTCAGCCTTCAGATAAGCACAAATATAGATTCTGTCTCACAGAGTAAAATGCATTGGAAAGAGGTCTCTGTTCTTGCAGAATCATGTTCCCTGTATGGGTATTTCCTGTTCAGAATTCAGAAGTAGTTTCTCATGAATACACTTTGGATTTAAATCAAACTCACTGTTTCTCTTACCTTGCTTCCTAGAATGTTCATAGAAAGAGAATGAAAACCATAAAAATCCACAAAGGGAATGTATTAATTTCTTTCCTTTCTCCCAAAAGAAATTTTATGCAGTAGTTTTTCAGTACAGGAAAAATAGCATAACTCAAATCCTTTCTCTTTAACCTATAATTGCAGAATGCCAATATAAGAATTTTTAGGCGATTTTAAATGAATGCTATTGAAGTGTCTATTCAGTAGATGAAGAATAGCCATTTTAATTTCAGTTTTAGTAGGAGTGGAACATAAACAGGCTTTCTTTCAGTATTTTCCAACAATACTCTTTTAATCTGTATTGCATTAATATTGTGTGAGCTAGTAGTCTAGACTAGGCAGCAGTATATAAAAGAGACTAAATTGTGCTGTGGCTACAATCAAACCTGATTAAGTAATGCTTCTGCATAGCATAATTTCACCACAGTTGGAACGAACAGCTAAAAATACGTCTGTCGAGAGAAGCTCTCTATTGTAACTCTTTAGACGATCTGGTGTTTAGTAGTGACGGTTGCAGCTTCCAAGGATAACTTCTGTTCCTCATATGAAACAGTGTCCAGCAGGTCAGTGCTAAAACCAGTCCAATGTCCGGACGGTGCACTAGGAGAGAAGAATGAAGTGTACAGGTGCCAAGGATTCTGGGATCACCAGGCAGTGTAGTGTCCTTTGGAGACTATTATTCACGGATCCAAGTTAAAGCTCAGTCAGTTGACCACTTTGGCACTCTGGGGCAGGAACACTGAATTAGAAACCTGTATGAACTCCCCAGCAGATCCAGCCTATAGCTTTTCCAGCAAATGCTGTGGGGGATAGTCTCCAGCACAGAACAAAAACATCTGTAGAGATCACTTTCCCTCATCTCCTGCCCTGTGCCTGGACCACAAAAGATATGATATTACTGTCCCAGGCAAGGAGCCTACAATTTTGAGCTCAAGCCAGAGAGGCTTACTCTTTTCATTTGGAAGATACTCAGCTCAAACTCAATTTATCAACTAAAATTGCACAGTTGTTGAGTGAATCTGGAATAAACGTACATTTCTTATCCACACAATTTACAGCTTATCTGGTATTCTTCACTTTTAGTATTTTTCTGCCATGCTCAATTAGATCTCTTCCACCACCCACTTTGAAAGTGTCTGACTTCCAGAAGTATATGAAAACTTCTATACAAAACTCGTAAAGTATATATGGTCAAGCTGGGGGGGTTTTTTTTGGATGGTCATAAAAGTTCACTCAAATAAATAAAATATCAATTATAAAAAGGCTTAGAGAGCAATATTCTTTTTTTTGTTTGAGATGTAGTTATTTAAAATGAATTGTGCCTGTCTTGGTATTTAGCCTGTGGCGCTTAAGAACCATTTAAACAGTTCCATGTTCCCACAGAATTAAATGCATCTTCTACCATTAATTATAGTAACAGTGAACGATTCTATGCCCTCAGTGCCTGTGGGAATACTCCCAGGTAATTTTACAGGATGTGGAACCGGGGCTCAAATTCACTGTTCAGCAAGAAGACCAACTCCAGAGTTGTGAATGATCAGTTCCAGGAATGTCAGTGTGCTCTTGTTGTACCACAGAAATGAAGGTAATTTTCCCATTACCTGTGACAAAAAGAAAGGATGAAATCTTTGAGCTTGTGTACTTCACAGAACACAAAAATAAATTAAGCATATTTAACCATTCCTACACATAAAATGGGGTTAGCACTGTGTTTGATGAATGCAGTCCCACACATGTAAATAACTCAGGGCCAACTCAGAGGTTAGTAGAGGCTCCTCTGTAAAAGCATTTCACAACAATGCTCCAGTCCCTGAGGCCAAGTTTTGCTGCCCTTCTTAATGAACAGTAAGTTTTCTTGGATAGCAACACTGAAACAGCAAAGTAAGACACTACAGAGTAGTGCAACTGAAGGTAAACACAGACATCCTCTTTGGATTTGGGCAATGGGAGTAATAATCAGTTCTATAGTAAAACAGGTATATTTATCTTTTTTAGTTTTTTACCAGGGTACCAGTATTCATAAATAACAGAATCACTGTTTAGTCTCCTGTGCTCACAACTATTAGAAAGAAAACCAGCAGACATTTAATGGAGAATTATAACAGAATATTTATGACAAGTAAATTACTGTTAAATCGATCAGAATGCGAACAGGTTAAATTATTCATTGTTATAACTTTGTTTTTCAGGCAAATGTCACATTTAAAAAAACCTTAGCTATTAATAATTGTCATAATTAGATGCTGTTAGAAATAATACATTCCTATTGTATTAAGGTGATATGAACTAAAATATTTTAGCTAGGATCCTCTAAGCTAAAATAGTTCAATGACCAAGAACCCAAAAAGTGACATCTCCATGAATTTATTGAGTTACTTTTCTGAATTTCTTGCTCAAATTCAGTCCACTATAATGATGATGACTCCTCCTCCATTCTTTAATACTTATACCAAAACATTACACAATGGGCCTTGTGTGAAATTTTCATTCTTGAATTTGCTACTTACTATCTTTTAAAGGTATTCAGCAACCAAAACAAGGAGGATGATCTTTAAAAAGGATTTTTTGGAAACAGTTAGATTTAAAAAAAACATATGTTTGAAAAGGATGACAGATATTTCAATTAAAGAATACAGTAGACATTAAAATACCTCTTTATACCTTAGAGGAGTATTATCTTGTGCTTGGTACTGTGAATTTAAGTGAAAATTAAGGTCTCAACAGGAGGCCATAACTGTTACTGCAGGATATTATTTTAACACAATAAAATGGTATCTTTTGATAAACACCTAGGTTATAGGTTATCACAACTCTATTTCACACTCTTTTACTGTGCAACAGACTTGCTACAATGTGGAAACTATTGTCTATTTCCAAAGAACAGCAGGGAAATCCCATGAAAACTGCAATTATAATAACTATAAAGAATTAAAATAGCTCTTGGGCACCTTTTGTTATTGTTGTTTTCAGTTGTCAAGGGGAAAAACTGAACAAAGAAAAAGAAAGATGTGCTCCCAGCAATAGGGAAAGCATTTAAAAGGATCTTGTAAACAAGCTGACAACAATTCATTGAGAGTTATGAATTTATCAGTAAAAGAAAAAAGACATTTTAAAAAAAAGTAAAGCAGTGCAGTAAGAGGTCTCCAGTCGGAAATGTCCTGTGGGGACTGCAAAGAGACTTCTAGCAGTAAACTTGTGTTATGATTAACTAATGGTAGCTGAAAAGACAGGTTTAGGGGTGGTAGAAAAGTAGATATTCTCCTATTAACAGCCACAATGCCACCTGAAGAGACAAAATGTTTCTCTTGCCATTTAAAGACCCAGAGCTGCTGGATTTTTTCATGTTAAACAAGACTGATGGATTTTCTTTCAACAGATTCTACCAGTTGCCTCTTATCCCAGTGAAAATTACTAGAAGCAGTGAGACAGACAATTAAAGACCTGTTGTGGCTCCTTTATCTGAGTGGTAATCTCCAGTACAACCTGAGGCTATTTTTAAACAAACCACTAAAAGCCTTCCTCTCTGGACCTGTAATGACAAGGTGTGGAGACACAGGAGTAATTTTTTAAATGGTCTGTTTTGAAAAAAATACTTAGAAGGGAGCTCTTACATTGCATGTGAGGCAGGCAGGACAGCACTTCAACGGAGCTACGGCCACTGCACCAAAACAGCATGAGTTGGTCAGTGAGGCATCAGAAAGGATAGAAGATTAAAGGCTGCTTCATCGACGTAAATGTCTGTTGCTGATGTTGTCATTTTAGTTGATTTTCTTTGATACCAGTGAACACCCTCAACTGTGAGACCAAACTTTTGGGGACTTCTCAGAGGAACTTTCAACACAGGGAATTTTTTCTTGGGCAGGGTGGATTCTCAGGGTCTGACAGTGTGTTTCTAATCTACCAAGTCAAATGGGTTTGCTGGGGAGATCAGGAAAAGCTCAGTTCAAAACCAAATGAGAACAAAAAGTATGATTCTTTCTCTCAAAGTCATAACCAGATCAGAAACCCTTCCTCAGGATATTTTTGCCTTGTCTAGAATACAATATGCCTTCCTTACCCCTTGACAGGTTATTTCCGTTTCAAGGTCCTTTGGCTGCTGAGGGAGTTCCAATCATCATCATCTTCCTTTGGCCAGCCCAGCTGCAGGCTGAGAATCCTTTCAGCCTTTAACCTTCATTGAATCCCCACCATGTTTGTTTCCAAGAACTCTTCCTCACTCTCCATCTAGTTAACGTTTGCAAAACCTTTTTCACATCTCGTGCTTCACATTAGGCTCCCTCAAAACTGTCAGTGTGGCCCTCATATGGATTAGTTGGTGTCTCCCAGATGCTCTATCGTTCTACACTGTGCTTTTCTGTCAGCGTCACCACAACACTGAGGGCGGTTGTATTCATAGACCAGATTTATACTGTTAAGGTCCCCATCAAGACAAGATTCAAATAGTACTCATCCTTCACATCCAGGTTTCTATAAAGAGTAAGAATAGAAAAGATGATGTGATGTTCTTGAGATGCCCTAAGCATCTTGCTCAGCTTTGAAGTCAGTTCAGCTTCAAGTACGTCCTGCTCTATGTGACCTACTGTTGTCCCTTTTTCCAGCCTTAAATATTTCTGTGACTCTCTGATGACAGTTTTCTAATGAACCAGTGATCCCTACTGTTGGCTAGAAGACTTCCCAGAATTACAATTCCTGAAAAACCTTTCTTTAGTGAGACAGAATTTGGGGAAAAGGCATGCAAAATAAAAAGTAAAGACTATGTCTTGCTATTATCATGGGAGTCACTGGCAAAATGAGGGCATAAGAAGAATTCCCTTTGTTTTTGGTAAGATGTTACTAGTATCATTTCACAAAAAATCTTGTATTTCACAAAAATCACAGAAATAAACAGGGAGTGAAAATATTCAAATTCAGCCTTTCACACAGATTGAACGTGCTGCTTTTCTTCATAAAGATGTTTTTTGATAGAGGACTGAATGGAAAGTGATTGTACAACAAACTTTTATTACGGTTACCCAGTGACTCTGTTACTTTTCAAACATAGTCAGATGAGAAGCAAAAAAGATTTCTTTCTCCTCCTAACTGCCTGCTCTGCAAAGTCTCCTTGGAGCTCAAGAGGCTTCTTAGTACAGCGTTGCAAATAATAAAGATTCTGGCTGAGGTTTTCAGGGCAGTGTGGTGGTTTTTCTGCTCAAACCCCACTGATTTTGGCAGAAAAAAATGTCCTTAGAAGAGAACTCCTCCTTTCCCTATTTTTCCTCATTTAACTGTTTTTTTGGTATTGCATCAGACAAAAGAGACTCCAGATGTCTAAGAGAACCAATGACTTTGTGGCACCACATATAGCACAAACCTAAGCCTTGCATAGGCTTATCACAATGTTTTTAGTGACCAGCAGCAATGAACCAAACAATATCTTCCTTCAGCACCTTCTCTACTCTAATTCAGTGAAATCTGGTCACAGTTTGATTTACAAAGATCAAACTGAAAGAAATGCTAACCATTTAACTGACTATATTTGGGAACTTTAAAATTAATATATTTGTATGCATCTTACTTAAGGAATTTTGACCACCTCACAGTAAAAAGTATTTTGATGTTACTAAGCATGTGATTCAGCATGAAGACAAGGAATTAGTAAGCTTATAAATATAACTTTTTTCATATAATCATTGTGAGAACTGCATTTAAGCTCTCAGTTGAATCACATTCTACAAACATTCCTCTAATTCTTAAGTAATTGGGGGCTCAGTTAGCAGAAAAAACCTACAGACACACAATTAGGTTTGAATAATGACACCTTCTTGCATCAACATAGCTCACTATTTAATACTATCAGAACATCAGCTTTAATTACATCTGAGTAGCTAACAATAAATGTCATAGGTCTTTTTCTTTCTTTTCTTTTCTTTCTTTCTTTCTTTCTTTCTTTCTTTCTTTCTTTCTTTATCTCTGCTAATGGCCCCTTTTTTTTCAAGTGTGTACACATGCTGGCTCAACAATACAGTTTCTCTGGCTGTGCTTACAACCTGATTTAGTTAAATTTAGGCTTTATATCAGGTTAGAAATAAATGAGAGTAAACCTAGTTATGAAATCCTGCATATGAACATCAGAATTATCTGAATGGTTAGCAAACATCCTTATACACAGCTGAAACCTTACTTCAATAGGATAGAAAAAATATAGGCTTGCCAAGGCAAAGGTTTTGTTGCTGTTTATTCAGTGCAATTAACACAGAGGCAGTGCCCTACACTGTGGGATATGGTAGTTACACATACTTTCAGTTCGAAGACCTCTCTTCTGTTGGACAACTCAGGTTCCACTAACAAACTCTAGAGTGTGCTTGAGCCAACTTTAATCACTTTAAAGCTCCCTGGACCAAGACAGGAATCTTGTTTATGTCTACAGCACAAGGAAGAAAGTACAACCGCCTCCAGAGGGAAGTCAGATCACTGTAGTGCGACTCACTGCAAGAAGGTGAAATGACTGTGGCAACATGGAGAGTAGCTGGAGCAGTTCATGTCTCTTTAGCAACTACAGAAGGAGCTACAGGACCATGTAAGGCTAGACCTCTATGTTTTACAGCACTCAGAGTTGGTGAATGAATCTTGTCCTAGAATACAGCCTGTGCACGTGTAGCTGAGACAAATGTTCTTCATAACAGTGTTCTTCCTCCTCCGCTGTCCAGAGCTAGGCATATGAAAGGGAAGTACACACTTTTCATATTGTAACTGATCACATCAACTTAGTTATTTTGATCGACTAATAAAAAATATCTAGAAGTTATTCTGCCTGGAGAAGAGAAGGCTACAGGGACCCCTGATTGCAACCTTTTAGTAAATAAAAGGGCCATAAGAAAGATTTTTAGCACTTTTTAGCATGGTCTGTTGCAATAGGACAATGCATAATGGTTTTAAACTGAGAGTGAGTCAATTTAGAATAGATAAAAGGAAGAAGTTTTTTACAATGAGTGCGATGAAACACTGTCAGAGGTTGCCCAGAGAGGTGGGAGATGTCCCATCCCTAGAAACATTCAATATCAGCTTGGACAGGGCTATGAGAAACCTGATCTAGTCGAAGATGTTCCTTCTCATTGCAGGGGAGTTGGATTATATCACCTTTAAAGGTCCCTTCTACTCTGTGATGATAGAAACAAGGGACACCTTCTCACTAATGGATGTTTTCTTGGACGAACAAAGACCAAACAGAGGGTTTCATGCTTCCTTAGTCCTCAAGAAGAGTGAAAGTGGGTGAGAACACTTTAAAATTAGAAGTCTGAATTCCATATTTGCCCTGTAAGATAATAATAATCTCTTTTTAGAGTCCAATATTGTTCACAGAAGAGCACAAGCTTTGAGATTTACTGTACTGTCCTTTGCTTTGTTCCTCAATAGGAAACTGCAAATATTTTGAAAAACAGGAAAAAGCATTGAGTTTTGTCCTCAGTTGTAAAAGACAGGTAAAAATTTGTGACAGGGGTCAGTGCTGTGTTGATGTTCCTATAATCCATGTCATAACCTTACTGCATCTTAAGGACTCTAGAGAATAATGATAAATTAAATCTCCAGTTTTTATACCCTAAAAATTAACATAGATAAATTTCACCCTACAAATAGACTATTACATTTCTGAGTGAATTTTGCTATTTTATTTGTACCAATTTTTGCTTTTCATGCTCAATTCTAGCTAGCATATGCAAGCATCTATCATATGTAAAAGGGCATGCAGGTAAACAGGAAGTGATCAAAATTTTTCTTGAAATCTTAGGTATCTAGAAGGAGCGTGCTGATGGCAGTGTAGCTGACAGTGCTGTTTAATTTATCCTCAAACATTTTCATACAGTGAAATATAAATGAGACCCTGCCAGACAAATATTTGTAAAAAAATATTCATATTGCTTCATTGTCAGCCAAAAGAGAGATTACTAAGTTGTTGAAATCAGGCAAAACTCCCACTCATAACTCTTGGCTGGAAAATATGTATAGATTTGCTCCACTGAAAAAGGCTTGCTGTCAAATCAGCAGATGAACACAAGATTTCAATGAGATATGGCACACACCTTTCTGTAGCTTTGTCTAGTGATATATTGACAGTATTATCAATGAGCCTATTGCTATTCCCTGTCTTGCAATTAATCTCTGAACTTGTTACGTTTATGATTAAACTGTAATTTTTCTTTCAAAAGTTGGGCTCTGGCTCTCAAATCCCACTCCAGTGAGTAGATCAGAGCAAAATGAATAAAACCAACAAACCAGCCCCCAGCTGCACTGCAAGACAAATGTCCAGTGATTTACAGAAGACTTTCTAGCAGACTCTGCCACTAAACAATCTAAGGTGAGCAATGGCATCCTCTGGACTAATCAGGGATGCAGAAAATATATTGACTTATGACAGAGCATGCACCTGTGTCTCTTGCTTTCTCTGAGAAGGACTCCCTCCCCAGCAGCTGCTCGATTAGCAACCAGTAACAAATGTATGACTCTTACTTTCCCCTCTGCTTTTAACTTTGCTGCCCATTTACAAACCGTGACTATTAGTAGCTTGTTATTTTAAAAGTTATCACATAAGAAAGAATGAAGTGTGTCATGTGTTATGTGTTCAGTGCTTATAAGAAAAAAAAAAGAACTCTGTTTGCTTTGGCAACTGCAGCTCCAGTAATTTGTCTGAACAGGAGATGGAAATCTAACAGCATATGGCTGCAGATATAAATACAGATCTAGAATTATATGCAGACACACTATACATTAAAATGAAAAGCATTTCATGGGCAGTTGGTCACAGTGATAATTCCAAAATGCAGGATTTAGTTACCATCCTCAAGTATTTATCCCATGCTATTCGTAGTATTTTATACTCTCAAATCCTTATTGTAATTTAAATTTAGCTAGAAGATGGCAAATGACCAGATTTACCCCAAACCACTCAAGGCATGCCATTTTCCTCCGATGCATTTTATTACGCTGTGCACAGAGAAGAACGAGACAAAATTATATGGTGTGCTTCAAATATACTTATGATTTATGTATGCCATTAGCTTTACAATAAAGAGAGAAGAAAGTGATGAGTCTCCATTAACTCCTGAGGAGAATTATGGCTTGAGGAATGTTATTAAAGTTCTTCATAATCTGAATCCTTGCTTACAAAAATGGAGACTCTTATACACAGCGCAACAACGAAGAGGAGTGGAGGTGCTTCAGTCTTGAGCACTTCTGGAGTCAGAAGGTTTTGATGAGGGATAATAAAGGAAAGATGCCCGAATGTGCTAAGTGTATTCCAAATTTAGCTTTTCTAACTTTTATTTATATAAAAATTAATTTTGCCCCCCTACTTTCCTGAAAAATGTCCTATTTTCTAATTCATAAACCTTTGAAATCAATGTGATTTACCCTCATTTCTTCAAGTTTCCCTATTGCTGAGTTGTCAAGCAATTCTAGTTTTTAGACTGATTGTTACATTGCCTCACTAATATGTGGATAAAGCCTACACAGTGGAAAACATGGCTTAACAAAGCAACAACAACAAAGCAACTTCTCAGTTTCATTGGTGAAATCTTCCTTCCTTAAGTGTTTGGATGTCAAAATATGGCCATCACCTCTGTGCACTCTACCTGGGAGATGTAAGCAGCAGTGTTACATGGTGAGGACTACAGAAAAAAAAAACAACAAAACAACCAAAAACCAAACAGCAAATTCACATCTGCTTGGACTAAGTAGCTGAGGAAAAAAAGAATGGAAGTGGTTTCTCCATTCATGTTTATCAGATTATTATCAGGGCTGTTACTGGGATCATTACTGCTGTTTATTTGCTGCTGTGCTGAGGCAGTTTGGTACATGAATGCAGTAATGAAGAATGGCTTTACAGGTGTGAAAATTAAGCATAATCTGAAGTACTATCAAGATATACATTATTTCAAGTATACCAATGGTGAAAAGACAACTCCAAAACTTAAATTTTCACAGCATGCAATTTAATCATCATAAGCAATTTTACAAAGTTTTAAGTGTTTTGTTGGCCAAACAGCAAAAATATCTACAGAAGCCATCAGTAACTGATACTTTGAAAGGTATTGTATAACTGATAAATTTTTATTTTGAACCAAGAACCAACTCCAAATTCAATAGGAATTATAAGGAGTTGAAAGACTACATAATTCCAATTATTGAGACCAAACAGCAACAAAATAGAAAGGAAATGATATACTAAGATAAAAATCTTTTTCTATTACATGAGTCTTTTGTTAAAACACCTAAACTGATCCTAATATTGAATAGAAGTTTATCGTTTATTGCAGAGGGATTTTTGTTTCCATATATTATTTTGTAAATACAGGAAGTTAGTCACTAATGCAATAACTGGAAGAGTATGAATTAGTTTTCAAACCTATATTGCCTGTCAGAACGTTCTTATTTTTAATCTGATGATTTTAAGAGAAAGAAGAAAAGCTTGAGTTGCAATTCTTGTTTTATTCCTGCTGAAGCATGAGGTGATTTTTTATAAGCCAATCTGACCTTGAAAACAATTTTATTCATTAACCCGCTGTTGACAAAACAAACAGTGTTCTAGTAGGGAGGCAAGTCTTGACTTTTCTTTACAAAAAGGAAAGATTAAGCAATCCATAATGCCATTGTCAAACTATAAGATGAGTCCAACAGGATTCAGTAGAAATATGTTGCAAAAAATATTTTTTCAGACACCAAGCATTAATAGAAAAGGGTTCAAGCTCATTCTAGAGGAATTTCTATCACTGTAGTAAAGATAACATCTCTCTTCATGTAAAGGTAAGACATGGTTCACTGGCGCACTATGAATTCCCTGTATAGCTTTCTGTTGACCATCATTAAAGTCTAAGTATCAATAAATACAGAAAATCATGGAAGACCTGCAAACAGCACTTGGTAAGGTCCAGTGCTTTAATTTAAATAAGGAAATAAAACGTATCATCAAATTGTCCCAATTTTTGTTTTGTTTTTTTTCATAATGCTTTTCTGGCATTTCCAGTTTATACTATGCTTTCTATTATTTCATACAAAGAAGAACAACATCTAAATATTTACAACAACCCTTATTTATGCAAAGCAGTGAATAAGTTTACAAATGTTATAACTGGCATTAGATAGTATCTTTTACGTACTATACATGCATTATTTAGTTTGGTTAGACTGTGACATCCATCACAGTATCCAGGTGCCTTACAGCTGCTCAGAGAAACACTTGTTAACAACTGGTGTAGTTCAAAAAACCTTTCAGAGCAGGGGTCATTCCTTGGTATGTCAGAGACATCTCTTGAAAATAAACCCCCATGGCCAAAATACATGAATTAAATGCATGTAAAAATTAATAGATAACAGGGCATTAAAAAATTAAAACTAAATAATTGATCTATTTTGGATGATACTATACTGCAGAAACTAGAAAATTCCATACAAATAGTCCTCTTCCAGGATGTGCACATACTGTTGCTTTACTGGAGTTCAAACTTCGGGACCCGTAGGGAAGCTGCAGTGAAAGACAACATGTGGCAGTGCTGGAGACCACCAGGAATGAAGCCAACCATTGCTTTTAAATTATAGCCAATACCTTGATTTTCATCCAGTGAGCACAGGGAACCAGTGAGCCAAAGAGCTGTGTGTTCATACTGGCCTAGCCCACCAAAGTTCCTGTCTCCTTCTGCCCACACTTAGTTCCTTTGCTTCCCTGGCTCAACTAAAAAAGAGTATCTTATTCTTCAGCTACTCCCATGAGAAATTTTCCTTTTGTTTCATCTCTTCTACCTCCTGGTCCTGACCACCTAGGAATTGGAGTCATGCCATAATCTGGCCCTGCTCTTTTTCAAAGTAGCTTTAACTGTTAAGTTATTTCTAAAGGCAGAATTTAAGCAATGTTGAAGTGTGTCATCTGCTTCTGCAGTTTTCTCCACCTGGCCCAAAATAGCTGACCCTTGACAGAACCACAGCACTAAGAATGAACTCAGCTGCAGTTTTTTGGCTTTCACTTATGATTGTTCCCACCTGCCTCTATTATTTATGCAATTCTGTTTTGGAGGCAAGGTTAGCATGAGGAAAAGTTTACCAATATAACTGTCCTGGCAAACCATCCTTGTGTGGGTGCAGCATCTACTGGCCAGGCAGAAAAGAAAGCAATTTTGCTTGTGAGGAAAATACTGATTCCCAAGTGAAATAAGTTATACTGGCAAAAACACTTTGCATCCCAGAGTAACCATATCTACGCCAGGCTTTTGACAATATAAGCAAATGGTTAAAGTAAAAATAACCTTAGCTGATACTGCTGTGCTGGAAAACATATCTGCTGTAGACATTGCCAAATTGTATTACAGAAAAGCCAGTTTTATGGGTAAGAAAATCAAACCTATCTTCTCTAATAAAAAAAAGGGTGGGGAGGGAACAGACCAACAATGAATTTGTAAATATGAAACATTCATTATTTCTGACAGTAATTGTTTCCTGTGAAAATTTATAAATAGGGAAAAGTAATGAATCTAATTAACTTGGCCTTTTATTGGGTAGTCAGGGCAGTTGAAGGGGCAGCACAGTAAAAAATATTTTAGACTTAGCATGGAAAACTGGCTAAAAGCAGGACTTTCCAAGGAGGGTCCTTTTATTGTAAAAGTGCATGTTGACTCATGCAAATAATAAAAAAAATAATTTAGTCTGAGGTAAACTGGAAAGTAAAAGCTTATCCTCCTTCTTTCTTAGGGTTAAAACTTGTCATTAAGAGAGAATAAAAAAGAGAAGCATTGATAGCTGTGGCACTTACAGGTTTGTTTTTCTTTCTCTCCAGAGACCTCCACAGAGGAACTGTTTTCATTTTTCTTGCTGATTCAAAGCTTTCTGACTTTGTAGAAAGTGTTTAAGCTTTTCTTAATTGTTACTGTTGGACAAAGAAACATCTCTGTTTTTGCTGTCATTATAGCTGCTATCGGCGCTGTTGTGCAATCTGTTTTCAAAGGCGGTCTGGCAGAATGAGTGCTCTCATTTCTGACTTGCTGCTGCCCAGGGCAGTGGGTGACTGTGACAACATCTTTTATTGTTTCCCGCTTCCAAAAGGTAAGTCTCATACTTGCCAAGTGTGAGAAAAATCTCATTTTGTCTTTGTTTTATTGAACAACTGTCGTGGTGTCAGTGGGAGTTGTTAATCAACAGTACTTCACAGCCCTAATTGCAAAACTACTCTGTCCCCTTGCAAAGAGAGGACATGTGTGTGACTGGCAGGCACATAGACTGTCTGAAAGCAGTGGCTAAACCAATCTTTTTGTGTTATTAGGCATAGCTCTGCCTTTGGATGACGTGGTTTGTACTGAGTATAGGCCACAGAGGAAAGCCTCCTATTAAAACCTAAAGCTTTAGTGGTGTGAATAGAGCTTTGGCAAGTGCAGAGGAAGGCTTGCTGTCCTGCTGGGCTGAAAACAAGACAATGTAAGGAAATATTAGACTTGAGTTTCAGGCTTGCTTCTGGTGGCTCAAGTCAGTTCTGGAGCTATCTGTGTAGCAGTGGAGCACATGGAGATCGTGTGCTAAAATCAGTGGAAATAATAGTTTCAAATAATCTTAACCATACACAATCAGAAGACAGACAAGGCTTCTACTTTTCTATCAAAAATCTCTCATAGACTGCCCGGTCAATGTTTCCATTTTTGTGCTCTCGTGCCTTTCCTAGTATACATTTTTTATGCTTGTAGATTATTAGCACAAAATTGTTTCTATTAGATCTCATGGCTCAATATGCATAAATTCCTTCAATATATACACTACACTGCTTACACCGATTTAAAAACTGATTTAAAAAAATGTCAGCCAAGTCAGGTTTTGGGGTGGATGTTTAAGTTTTTGGATTTTTTGCAATTTCAGTGAAAATAAAAGAAACTTTTCAAACACTGTGTAAAAACATCTAAACCATTTTCTGCCTGAAGGGAAAAAAGTTGATTTACTAGACCTGAGCTCTATGCTTTGCTGTGCCAATGACTCACTGGGCACATCTCTGTGATTTGTAGCAGCATCGTTAATGTCTGTACAAGGTCTTCCAGCTTTATGACAGAAAGGCTATGCCATTACACAGGAGTAGTTCCAATCAGGTCAATGAATCTCCTCAAGGGAGCCAAGTTTCATCTGTGTCTGGATGTTGTTAGCAACATGGATTTAGGATACAGGATTTAAAGAACTTAAGGTGCAGAGTACTGACTGCATTGACTGCACTGCAGGGAGAAAAATCTTGCTAGTAGCTTCTTATGAAACCGTGCTTCACTTTTTTATCTTAAAGCTTCCTTTTCACGTTTCAGACCATTTGCTGCTGCATCACTGCCATTACTTGCACACATTCCTAATTGCACTCAGGTCTCACTTAGGATAATTTTGTGACACAGGATTTTCTAACAGTGAATTTAAGACTATCAGGAAGAAGACTGCTAGTCAGTCATGAACCCACAGAAGTTAGAGAAGGAAAGACATATTATTAAGTAATTTACTCCATCCAAATGCCAAATGATTGTTTTCTAGAAGACTTATTTGAGCTCTTTCTCCAGTTCCATTTCAAATGGCATGAGATACCCAATACAGCTGTTTCATATTTTCACAGACCCCACTACTCAGAAAGCTTTTCGGAAAGTCCATCCTAAAATTAATTTGACTCATATCTGCCATTCTGCTTCTTCTCAGATCTAACAATAGTGACCCCATTTATACTCTTTCCATGTTTCCAGCCTTCTGATCTCTACTGTGCAATGATTATCAGAATCGGCTGCTCCCACTGTAACTTTTCTCTTGTGTAAACCATATTTATAGTCTGGGGGGACAAAACACACGTGCAGAGAGGTACTAGTTTTACCCCCATCTGTCAGCTACCAGTGCTGGACAGCTATGGCAGAAGCATAGCAGACATCAAGTTACAACAACAAAGAAATATCCCAATATTAACACTTCAATGTCAAACACTTGAAAAGTGCCAGTGTGCCATAATTTTTAGTATAGTAGTTATGGTAACACTCCTTTATTTTTCTTTAAAATACTGGACAGGACAGTAATTCAGGAACATATCTACAAGTGCATGTATATATACATACACATATGTACACAGATATGGGTACAAAATAATACCAATGAGGACAAGTGAGTTTAGACATAAAATTTCAAGATTTGGACCACCAGGTAGAGAAGATATAAATATTAAAAATTTACTGGGAAAAAAGTCACCAATTCCCTCAGAGCTAAAACTTGGTGTTTCAACACAAAGAATGGCCTGTCCTTCGCAAAATTCTGGTGGGTTTGGTCGTCTCCCTTTTTTCTCTGTCTGTCACTAGCAGCTGACAACTTGTCTTCCCACTCTGAGATCCACACCTGGCAAAGCAGTGTCACCTGTCAGTCACTGCTTCAAAACGTGTAACTTCGTATAGCAGAAGACTTTAAAGCAGCATGTGCAAAGAATTTCCTACATTTAAGATGCATGATGGATTTTTCTGGGTGAAAGAGAAGAAAAAACCAAAGGAAAAAGGAAAGCAGGAAAGCATCAAAAGAAAGGGGTCATCAAAAAGAAGAGGGATACTAGAGAATAAAAGGTTAAATCTTCAACCCATTTTCTTCTTCTCTTTATGTAGGAGCCAAGGGAATGGCTGATACTTTACTGCAACAGCAGCTGATTCACAAAATAAGTGTTGGGAAGGACAATCAGACATTCCCCTCTTGAAAAATACTTTCAGACCTCATTAGGGAGACACAGTCGTTCCTGATGTTCACAAGGAAATCAAGGTGGCAGCCAATGAGTCCCCAGCCCTTCTCTTAAAATATCAAACCTGCCTGTTCTCTTCTGCAATTCCCACCATATCTGCTTTCGAACATAGTTAAACAGCTTCCTTTGAGCTTTCCCCATCTGCTGACTTGCAGACTCTCTCTTTCATTACCTCTCCTGCACAGAGGCTTCATGCTCCTTCCAACAGCAATTCCCATTTTACTCTCTCCCTGGAGGAGACTCCTTCCTACCTCTTTCTTAAAATGTTTTTTGCTCCAGTTTTTCTGAGTAATGCCCCAACCACTACTCCTATGAGAGGAAAAGTGGTGGTCTGCAAAACACATCCAAACCCTGCTGTACGGTTAATGTCTTTTGGAAGGGCTGTTACTGAAGGATTTAGCCCCTCCATAGATAATTACTTCTGCTTCGACTATTTGTGAGGAAGAGGAGAAACTACTTCTGAATGGACTCGATGCTGTAAGGAAATTGTGTCTGCTTTGGTTCACAAACTGTGAGTTTCCCTCCTGCTTAGTGGGGCACTTACTAATCTATTGAGTGGTACCAAAGACAGCCTGTGGGAGGATTTCAAGGGGTGCACAGCAGAGCAAGTACACAGAGGTCAGTGAGAATGCACAGCATCCTGCAGTGCCTTTCTGAGAGAAAGCAGCATCCCACTACACCTGAGCTTGGATGCCGTACCCCACATATAGGCAGGATGCCATGAGGGGTGATGTTGGCATCCTGTCTCCTCCTGATTTTGAGATTGCCGGGAGCTGGGGCTCTCACTACGTCCCACGGTGGCAGCTTTTCCTGACTTACACTATGCTTATGACAATAAAATTTTTCTTAGTTATGAACAAAAAATGCGCTCGGGCTAACCATGGTAGAGAAATTGCTGATCTCAGGGTTTAGTGCAATGTCACATATTTTGTCCACCTTCTACACTGAGGACTTCTGATTTTTGGTGTTGTGGTTTTTTTTTTGTTTTTTTTTTTTTTTTTTTTTTTTTTTTTTTTTTTTTTTTTTGGTTTTTTTTTGTGTTTTTTTTTTTTTTGGTGTGTGTTTGTTTGGTTTTGTGGTTTTTTTTGTTTGTTTTTTTCCTTTTTTTTTTTTTTTAAATATTTCCAGTCAGTTAGATTCTGATTTATGTTTACCCATAGCCACACGAGCAGCCCACTTCTAGGAACAACTGATGCCTTGGAGAAAGATGAATTCATGGAGAATGAAACATTATTATCTTTCAATGTAAAATTCTACAAGTGAACAAAATATACACAGGACTAAATATCCTATGGAGAGAGTTAAGCAAAAAAAAAGAAAAAAAAAGCTGAATGAGACAATGAGAAAATAACAACAGAATCAGTACATTTTCATCAAAATAAATATTTCACATTGGAAGGGCAGAAACTGTCAAACTGTAAGGTATGAAACCTGCCTGAGGCCTTTGATACAAGAGACAGACTTTTTCCAGAACATATAAACTGACTAAGAATAGAAATTGATGTAAGCACTTTTCATCTCCCCTTTTTGACAATGATGTAATTATTTTTGTAGTTAATAAGATATTCAGGGTTGCACCTCCGTTTTTCCTAGCTTGATTCAGCTAACAGGTAAAATAATCCCCCCCCAACATTTCAACCCCTAGCTGTGAGTCACTGCTCTGATGAAGATGTGTCACTCCATGTTATCCTGAGCACAACAAACTGCCA
Source organism: Myiotriccus ornatus (assembly GCA_036023395.1). Classification (NCBI taxonomy): domain Eukaryota; kingdom Metazoa; phylum Chordata; class Aves; order Passeriformes; family Tyrannidae; genus Myiotriccus; species Myiotriccus ornatus. The sequence continues at coordinate 101,782,773 of JAYRBT010000114.1, forward strand.
GGTTTTTTTTGGAACTTTTTCACTAGGAATTAGGATTTCCTTGTGTGCTTATACAATTTGTACGTGTTGAGTACCAAACCAAAGAGTTGTTGACCTCCCTGTTCTCTCACCGAACTCTTCAAAGACACAATATCATTACAGATAAAGGGGAAGACACAGGATTAGTGGAGCTAAGGAGGAATCAAAGACAAAACAGTCTCTCAGATATACACATACACATGTGAACTTTGTCTCCCTTATTCTCACACAAGTCTCAAGAATTTCTCTACTAGGAGGGCAGAAGATACACCTCAAATACAAACTCCTTCCATGACAATAGACCTAATTTCCTTTGGATCAGAATGTATTGATTAAAAATCTGTAAATTAATTTTCATATATTTATTTTACAATAGGTTGGGTTTTCTTTAATTTTTTATCATTCTTTTCCATGTACCAGAATTATATTCCCTGAACAGTTTAAAAGAGAACCAGTTTTAAGTACTTACAAAGTAGATTCCCAGACAGCAGTAAGGCTCAAGGATCAGATGGACCATGAGTACCTCTGTGATATTTCCTCTTCTGTCTTCCAACTAAAAAACAAGTGATGAAGTGTTACTTAATGTAATATTGATGTGCAATTAGACAGGGTGGAGGAAGAAATTGCCATTTGCTCTTCCCAAACTGTGTTTATGTTAGTTACTGAGAGCTTATACCTTGTTATCTGCAAAATGGAAAATAGCAGCTTAAACATATATTCACAATAGGGACTTCGGAAAACAGGAAGAGATTATCTGAAATAGAGTTAGAAAAATCAGATGTTTTGAGAATAGGTAATGGTATGCAAGAAGGAAGACCTGTGAAACTGCTGCCAGTCAGTCTCAACCTGGGAAACTACTGCCAGTCAGTCTCACCTCCATCCCTGGAACAGTAATGGAACAGATCATTCTGGATTTCATCATCATGACTCTTTGCAGTGGTGCCCAGCAACAGGGCGAGGAGTAAGGGCCATAAACTAAAACACAAGAAGTTCCACCTCAACATGAGGAAGAACCTCTTTACATAGAGGGTGGCAGAGCACTGGAACAGGCTGGCCAGGGAAGTCGTGGAATCTTCCTCTCTGGAGACATTCAAAACCCACCTGGATGTGTTCCTGTGTCACCTGCTCTAGGTGACCCTGCCTTGACAGGGTCAGTGGTGATCTCCAGAGGTCCTTTCCAACCACAGTAATTATGTGACTAAAAAAAAGAAATAACTCATCCTTCAGTTACCAATACTGCTTTGGAAGCACGTATAGCTAGTACAAGTCAGTATGTGACACTGCTGATCTTTCCCCCTGCCTTTCTCCACTAAAGACATGTGGAAAGCACGAGCATCACTGATGCAGTGCAAGTCTTCACAAGCTTTACTATGTTCTGGTTAGTGCTAGAAGCAAACTTTAATACCTGACAAGTAAATCTGAATGGCTGAAATTGCCCAGGGCATCAGCATGGTGCTGAACAGTCTTTGAAAGGATTACTTTGTTATTTTGCTTTTGTAACCTATAGTGGGCTCTTCAGCATGCAGAAGGATGCACAGTGTGTGCAGCCTATCTGATGACGCGTGAAGAGCTTCATAATGAAGAGATAGAGCCACAGGGGCCCAGCATATGAGTATGGTGACGCTTTTCACACTACATGGCCTTTTGGAAAAACAGGCTTCCTCACTCTGGAGCAATCCTAAATGTAGAAGGGACCTAGAACATACATATAATGTGGATAGTCATGCCTTCTGAGGACTGCAAAGGTGAGTGTGGAGACAGCAGGGCAGTGTAGTCATGAACTCCAGAAGTCATGCACAAATTCATTTACAGCTTCTAGAAAGCAAAGACCTTCCAGACCTTTAAAGATTGTCGCAAATCCTGCATGCACCTCTGGTTCTGGCTATACCTGTGGAACAGGTTCTTGATTTGGACCATCTATCTTGAAAGGTGCTCTGTTTGAAGTGTAATATCTCCAGGCATCTCCCAGGTTATATACCCCTTATCTCGCAGGTTATATACCCCTCACCTCCCAGGTTATATACTCCTCACCTCCCTCCCTTTCCCCTACACATTCCATGCTCTGAAGTGTTTTCATCTTGCAAACACTGATGGTTAGGGAGACTATCCTGACTAAGGAAAGAGTTGGATTTTTGAATTAATCAGATTCCTTAAAAACAAGTGTCTGAACTCGCCTTACAACAATGTCAGTTGAAAGGGCCTCCAACGGCATCAGTGAAATTACTGTAAAATTAAAAATGGTACAAAAATAACAAATGGGAAAGTGCAGTCCCTGTTTCTCACAATACAAGGAGCATTTGGTGAAATGAAAGCAAAAGCTTTTTCATTTAAAACATAGTGAAGTTATGGAGTTCACTGTACTGGGACATTGTGGGGCCTCCACTATACACAGATTTAAGAAAGGATTAGGTCACTGAGGAGAGGTTGGTTTGTGGCTATTAAACTCCTTCGACTACACTGTCTCCATTAGATTAGGCTTTAGTTCACAGGCTAGAGCAGGAGAAGTATACTTTATCTGCCTTATATTGTTGTCCCACGCCCCTTCTTATTCTAGGCCCCTGCTTTTGCCCACTGTTCTTCAAGATTGAGCTAATACGACTAAGAGAACTTTCACACTCATCCAAGATGGCAGGTTTTATGTTCTTACTCTGGATTTACAACTCTGTCACTGAGGTTGGAACCTGGCCCACTATATGTGGTCATTTTTCACTCTGTTCATTTAGCTCTTGTACTACACTTAAGGCTGTTGGGGCAGGAAAAGACAAACAGCACAGAGAACTCTGTCTGCCTGTTTGTCTGTTGAACTCATTTGCACTAATTGCTTCAATGTACTGACTGATTTCTTTTTAATTTGTAAAATATGTCTATCCCTGGCTCCCAATGCTTGCGCAACAGTGGGCGAGGGGGAAATGAACCTTACTGAAATTTGTGCCATGCTGAGATAGGTACACCACAAAAGCCTCCATGGACAAAAGAAACAACCCCACAGAGGCTTTAAAAAAATTGCCCTTTCTTTGCAGCATGAAAGAAAATTAAACTATATTCTGTTAGTGCCAAGGAAAATGCAAGTTATATCTTTGAGGTTCAGAATTAGGAAGTCTTGTTTCTGCTCTAAAGCATTACAAGTATATTCTAGAATTGCATGCACTAATGTATACATAAATAGACAAAAGGAGAAAGCAGGAAACAAAGAGGAACTATTAGGTGGGGCAAGCAGCTGTTGAGAGGGAATGGCAGCTCTTAGACACAAATGTGAAGTTTCAGAAAGGCATCTCTGGGACAGCTGAGGCTCAGGCTATAATCAGACAGAATGGAGAGTCACAAAAAAGAACCAAACCAAAAGCTGACAGTCTGAGGAGCAAATGTATAATCAGCAATGGACAGGTGTCCTCTTAATGTAACATAACCCCATTGCTCAAGGCTGCAAGACTATCTATGTGCACATTAGAAATGCTCTACATCTCTTCTTAGAACACAACCCACTCAGATTTCCTTAGTAATTACATCATTGCTTTTGTTGAGGCTTAGAATGCAAATTTTAAAATATTACAGAAATATGAACTGCTCACAGATATTAGGACTCTACCAAGTCCCTTACCAATTTTAGCTGCTTTCAATTCATTTCCTAAAGCTTTGTGGAAAAAAAAGATACACCCAGCAATGAAAGGCTTCCTCTTTTCCATTTATGTAAATGATTGAAAGCGCAATATCTAATAAAGAGCAACAAGAAAAGGATTCCTTAAAATTTATGCCTGTGATTTATCTTTCAGTCAGTGAGGACCAATGGAAAAAACAGTGGGAATCAAGAGACTTAGTTCTGATAGCAGTTCTCTTTGTTCTTTGGCATATAATTCATACAATCTTACTTTATGAGTCTGTAGCTTCCTCAAAATATAATGGTGATAATAACATTTGTCATTCTCTGTAAAAACACTGTTTCTCAAATGTAAAATTTCTCTATATAAGCCAAATATAAATTCAATGCAGCATCTGAGCTATCCTATCTATTACTTTTATTCCTAGTGCTAACACTTACTTGAATATAACTTAATTGTTGGTAAGTCTTTCTGATGTTCTTTTCTCTACTTAAATTAATTTTGGATTATCCCATGTAATTCAAATACATCAAAGTTTTCAAAAGAACTTTTTTTTTTCCCCCTCTTTCATTTTTCCTCTATAAGTCATGACATTACTATCATAAGCAATTAAAAATGGCTCCAAGAAAACTGAAATCCCTTGTCCAAACAGGTGAATTGCACAAGGATGGGTGGAATGGAAACTTCAACTCCACTGCTTTCTGTGGGAGGTGCCTTATCAGAGTGTTCAAAGAGAGCCGGACCAGTGAGATTTTATTTTTATATCTGCTACATGTCTTTTTAAAGAAAATCTTTCACACTTATCAGTAACACAGTGGTAGATCAATAGTGGTGCCTCTTAAACCCCTTAATCTAGCACAGGCTGACTGGCATGACTCATAGTTCACAGGAGTTGGAGTTATGGAAACAGAGCAGGTGGCATTTTGTGCATAAAGCTCTGCAAACTACCCAAGTGTGCCTGCACACAGTTGGCTCTCCAAGGGGCATCACGAAAGACACAGAACAAACAGAAAGTGGCTGCGTAAAAGAAGCCATGAGTTTGGACTTGCACCTCTGTCTTTAGAGGTTACTGTTTGCATTTTCTTAATAAACAGGGAGAACCTGGAAGACAGAGGGATTGGATCCAGCCCTGCTCTGAATGCATGAGCTACCAACTTCAAAGACAGCATGGAGATGATCTTCCCCAGACAAAGCTAAAAGGAGGAGAAACAATCTCAGTTCCCTGTACCTTTGCTCCCCATACCAGCTGAAGGCCAAGCTTTGTTGAGAGCTGACAGTATGCAGGAGCTAAACAAATTATAATTTCACACAATTCACCTTATAGAAAAGTGTCAGACGCCATCATAAGAGCCAACAACAGGAACATAAAGCCATACAGCAAAAATTAGAAATTGAGCAAACAATTTTACCTGGGAGGGGAACAATTACTGTTTAAGGGAACTATCGAGGGAACCAATGGAGCCTTCCCCTCAAGACTCTCTCATATCATGACTGACTGCCTTGTTGAAATAAAATAAGCAAATGCGCCACACTCAGCACAGAAGGACGTGTAAACAGTTTGATAGCAGCCCAATGAACTGAACAATTTCTTAGGCTAAAAATCTGAGCAGTGAATACTCAATAGAGTCACAAACAGCTTAGAAAATAGGTTACCTAAGAGTGTTCCTAACAAATAACTAAAACCAGAATATAGATGAAGCACATAATTAAGACAAGCATATAAAAAAAACCAAAACAGATTTTGGCAAATGTGACCATGCAGAGTATTCTTAAAATATCTTTTAATATTCTTTCCAGTGGAAGAAATTGTGGGATAGATTTTACAAGTTTCCATCTCCTTACTTCCTTACATGTCTCAAAGTAGTATAACAGCAACCTGATACGCAGTGAGGCATTTGTTAGAGAAATCTAGGATATGCAAAAGTTTGTGCCAGACCATCTTTAAAATATATATGATGACTTGACTGCAGCTGACTTGCTATCTTTAGCAGCAGGGCTGAATCAATATTAAAACTTTTCTGTGGATTAAATATTTGGGCAGTTATGTAAGATATCATCACTTTAGATTCTATACAAAGATGATTTTCATTTTTAAGAACTTGAGATATGAATACATTTAATTTCACTCTGTATTGCTGAAAAAAAAAATGTACAAGAGAAAGCAATATTAAATAATCCAAGATGCAGTTTCTCAAATATGGGATAAATCTGATAGATCTGATGTTACAGGAATATCCTCCCATATATTAATATAACATTAATATAAACTAATCCAGTTGCATTTTTGGTTTTAAAGTTTTTTGAGAACATAGAAATTGCAGTCCCACGTGAGCTAATGCAATAATGCCATTTAAAAATAATCAAATGAAAGGCTTAAAACCCCTATAAAATTAGAGAGTAATATATTTACAGCTGAGAGTTCATTGTACAGTTTGATATAACAGATCCTCAGAAATAAAAGCTGAAGTTGTGACCTCAAATGAAGTATTTTAATGAAATTTGTGATCATATCTGGTGAGACCTGAACCAGGTAAAATAGCCTGAAGATCCAAACAAGGGTCCAGTCTCCTATTTTCTAGTACTTTAAGATTTTTTTATTCCTGAAGTGACTCTCTTCTTAGTCTGAAAAATTCAGAAGTGTTTAATCAAATTACCTGTACTTGCTCAGAAACAGGGTGAGATATGCACTAATCTCTCATGCAGGAGTGCCACTTTCATCCAGATTAGGTAAGGAGTGAGCTAACCCTGTCAGTTTTTGGAAGAGAATATGCGATGATGAGGCTTGCTCTGACTGGATAGGCCCAGGAACTCCTTGCATCTTCCTTGCTCCCCAGTGGATTGACATCTGACTTAGGCAGATCACCTTGAGGGGTTGCTACAGTCAATGGAGAGAAGGAGCTACCTAAGTTATGGATGTCTTCAGCAAGCTTATCTCACTCCAGGCATTTACTTGAGAAAGACTAGTTAGTCAGCAACCAAATTTAAGCACTGTATTCCTACCATAATAAATGTACTATTGGTCAGAAAGAAAGCTGTCATTTCTTCCCTGCCCCCCCAAGAAACTAATTTTCTTAAATGCAAATTTTTTTTTGCCTGCTGTCATGCAGACATTTCGATGTGAGACTTAGGTTAGCAGAGACTGTTGCTTCTCTGACAAAGTCATCAAATCAAAACCATACACAGACTGAATTCAGGGGAAGCAAATGTACTTCTTTAATTGCTTGTTTGTTCCTTTCCAACCAGCTGTACCACCTCAACATAGATTATTAGTTAAACTATAAAGGAGGTCTTTTCCAACCCAATCTATTCTATGATTCTATGTCAGCCTTTCATTGTCAGTCGCTGCCTAAATTGGATAATGTGAATTGCAGCAGTGAGGAGTCCAGGATTCATGAGGTCAGATTCACCTACCTGGGTAGTTACTGATTTTCTCTAGATTTCTTTAAGTGTCAGTATTAAAAAAAAAAAAAAAAAAAAGAAAAAAAAAAGAAAAAGAAAAAGGCAAAACCAAACCACTTCCAGACCTTCATTTTTCTCTTCCTAACAGAGATACTTAAAATAGGTCACATGATTCACTTTTTAAAAGCATCTATTTCCCCTCTATTGAGCCTAAAGTCAACTAGTTCCAGTGTAGACACCTAGACTGTAGACGGTGAAAGTCAGAGAAGATGGATTACATGAACCATGCTCTGTTTAGCTACAGGAAGCAGATTTTTAGAGCTATTTGTCTTCCAAAATTGGGTATAAACCTAATTTCAGCAATCCTACCCACCAAGTGCCAAACTGCATCTCTGTGACCTTAATCCTTTAAAGAACACTCTCTTTTGTGAGCACAGAGGAGCATGATTCAGGGTGAGTCGGGAAGCCTGAGTCCAACAGTTACATTTATCCTGGAAAGCAGACGTGACTCTGACTGTGAGCTTGAGATGGGAGCAGGGAATATGCATTTAGAAACCTGTGTTTCTCTACTCTGCATTGTGTACCTGACCTAGAAGACCTCATGTGTCCCTTCTGCTCCTATGAAATTAGCTGACAGACAAGTCAGACTCCTTCCCAGTGTTGCTTTCTATGAGAGGGTGGGAGTTGCCTGCAGTCTGAAGAGAGGCTCAGTGCAAGGCAGTAGACAAAGACTAGGTCAGCAAAATTCTGACTTCAGATACCTCCTCGGGTCAGTGACATCAGTTAAATCTAGTCATAACTCCTTTGACTAACAGTTTTGGATTCCAAACAGCAGAGGAAGACAGGTTGTGATACTAAGTAAAGGGACACAGTCTGCAAGAGAGTCCCTTCCCTTCCCTTCCCTTCCCTTCCCTTCCCTTCCCTTCCCTTCCCTTCCCTTCCCTTCCCTTCCCTTCCCTTC
>JAYRBT010000114.1:101791055-101829126 GCA_036023395.1 Myiotriccus ornatus
CCCCTCCCCTCCCCTTCTTTCTCCTCTTCCCTTCCCTTCTCTTCCCTTCCCTTCTTTCTCCTCTTCCTTTTCCATTTTTTTCCAATCATTATTGAATATCTGTTCAGTGCTAATGGCAAGGTCAGAAATATCTGTTTCTGAATATCTCTATCTGAACAGCTGTTCTTCTGACAGCTGCTCCATAGGATGTAAAAAGAGAAAGTTTCTTATTCCTGCTTCCAGACCTCCCAAGAGCATCTGCCCAGGTCAAAAAGTGAAAGATTTCAAATGCTGCCCTAATATAAAACAATATGACTTGGAGGTTCTATATTCATTCTCTGTGCATTGTGAAATGCAAGCAAAGTTTTCATTTTACCTCCTGTTTGGCGTCTTGTTAAATTGCTGTCCAAAGGCAAATTCTTTTTGTCATACAGAGCTGTAGGGTTGCTGAGCACACACAAGGATAAAGATACATTCTGATTACTCAATACTTGTTTTACAAAGTCTACTGCTGAAAACAGTATTGTGTCACGCAATCTACTTTTGCAATACAGGGTGGATACCTAAAATCCCAAATTAAACAAGTGGCAGCCATAGGTGTGTGTTTTGGAATCATTCAGTTGTAGAGAAATGGAAAACTCCTGAATGTTCAGAAAGAAAAATGGAGATGTTAATTAAGGCTGTATAAAGGCCAGAAAAATATTAAATCATTTAAGGAGTAGGATAATGACAATTTTAAATGCATCAACTTTTCTGAAAATTTTGAATGAGATAAAGTCTCCCATTTTAAGGCATATTCACACCACTGAAGTCATTAGAGTAATTCAAGAACTTAAATTCAAGTCAAAGGGCATTTTCAGATGTTGCCAATGGATTTTAGACACACCAGTTGACTAATATGGCATGAACAGAACTTGACCACAAGGTTATTAGAGATATAAAGAGCACTGTTGTTTAATATTTTTTGTGTCTTCGGTGTTTCTTAAGCTCATGTGCTCATATTGTATGTGCAGATGTAGCATCCAACTGGAGAAATTACTCTAAGCACCTGACAAGTCTGAGAATATGAGGCTTGGGGATGTGAGCATTCAGATTGCAACAAGGTAACACAGAATCAATGAAGAGGTTTGGTTTGATTCATGAAAAAGCAAGACATAAAGATGACAAGTCAGTAGTATAAATTATGTTAGAAGGAAACTAACTTCTGTGTTAGTTCTATGTTCTAGGCTTGAGTGCCTGAAGTTTCATTAATCTTGGCAGTCATCCATAGGATAGGTTCTGTTTTCACAATGTTCACCAGAACAGCAAACTTAATAAAGACTTTGAAATTATTTATGCATATAGGCTGGTAGGTAGGCAGGCTTTAGACTGTAAATTTAGGTGAAACAGCACTCTTCTTTCCTGACCAGAAGCGCCATGAATTCAGGTGAATAAGAAACAGACTGTGAATCAAACCTCACATCCCTAAAAATAAAACAGTAATAAAGTCTGGGATTATGATTCACAGAATGACTATTACAATCCTGAAAACACATTCTTGTAATGATGACTATGAAAAGAGAGAATAAAGAAACAGTCTTGTCTGTGAATCTCAATTAGAAAGCTAAAGTCTTTTGTCTGTTGATGATTAATCTGGAATAGGGAAATTCTGACTTGCAAAGAAAACCATTGGACTCTCATGCAGAGTTATTGGTTACTTCTAATGGATCTGTAGATTATGATTAAGGATCCTCCCTCTTAAATGAGGCAGTGAATATTCTCTCAGTCAAGTAATTGTGTTTGCTAGAGTTGTCCTTGCTTTTGATTCCAGTGAATCCTCCTACAACAGTTTTAGTACCATATTCTCGAAAATAACTATAAAATTCACAATTGAAACTTTTCAAGGAATAGCTATTAAATTACTTTCAGTAGAATCTTGGCTATAAAGGCTAAAATCACACAATCATAAAACCAAAAAAAAAAAAATACTACTTGGCTTTTTTTACAAGTCTACTTTTCAATTTTTTATTGCCTGCAAAGGGGGGAAAATGATCATTTTTTGAAAAAGTTGAGACATACGGTAACATTTTTGTGTAAAAGGCTGAAAAAAGCCATCAAACATAAAAAAACAAAAAAACAACAAAACCAAAAACAACACAAAAAAAAAAAAAAAAAGGCCATGAACCCAGACTCCAATAAAACATTGTTAAAATGACTCCCACAGCATGAAAGAAAAGAGTTGCCTGAATTATCAGGAATGTATCTAGCAAAACAAAGCACTCAGAGTTTATGAAAATGCTTGGAGAACAAGACATGTACCACTGCATAGTGATCAGCCACAATCTGCAGGAAAAAGAACAGAACAGAACTCATCATGATTTAGTAGATAATTTAGCACTGGGGTAGACTTTAAATCTAGCTACTGGAAATGTGTCATGAAGAACGCAGAAAATATTGGTGCCACCTATTGGTGAGAACGGAGATTTGGAAATTATTCAAGCTAATTTGCATAAATCCAAAGAAAAGAGAACATAAGCTGGAATGTTTTACTTCATGCTTAAGGAGTTTTGAATGCAGTATCTAGAGTGAACTCTTTACTTTGGCTTCCATTCTGCAGAGGCTTACATGTGTGTTTAACAGTGAATTACAAATTATCTGTGCTTGCAGTTAAGAAGATTGAGAATTTAGGTTGTGTTTTGCTTCAGTTTGCTTGCAGTAAAAGTTAATTGAAACACCCAGCACACTAGGAGTTGTTGAACAGGGAGATGGGTTATTAGACTCAAAATGTATGGCTTTGCCAAGCAAATTTCATTGGATAGTACTTTCCCTACAGAAATCCTGGAGGTGGTATGTTTGGTATAGTGCGTTGACACTGCTGATATTCAGTGGTCTGAAAAGAGGATTCTGTTTGACACTGCACACCCCATTTACCCTGTATCCTGGTGAGATATACAGACTCAGAGCAAAAACAATCCTTCTTATTACTTGGAAATGACCTTTGTTACGTTATGGCAATGCACCAAGTTCTGCTTTAGTTAATCACAGTAATAGCCCTGGAGTTGCAGGGGACGCATTCAAGGCACATACTGCTGTTCCTTGATGTTTGCTGCTGCAGTCTGTTTCTGCAGATGCTGAAGACAGGAGTGCTTTGGTATACTGCGATCTTGACTGTAGCAGTGGTTGAAGACACATTTTATACACAGGGAATCAATCATCTGCTGCCACTGCTGAAAGAAGGCTGGCTTGGAGCCCCTTGTCACAACTAACTAGTGGTGCTGTGATTCCTCTAGAAAAAACAGGCCCATACACAAGGTGTCAGGGCAGTAGATGAAAATTTTTAACATGTGTATTCAGTCATATCCTAATATTTGTTTCTTTTATAAGCATTATCTGCAGTCCAAAAATTAGTAGACATGAAGGTTCTTTGCCAGGTGTCAGACAAACTGGAATGTGAGAACTTTAGGTAGTCATTTACAGATTTAATTTCAGGGTTAATTTACACATATAACTCACTACAATAAGATATTAAGAATTCTTTTTGCAGGTCACCTTTGTTTCTGGCAGCTATATATATTATACATGTATAAAACCTGATTGAACACAGCTGAATGAAAATACTAGAATGAGACTGGAACTGAAGAAGTACTTGGTTTAAAAGCACTGAGATAAGATTTATCTGTTTCCCATGTCAAATATGCTGTCACTTACTGTGTTGTCACTCATCTTTGCACCAGCAAACACTTCTTTCATTCTTTGTCCTGCCTACTTATACAAAGACCAAGACTGTGTCATGTCATTGGAATTTATCCCATAATGTGATATCACCTCTTTGCCCATGAGAATTCTGGGCACAACAACTGATAAAATCTTACAGGTAATAAGTAGGGGATTACATTATATAGTTAACTCTTCACATGTTACTAGTTTCCAGTTGTAGGTGATCTTCTCAGGGAAATTTTGCAGTCTAGTAATATATCTACATTAAGCCAAATAAATCATAGGATTTAGTTTTGACAAATAAACAAATCTGTGCCATTTCCAGGGTATAAAATACCCCGGGTATAAAATACCTGTGCCCTGTTACAGAGACACAGTCACCAATAGCGATGTTTTCATTGTGGGTTGCCTCTAACTGAGCACAGGCCAGTTAAAGCAAATGGCATGTTCAAAAAATGTCATTGTGTCACAGGAGGCTGGAGAGTTAACCTAATTCTAAGTACTATCCGTTTCTTTATTCCTCTTTCTCACACCTCCTTTATCTGGACTCATTACTGAGAGACATCTCAGACAGCAAACAGCAGCGAACAAGGAACCTTAAGAGCTTGGAACAGCAAAGAGTGGCACAAGAAGCCAGAGCCACTTCACGCGTATCAGTCAAACCCTGGTTGCCTGAGGCAGCAAAATGTTTAGTGGCTGTTTGTTGAGCAAGTGACTGCAGGCTGCGAGAAGCATTCATTTCACAGATTGCCCATAAGGCAGTGGAAACCCAGCAATTGTGACAGTGCAAGTAATGGGGAAATGTGTTGGGTCTTCATTACCAAAGAAACAGATCGTGGTGTGGGTCAATATGACAACTTACGCTGTTCCACAAAGGAGCTCAGTGAGAGTTACAACACAGTTATCCTTACCCTGGCAGCTGCTGTGGATACAGAGCTCCCAGTGGCACAAAGTCAGAAGGGAGCAAATGTAAACGCTGCTGCTCTCTCTCCTCTCTCAGCAGCCAACAAAGCCCCAACCAGTCTTCACTGAAGTGGCCCTCCCAGAGTCAGTAATAGGGAAGAGCTTGTTCTGCGCCAGCCAAATACATAAGAAAGTGAGAGGAGCTGTTGCAGAGCAAGCAGAGACTAGCCTGAGCAGATAACCCTGCGGGTATGTGTTTTTATTTGTGCTTCAACCGGATTGCAATAGAGGAAACATTGTAAGCACAAACTGCACCTGCTGGAAGGATGCCTCAGTGCTCTGACTCCAGCTGGTTGCCAAGTGAACAGCCAGGGAGCTGAGCAGTAGCAAGGGAATGGGAGGTCACTGCCTTCCTTATTCCCACAGAATTTCATTGTGGTGCATTATGCCAAAGTTCATCCTGGTTAAGGACAACTTTTTTTTTTTTAAACTCCCTGAACCTTGACATTCTACATAGTAGTGAAATTCATTTCCCAGTCAGCTCTAAATGAGAACTTTAGTGATTTAGTCAAGTTCTCACAGAAAATCTGTAGCAAGCTTGGGAATCAAAACTGTATCTCTCTTTCCCAATTTATATTTTTTCCAACTTCTCAGACATCCCTCAGCTGCATAGTGAGGAAAAGAAACAGATGGTAAACATGCTTATTTATTTCTAGTGGGAGATTTATCCTGTACTCACACCTTTTCTATTCTTTTCTAAATTGATTCAGCTGGTAATGTTTCCACTGACTCCTTCAGAAGACTTTTGCTTAGAGTAAGAAAACTTTCTATTAGGAAGAGTTCCAAGGTTTTCAATGGAAATTATCTTTTACTTGGTTTCATCTCACTCTTTTATTACAACCTGTTTACCCATGTTAAATTGCCTTTACCTCCTCATTATTTACTTGCTGATTGTTCCTATATAGGCTAATATTAATCCAACTTTCTTTTTATTTCCTCTTATTTCTGTCTCTCACAAACATTTCTACCCCATAGGGAATGAAACTCCTCTGGGTTTCAGGGGGCTGTAATCTGGAAAACTGCAGACCAGTGAGTGCCTCTGCACAAACGGTGGAACCATAAGTACACATGACACTATATAAAAATAGTGAATCATAACATCAAATAATACCATGAGCAAGTAGAAAAACTCTATGTTCTTCTGGTTGCGAAACCAGTTCAATGATTTTACCAAAAAAACTATGATGGAAACTTTGGCTTTAGAGCAGAATAAAATTATATGCTTGTGAATAGGTCCTGGGTAATATACGCAAGAGCAGAGAGACTGTTACAGTGACCTAATCCTCTTATTTTGCCTCTTGGAGAAATGCTTGGACCTCAGTCAAACTTACTTAAACTATTTAATTTACATCCAATCTACAACAGTTCTGCCCAGACCAGTCACAGTAGGTTTTATTTTGCTAGATCTTTCCATGCTCTTAAAGTGTGGGTGCTAAATTCTTGCCATTACTATATCTGTGTTGAAATCCTCTGTTTATTTACCGCTCTTACGACTGTGTAAAAGAAGCTGTTGACTGGTCTTCCCACACTTCATTGATTTCAGTTCACTGATACACTGTTAATGATTTCTTGGGACATCTTGGGAGAGTTTTAAAATTATTTATGATTTAAAAATGAAGAAGAGACACAGAGAAAATAAGGGCCAGGCTTTCAAAAGTTGTTATACACCTATTCCACCTGAAAAGCTGAGTCCTGCTCAGTTCCATCCCATCTCAAGGGTGAATACAGATAATGGGCAGGCACACTGGAGTTGCCTATTTTTCTCCAGTGATCACAAAGAGAGCATAAAAAATTAGATACTTCAATTAAGTAAGCAAAAGGGAAGTAGGATGAAGCGTAGATTTCCAAAGTCATGCAGGAAACACATGGACAGAGAAGGTAACTGCCCAATAACTAACCATGGGATCACCTTCTACTGAGTTTACTGGAACTGTCATGGTTTATACACAGCAAATGCATATTTTTTTATGGATATGCTGTCATTCCTTATTTAAATGCTGAAATTTAACAAGAGTTCTGTCCCCAAGAGTTTAGAATGAAATGTAAAAGAAAACTCAATTTCCCAAACTATCTGCAGTGTAAGAAAAGTGTATGTTGCAGAAGACAAAGTCTGGGAGTATGATTTGCAAAAATGAAAATGCCTTTTGAAATAATTTCCATGTTGTTCTCGCTACTGCTTATAAACAGGAAAGGTATACAATGTTAAAATAATGACTCACTTGAATTGTTCAGTAGACCCTGGAAACAAAGCAGGCAAGTTCATGTGGCATGATTCACTATGATTACTCTTTGATGTAAACTACGTTCCAAAGAGTGACCAATGTGATCTATATATTGTTTATGTTATTCACAATGCTGCCTATTACCTGTAAAGTTCATTTTACCCAAATATTCAAAAAATACCTTGAAACGGAAGGACAAAATAGTTAAAGGATTTCCCATGGATAGTCCCCAGGAAAGAGGATTCATCCCTACCAGATCAACGTCAAGTCTTTTAGATGGTGTTAACCCCTTTGCAATGTAGCAATTATGAATTACAATTTGAATGTTAAATTTAAAATGCATTACTTTGGCACAGTGGAATCTCATTAGACACAGTGAATACAAACAAGACATTGGGTAGGGAAAATATACCTCCCTACATCTCAGTAATCAGTCTGTGAAAAATATTCTGAGAAATATAGAGGAAGCTGACAATAATATCTTTGCTACAGATCCAGCTGTCCTTCTACGTTTATTACTCTGGCACTGAAATCAGTGGGAAATTTGCCAGAATAAGAAAGGAGCTAGGACTGCAGGATCTGGTCCTTATGTGTAAGCTTAATCATTCCATCTGCTACAGATCAGAAATGTGGACTCTCTGAGTAAAAGGCTGAAGGGGAAGGGAAACTTCTTTCAGAGGTAATAGGCAACAGACATGTTTTTGATGCAAAGGAAAGAACTGTGCCCTTCATATAAATTACCTGCCTGTGATTACAAATGTATAATAATATTCTACCCATACAAGATCCTTAATGATTCTACGGGGAAATTCATGAGAATGGTAGAAGTGAATCATGAAACCCTTGCAACTGTCAACAGTCTTAAGGAGACTGCTGCAGTCCAGAGTGCTCTGCAAGGATTTATGCCGAGAAGCACTACCAGGATACATTCCAAGGCTAGTGGGCATTTTAGTGTATTGGAGTTTTGCAGCATCAAGCAGAGAAATTTAAAAAGCATTTATAAAGGGTAGGAGAGGCTGGAAGCCACAATTAAAAAAAGAATAAAATCATGCCCTGATTGCTATGAAAGTATGCAGGGTCCATTCAGAAAAAAAGCAGATGAAGAAACATTAATACAGACTCCAGAATTACAAGCTGAGATGAATCAGAGCATTTCTGGCCTGCAGACAGTGCTGTTATTAAGAATTATTGCTCATGCAAAGAGCCAAAAAATGTGCTCAGCACTGTATGAGCTGCAAATAAAGACAATCCCTGCTGGAGAATTTTTCTGTCTAGGATTCTGGTCCTAAGTACTGTTCCTCACAACTCACTGTGTCTATGCAAAGGCTAGTTAACTCTCATAGGACACAGAAGTCCGTCTACACAGGATGTGACAGACGTTAAAACATAGGTCCTGATGGGACAACCCTTGGCCCAAGGATTCTCTGTGTTAAAGCATGAGTGAAAGGCACTGCTGGAAGGTCACTCTAACCTTAAATTGACCAAATTGCTTCCTGGAAGGCCCCCTTGCTTCCTGCTGGCTACAGAAGTTCCTATGTGTGAACACACCCCCAACATCAACGCTGCTGTGCCTGACAGTAAAAGAGATGGGGTTTCCTTCCATGGCCTTATGGTGAGGTTAATACACTATTTTTGACTGGAAATCTTGGATAAGCATGACAGATACCCTAGAAAAATCCTATGACAAAAAGGATTATCCAGTGACAGTGAAAGCACAGTCACTGAAAACACTGTGGGACATCCTTGGTCTGTGCACAGTTCCCAGGCAGAGCAGAGAGACTTCAACCTTCAGGGAAATCTTGGAAGAATAACAGAGCAATAATAAAATGCAGGGCTTTGTTTTTAGTTCACATGGGGCCCCAGTAGGAAAGTTGAAAACCTGCTGAAAGAGTGGCTTATGAAGCATTATTAATAAGTTATGCATTGAGTCACTGATTACAGCAACTCCTGAGAAGAATTCTTAAAATAAAAATGCATTCATTACTATGTCCTTGCTCATTCTTCATGCATCCTGATTCTTAGATTTTTTGGTTTTAACATATTTTATTTAGGCTACTTAAATGAAGACAGGCATTAATTCTTTGTTTTATAATGGATTAAAATATTGTACATAAATGTATATATATATATAGCTGAAGTTGACTGAGAGATAATTCATTGACACAGAAAGAGTTTGTTTTCTGTACCTCCTACAGTCAGCTTATTTATAACTAGTATTTGTGTACCTAGGTTATGTGAGCATGGTGCTCTGCCAAAAAAAATTAGTATTCAGCCTTTTCAGTCCCTCAGATATAAGCTGCTCTTGAGAGTGAAAACTCCCAGTTTTAGAAAAAAATTGCATAAATCCAGTGGCTTGAATTACCATCTGCTCAATCATCTTTTCTGGATTGTAAAGTGGAAAATGTCGGATTTATAGAAACCACATGCAAAGATTCATATTTAATTCTGCCAAGTTTTGCTGTCACAGCAGCCTTAAAGCAGATATGCAAGCCACACAAAACTCAGTCACTCTCCTGGTATTTCTGACAAGGATGTATAATCAGGAAAGTACATCTTTTATTATACCGTCTCCTGATAACTTAAAGTGATTAAAGTAATCTTCTATTTCCCAGTGGGTCAGTCTTGTTGAGATGGATTGTCTCACCTTCACAGAGACCTGGCATAAGTCCTTTTTAAAATACAAGGGACACAGGCAAGTTTAGAATATACAGGTCAAATTTCTGCAGTAATCTGGAAATTCGGTCCAAAAACTGCTCCAGATGTTCCTATTCACTATTTTATTTACTATTTCTGCACCAAAGTAATTGAAACAATGAATATTTATCTTGGATCACCTCAAATATCATGTCAGTTTTGCATTGCAATGAGTTCAGGATAGAGTATAAGAATCCAGAGCAAAGAACAAAGGAAAAACATTGTACAGAAACAAAAAAAAACCAAACATCCAGCCTTGTCCAATAAGGAAGAATTGTCTCCTTTTATTATTTTTAGCAGTGCATTAACTTAGAGAAGAATCATACTGTACTACAGTATTAAGAAAATTCCTATTCAGAAGAGCCTGAAATATGCATTCAAAAAGACATATAAAGAAAGGGCATGCAATCACTCAACAAGTAGCAGATGCAAATCAGAACTGTTTTTTTCTGAAGGCCAGATCCAGTACTGGCAACACCTTTTCTAGCACAGTAGGAAGAAATTTTCAGCATAATTTTGTTATTAAAAGACCTCTGGCTGGAGCCCAGTGTGGATGATGGTAGTCATTCCTTGTGAATATTCATATTTTAGGAATACTTTCACACAAGGAGAGGAGTGGCAGAAGTCTCATAGGATTCTCTCTGCTGCACTTTATTTCAAAAGGAAGCTTCAAGTCCGGATCTGAAATTACTGTTACTCTATTCAGATGCTGACAGAAATCACACAACGTTTCCTCATCAGCTATGTTGGCAACAGCAGACATGGTAATGTTTACTTGAATTTAAAACTATATGTGTTTTAAAAACAAAGCGAAAAATCGGATCATTGAACAGACTTGATTTCCAGTATTCAGCATAGACAGTTTATCTCTTCTTCTGCTCTAATGATGCAATTTTTAAGTCCCTGAACCTCACCCTCACTTTGCATTCACATGTTTCACTGAAGCCACAGAAATGTTTGTTATGAATCAGATCAGTGGTCATTGTTATTCACTCTTGTGCAACAACAGAAATCCGTGCTAGATGTTCCAGAGGAAAGTGTCAGCTTTTCTGAACATGGGATTAATTTTGTATGCTTTATATCACAAAGTCTGAGGGTCAAAATCTTTATAAATATTTATCTTAGTTTGTGTAAATAAGATCAACATTCTTCTTTCCACAGTTGTGCAAAGAGCGAGTGAAAATTCTATTTGGAGAGACAAATTATAACCTTGCTCTCATGGCTGTGATTTGTGGAAGACTGATTTTTTTCTGCATTTTTTCAGGGAAACCAGTTCCCTTGCCTTCAGCAGACATCACATTCTGCTGCCATTTAAGTATGATAATCCATATCCTCATTTCCAATATCTGTCCTACCTTTGCATTCCCATTACTTATCATCAGCCTGACTAAAAGCTCAAACCAATTTAGACTTAGACTAGATTTAGATTTAGACTTCAGTCCACTGTTAGTTTCACTCCATTTTCACTTCTATTTATACAATGCAGTAGGACTAGACTACGAAGATCATTCTGGTGGACCTGACTAAGGTTGGGTATCCAGTCAAAATGTTCTTCCTGTTAATTGCATAGTTACACCAGTTACAAACCTGAGAAAAGTGTTTGATCTGTAACTTTAAGAGTTACTAAAGCAAAAAAAAAAAAAAAAAAAAAGGAATAGGGTATAACAATGATTTGCCTATTTCATGGTTATGTAACTCTCTCCTCTTTACTTTTTTGTATAGTAAGTCTTTTAGTTACCATTATCCGCAGGGTATGTTCACAAAACATGTAGAATATTTTAACAAAACAGGTATATTCTACATTTTTTGGCTATTAAGTGACAAATTTACTTTTATCTCTCTCAGAGTTATGTTTCAGTTATAATTCTAGGGAACTTCTTTCCTTCTGGAGGAAGTTTTTACACATATGATCTAAGAGTTTTAGATGGAAGTGTTAAGAGGTCTGTCAGGACTTTTAAAGTAGAAAACCAAGAATGGTAGGATATTAACTTCTAATGGATGGATCCTGTGCCATAGTGACATAGGGTGATCTTACCACTCATCAGCATTAAATTCAGATTTTTAAATGAAGAAACAAAGTTGATCATGGGTTCAACAAGGAATTTTTACCTAGTGTTGAGGAAGACGTTCAGTGCAGGTAGCTTGGTGTGCAGCTGCAGTGTGAGCTGCGGGTTGAGTTCTGGAGGGTGGGAGCCCCTGCCAAGGGGCCATGAACTGCCACCCTTTGCATCTCAAAGGGCCTGGGGACCTGTGGCCCAGGACACTTGGAGGTACGGCAGGAGTCCAGAACTCCAGACTGTGACTCACCCAGACTGTGAGGGTATAAAAGCCCAGGGTTTCCTCAGTGTCCCTGCTCGGAGGCACCAGCTCGAGAAATTATTTTAAGGATCAAGATGTCTGAGACTCTGCTGTGGTAAACCTGGGGTCGAACCTGTAAGGAAACCTGGTCTGTGTGAGTGGGAGGTGCAGCTGTGATGGGGCCTCAGTCCCAGCTCAGGTGGTGAGAGAGTGACTACCAGAGTGGCTCCTGGATGGTCAGACAGGAAAATTTCTTTAACATTAGTTTTGGTAGCACTCCTTGAAATGTACCCGGATACTGCTTGATATTTTCGAGAATATTCAGAACACAGAACCACATACCATGCAGCCTGCCCTGTAGCTGGAAAACTTACCTTTTTTTATGTTTGAAAAAAGATTTTAAAAGCTCTGAGAAGGTTACATACTGCAATCACAAAAATAGAAATCTACCTTTTTGACAGAGTAAAACATAGTGTAAACAAAAATGAAAGGAGTGATTCTTATACCGCCAGTGTGTCAAGATCTGCTATTTCTGGTATCAGTCCATTCTTATTATTTAATATAAATAAAGTTAAAATAAGCATGGAGTCCTCAAGGATTTACAGGCTAAATTAGATTTATATGGAGATAGGAAAACAAACACAAAGAAAAAGCAGACAACCTCTAAAATTACTTCTAATGATTAAAAGTAGACACATAAATACTTCTGTTAGGAAATGTTAGGATGAGTATAGCTCATGTGGCACTGAAAATGAGGAAGAGAAATGTGTACTGAAGACTAAGCTTTAGTATAACCAAGCAGCATACCAAAGTGATAGTGCTGTAAAAATAGAGATTGAATTCACGACTTGCTAGCATTTAGAATTTTAGAAAGATGAAAAGGAAAAAAAAAAAATTCTGGCCCTAATTTACTTATACAATTGAAATACAGCCATGAAATGCAGTTTCAGCTTTGGGAATTGGAAATAAAGTTTTCATGGCAGAGTGGCTGGAGAACAGGTTACGGTAGGCAACTTGAGGTCAGTCTCTGTTGTAACATCTCCTGCAATCTGTTGCAAAGCTCAGTCCTACAGTGTGGCTATGTATGAAAATGGAATACTTTTTAACATGTATTTTAACTTTTTAAAGGCTATATATGCAAAAAGAGTCTTCTATTGGTTTTTGCACTTAAAAGACTAATACACACCAAAACAGCTGACTGCACTACTGCAAACACATTCAAAGTCAGATTGGATGGGGCTCTGAGCAACCTGATCTATTAGAAGATACAGCAGGGGGCTTGGGCTAGATCACCTTTATAACAAGGTTATAAACCCACATCTTCTTGAGTACTGATGTCCAATGCTGTTGCACCTCTTCAGAAAATATTATCTCTGTGGTGCAACTGGAGAGGGAACTAGGGCATTAATCAGTCAGCAACATGTCACTTAACAGTATCAGTACTGGTAAAGAATTTGCTGTTGTGTCAAAGGCTGAGAGCTGGGACTTGGCATTGCCAGTCAAGTCGGTGCATTCAGAGTGATGCTATTTTTTTCTGGGAAAGCAAGTCCAAACTTGCCCGGGATTTTATCTGTTGACATGATACTATTAAGAACTGAAACATATTCAGCTTAAGTTGACCAACTTTTTCCAGAACAGGGTTCCATGTGTTGGTTTCTGAAATTTGATAGGAGGCAATAATTACCCTTTTGCTTAGATTGTCTACTTAAGATTGCCTACTCTTTCTTACCACAGTTTTTTATTACTGGTATTACACTATAGCTTTGAACTAGTCTTTTATCTGTAGGATTTTCTGAATATGTAAAACATTTTGGATCTGATCCAAAATGAGTGGATTACTTTTTTGACTTCCAAATCTTGTCTTGACATATAAGGCTGAAACAGATAAAATTTCAGAGCTTTGTTCTGGTGCAAAAGATCCAACTTCTCATTTTCAACTAGTTCTAAATTTTTAAGATCTGTGTATAGAATGTGATTACTCTGTTTCTGATATGGTATATAGAGTTTGTAACAGTTGTTACTGTAATTAGTTAATTCTTATGAAACTGAACTATTCAATCATTTGCCACACTTTCACACAAAACCCATGTACCCTTGAATAACCTCAAAACACATCCACTAGCCTAAACATATTGCTGTATGTAGGAGATGCAAGGCTGCCACATAGAGATTTGCAAAAGACAGGATAAAGATTGAAGAAATTTTTTAAAATTATGTTTACTACTCATCCCAAGGCTAGAACCAAACCTTTTGTCTTTGAAGAGGATTAAAACAATTTTTTGTCTATCTAAAGCAACAAGACTTTGTGGTTTCTCTAATATGTGCTTAAAATAAGGCTTATTGCCATATCACAATATGCTAGATACGTTCTGCAACTCTTTTTTAGATAGGGTTAAGAAAGAGGGAGACCACACAGGGTTTAACTTTCACAATTGTTGGCTTCTAAGAACTTCTTAACAGAGATCATGTACTTACTAAATCTTTCAAAGATGAGTAGGTTTAAATCTATAGAAACCTACAAAATAGCTTTCTCATACATCTGAAAATCAGGTCCTAGTAATCTGAGTAAAGCTTGCAGCCAAAATTTATACTAATAAAATTACATCTTTAACTATGGAATGGAAATAACCAACTGATTCAGAAAGTGTAAGGAATAGAAGGAAATTCAATGTAAGCACAAAGTTTTTAAAAGCAAGGCACAAACAGAAATAATGGTAGTAAAACACACAAATGCAGCATATCACAGAAAGATCTCCAGCTAAAGCAGAGATCATCATCACAGATAATCATCTCTGCATGTGCTCTCAGGTACTGGATTAAAACAAAAAGCCTAATGCAATTTTTGGATGCATAAATAATGATATCTAGAATTTAGGAATCGACCTTTCCTCTGCATACAGAGCTGCTAAGTCTTTTATCAAAATATTGTACCTGGTACTAGTGTGAAAAAGTCTGAAAACCATAAAATCTTCACGAAGTTTTCAAAGAGAGTTACAATTTTTTTTTTTATTTTATTTTATTTTTTAGAGGACGAGGTCAGTCATCTCAGCTACTTGATGAAAAGGCTGAGAGAAGGGAAAACTTGATCATTTGCATATAGGGTGATCAGATGTGGCAGAATTATCTAAAAAGCAAGGGACTATTCTGCAGAAAAATCAATAACAGGAACTTTAGAGCTGGAAATTGAGGTCAGACAGATTCAGCCTAGCAATCTCACAGTTCAAAGGGTGAAGACAGCCCTGGTTCCACCTGCCAGAGAAAGTAGTGACACCCCAGAGGGGTGAGAAGATTTGTCTTTAGCTGCATCCCAGAAGCTATTTCCAACATGTGGTAGGATTTGAGTTTGGGCCTCTGACCTGATTTAGGCTTTAATTCTGATTTTCTGCATCCTGTAGGCCAGGGTCTATCCCCTAGACTAGGAACTATAATGGGATCAGGCTCTCCTCTTCTTCCAGCAATGAAGTTCAGATATCCAATTTAAGAGGACATTCTTAATGTAACATAAATCATTCATAGCATGGAGCAGAAAGATTTTACTTTATTTGGCTCTTACTGGCTAGCCCTTTGTTTGGCTAGCTTAGCCTGCTTCTGAGGAGGCGTTAGAGGAGTGTTTTAGGGTTGGCTTCAGTAGGTGAGAGGAATCCTGAAGCTAGAGGTTATAGTGAACTCTACAGCTGTGAGGATCTAGCCCACATTCTCTAGTTACCATCCAAACACATGAATAAGACTACTTAACACAAGATCAAGGAAAGAAAGTATTCCTTTTGTCTCTCTTCTACCAGTATTTCATAGCAACTGTTCTATTTTATTTTAACAGTGTGTGCAGCACCTAACACAGTAAGGCAATAGTCTCAGCTTGAAACAATCCAACAACCTTTTTAATATATATATATATATGCACACACGCATATCTTTATGATGACAGGCAAATGCATCTTGAAAATATGATTTCTTCAATGGAATATGAAAAATATTGGTACTTAAAGCTATATTGGAATATATAGCATGCATATTGATTTTGACAGTTATAATATATAGTAACACTGCTTCACTGTAGATATGACAAAGTGATTTTCATATTACCTTTGTTAAATGTGATGCACGCACACACTAACTTTTATTTGACTGTGAAATTGCATTGATTTCCAGAATAAGATGGATGTAGTCTTTCTAATCACAAATGGCCATGGGAAGCTTAGTTTTACTTTTCTTCACTTATGGGAAAAGCTTATTTTGATATACACATTAATCACATTAGGTATGTGATAATACAGACTCCAGTGTTAAAATTAATTTCTGGGAAAACTGTGAGCAGATAATATGCCAAACTGAATTTAAAGCAAAATGTAGTCCTAAGGAAAGGAACTAGCCCCCCCACACACACACACCCCAAAACAAAACCAGTCCACACCTCACATTCTTGACAGTGATTCTTGTATCACTACAGTGAGATTTATCTCAGTGGATATTCAGAGCTGATCTGTAACTGGCTACCAGCTGATCTGACACCAATGCTGTTTACTCTGCATGAGACATCTGAAAGCACTGCTGTGCCCTATGGCAAATTCTGTGCTGTGTTACCTATAGGAGCTTCCAGTGGGGCTTGGTGCAAAGGCATCTCTCCAGAACTGTCTCCCTGCCCTTTGATACAGTGTGTTAAACACCTAAGGGTGGAACAAAACAGCACTGCTGCCCATTGCCTTCAGAAAGTCACTGTCCGGTTCACGCCTAGGCTTACACAGACATTTTACAAGCCTAATTACATCTCTTAGTTGTGAGAGATCTGCTGCCTTCCCACGTAGTTTGAACTAAGTGGATACAATCTACAGCATATGGAAATGAAAAGAATAAATATAATGCAGTAACTAATCTGATTCCATACTAGTGACATTGCTGCCCTACCTATATGCTGGCAAGATTATCAGTGGACAGTCTGGGGATATAGAAACAATGCTTGTTTGCAGATACACTCAAGCAAGTTGAATTCAAAAGACTAGCTATTCTTTCTGTTGCTTTTGTTTCTCACATTTATTCTTTCTTTTCCCCTGTTAATTTATTATCTTCCTTTCATGCTTTCTTTTGAATAAAGATAAGTGGGGTTAAAAGGAAACCACAATAACGTGTGCAATGTGGGAAAAATCATACGACCAAATAGTTCAACCACAGTTCTCATGAAAGAAGGAAAAACTAGTTAGATGATGATAAATCAGCCCTACAAAGATAGGAAGATACTTCTTGAATCCTCTAATTTCCTGCTAACATATTATGACCCATCATATTATCACTTTTTGCCACTGTAAGGATGTGTAAGGTAAGATGTTGTTGAAAAAGTGATACACTCTGAACAGTATTTAAGATGACACATTGCATGTAAGGAAAGTTTAAAAGGCACAGTTTAGCCACAGCTGATCTGATGCCGCCCTGAAAGAGGCTAGAATAAGCTTTTTACTGTCAGCTTGTTTTTACAAGCAAATGAAGTTTTTCCATCAATATTTGCTGATGCATTTGGCATTAGCTTGTGAAGTTGTGAGTAAATCCCAGCTCTCAGAACAACAGCATTCATATAGCACAAGAAAAGTCTGGAAGACTTGATAGAGAGAAACAGGAATTTGTGTTAGTCATTTACTAATCTGAAAGAGCAGGAACAGAATTAACAGCGAAATAATGCAAAAAACCCAAACATCCTGCAATGGGCTGGTACCATATGATCAGTGATTATGGACGAAGCACAAAAGTGCTTTTGAACATTCACAATATTGTTTTACTGCTACTTCTTCAAACATCTTCCAAATATTCTCCTGTATAGAGGACTGTCTAGCACTTACTGAAGAGGTTTCATGTATTCATTGCTTCGCAGTATAAGCATTTAGTTGGTAACATAAAGTAGAGGTCTAATCAGTCCAAGTTTCTGCAGTGTCAGAAGAGACGGTCATTTGCAGACCCTGATTCAGACTGCAAATGGGATCACTGCTCTTTGGAAGTAGAGCTCTCTGTTCTCTTCTTCTTCACTGATTATGGGACTGAACAGACAAATTAAAATTAAGCAACATGATTCAAGTTGTGAACTCTAAAAGTCAAGGCTCATCAGCTTCTCCTGTGTCAGTGCAGCAGTAGTACATGCAAAAATCAGTCCTGGAAAAAGTCTCTAGGTGAAATCATTTTACTGCTAGTATCTGATATTGAAAGATATTAATATTTGCTGCTACTGAGGAATGCTATTAACCTGAGAACTTATGAACAGAATGACACAAGGAGCAAGGTAACAATGAAACATTATGATTGCCTTTTTTCAGAAACTAAATAATATTAAAACCTGGTGGCTCTGGCACATTTTGTTTTAAAAAAGTTCAGAGTAGAGATGTCAATTAATTTTTCAGCTAAACCCTGTAAATTAAGCAGTTTTGACCCTAAAAACCTATGCAAAAGCTGTATGCGAGATGTATACAGTGACTTCCATCATTTTTGTCCTTTTTCATCCATTAATCATTTCTTCTTCAGAACACATATGAGTTTCCTTTTTCATATTGATCTATTAAGTCCTGTAGGACAGAGTAGTCAGAGGTTGCTGGAGTTACTATAGTATCTGCCTGTCTGCATTTCTGGGGCAATATGACTCGATAAAATTAATACCTTCTTACCTTAACTGCCACATCACACAATTCAGAAGAAATAAGTCAAGCCTTATTTTAAGAGACACTAGAAAGCTATGGAATATCATGTTTAAAAGTGTCTTTAAGGAAGGTTTTACTCTAGTTAAAAATTATCATGGAACCAATGAAAATGATATATATAATTCAGTAAGGAATGATCATTCCCCTTCAGTCAACCAGGCTGAGTGATTTATTCCATAATGACAGGATTAATGAATTGCTGCTTATGTAGTTTTTGTTTTCTTGCCTAACTCCCCATAGACCTATTATAAAGCATTGTGTCAACAAGCTAAAACATTTGGAAAACAACCTTAAGAAATCAGTGAAGCAGAATTAAGGGGCAAGTTGGAAGACAACAATAAAAAATATTTATTCTTTATAATGCATGCTCCCTCCTCGAGAAGCTGTAGGTCAGATTTGTTCTCTGCTTCCCTACCTGGTAAAGGGCTCTTTCCAAAACCACAGAGGACACTTTATAGGCTACAATGCAAAGATTAACTGATTTGATCATTGCTCTTCCAGCCTGGTCTTGCAGACCAAATATAAAAGTAAAGTAAGCACTGAAACTTCAAGCACTGTATTAGCTAACTTTTAGGCATTTGTCTGGTGGGATCTCTTATTCTGGCTTAGGAACCTGTGCCTCTGCACAACCTTTGGGGGAAATCAGATGTTCCAGAATGCAAGCCATCAAAACCAAAAGGCCATTTGTGGATGTGAACCTCTAAGTCTAGCTGTCTGCTTGATAGAGAGTTGTCTTGAGTTCACAGTTCATCAAAACTCTTGTCTGCAACATTACTTGTCTTATGCTGGGTCAGTTATGTGTATACTACAACCTAAAAAATTGCTAAACTATTCCATATTGTCTCCCAGCTATGCTTATTTCATTCTGTGCAGAAACTCCTGGTCAACCCTCATCTGGAGGTCAATGGTCCTTCGTAGGCTTTAATCTTTCCTTCTCTCTCCAAAAAAAAAAAAAAAAAAAATCATAGAATGGCTTGGGTTGGAAGGGACATTAAAGATCATCTGACATGGTTTTCCACTAGACCAGGTTGCTAAGAACCCCATCCAGCTTGGCTTTGAACACTTCCAGGGATGGGGCATCCATATGTTCTCTGGGCAACCTGTTCCAGGCAATGAGCCTCACAATCAAGAATTTCTTCCTAATATCTAATCTAAACATACCTTCTTCCAGCTTAAAGCCATTCCCTCTTGTCCTATCATTGCACTTCCTTGTTAAAAGCCCTTCCAACTTTCTTGTAGGCCCTTTAGGTACTGGAAGGTGCTATAAGGTCTCCCCAGATTCTTCTCTTAGACAAGTTAACAAGTCCAAATCCCTCAGCCTGTCTTCATAGCGAAGGTGCTCCAGGCCTGTGATAATCTTCATGGCCTCCTCTGTACTCTCTTCAAAAGAGCTACATCCCTCTTATTTTGGGGGCCCCAGAGCTGGACACAATACTCCACGTGGGGTCTCATGAGAACAAAACAGAGGGGCAGAAACACTTCCCTTGACCTGCTGCCCATGCTGCTTTCGATGCAGCCCAGAGTTGGACTTCTGGGCTACAAATGCACATATCAAGTTATACTGAGCTTCTCGTCAGCCCAAGTTTTTCCCCTCAGGTCTACTCTCAATCTATTCTGCACCCATCTTGTGTTTGTGCTGGGGATTGCATCAACCCAGGTGCAGAACCTTCCACTTGGCCTTGCTGAACTTAATGGAATTCTCACAGGCTCTTCTCACAGGCTCACTGCTCAAGGTCCCTCTGAGCATCCCTTCCCTCCATCATGTCAACCACACTACGGAGTTTGGTGTCATTGGCAAACTTGCCAAGGGTGTACTTGATCCAAGTGTCCATGTTACTGAAAAAGATGCTTAAAAGCCAGTACCAACCCCTGAGGAATACCACTCATACTTCTCTCCACTTGGACATCAAGTTGTTGACTGCATTGTCAACTGGCATGGCATTTTTAACTGTTTAACTGTTTTTAACTGTTCAGTTTGTGTACTAATTGTTTTAAATAGCTAAATAATACAGCTAAATAAATACAGCCTGAGGTGCTGAAGAGCTGTTACAAGAACTGTGTTTTTTTCTGGCCGCAGTGGTGAACGTGGTGATATTTTTCCTCTATCAGGCATTGTATGTACACTGGCAAGGTAGAAATGAGTCAGGGACTCCCCTGTTGTAACAAGCAGACCACAAAGTTACCGTAACATGTGAACTAAAACAATTCTATCTCTTGTGGCGATCAAGGCCTCTACTTACGTGCGACTCAATGAGCCTAATTGAACCAAGTTCTCGTGTCCTGTGTACCCTGTGCAGAGGAAACAGGCATTTAGCTGAAGGTCAGCTCTCTCATATAACTGTCTCAGTAAAAAGAAGATAAAATCACAGTTGAGCTGCTAGTTATTTAAGATAGGAAACTATGAGGGCTATTGTAGGCCATGTTTAGATCATCAGAGGAAGTACTCAAGGAGCACATTTAGTACCTGAAAGGCAAAATATTAACCCTGTCCTTTACTAACTCAATTGACAGAAGAGAAGCCTCTTTGCCTTTGTTTACTTACAGTTTCTGCTTTCATTTTAGGTAGAAGATACTCTTCATCCTGAAAGACAGTCTATACTTTGTCATTTTGCTGTGGATTCAGCTAATGTCTAGTATGTTCATTGTAATGTAAAGCAACATTATTAACATAGATAGATAGGGTTCTACTCATTAATTTATAACATAAGGGATTATACAGATTTAGGGAACATTGTAAAACAATAAAAAATGAGTGTATGCTAACTTGGGTCTGTTATCCACCCTCAGTAAATGGTGTCAGGATGGGAATAAAGTAGCTATGGATGCCAAGAAGATATTACAAAGTCAAGACAGACTGTGAGGTCTGTCCTGGTGTTCTGGGATGGGAGAAGGACGAATGATGTCTTCTCTGAGTGTCTACTCCTTCCTCTGACTGCTCGGCATTACTGTGTAGAACATTCACCTCCCAGAGTCTGTCTCAGTGCCTTTCCATCTCTAAAACAACTGATACTGTTCAGAAAGTTTTCATTCATGTTCTGAATCTTCAGCCACTTCTTCCTAGGAATTTTTTTTCACCATGAAAGAAGTCAAATGCTGAAACAGGTTACTAAAAAAGGTTTATATTCTCCATCTGTAGTAGTAGTCCAAACTTGATTGAATATGACCTTTGGATATATTTGAACCCAGCTTGAAACTTCTAGTATCCTGTTTAAGCAGGATACTAGACCAGATGACCTCCAGAGGTCTCCTCTGGCCTAAATTATTCTATGAATCTATGTGACTGGATGCGATGGGTTATGTGAGCTGAGCATCAGGAAAACTAAGAGAATAATAACGTCTCCTGAGTCTGGCAACACTGTATGTATAAACTAAACTTCACAGAGAATAACTCACCTGATTGAATATTTGCTGCATCAGATATGAA
Source organism: Myiotriccus ornatus (assembly GCA_036023395.1). NCBI lineage: Eukaryota > Metazoa > Chordata > Aves > Passeriformes > Tyrannidae > Myiotriccus > Myiotriccus ornatus. The sequence continues at coordinate 101,813,003 of JAYRBT010000114.1, forward strand.
GGATTCTGTATTATTTTAGAAAATTGAGGAGTACGCTTCATATTTGCCATTTCATTCTGAAATTTCATGGGACATTCAGTATCAGACAAGTGAAAAAAATTAGATATTTTTTGCTGAAACTGAGAAAGCAATATGATTATATGCCATACGCCACAGTGAAATAGAAGAGATTTGAGTCATAAGTAGTTTTCTATAACTTTTTCTTCTAAACAATAGAAGAACTACCTCAGGAAGTTGTGCAATGAGAATACAGTTAATACAGTTCTTGGTTTCAAAATAATAGTGGGATAATTAGTAAAAAGTTCCTACCTCTAATTAACATACTTCTAAACCCTATCCATGCTAGAAATAGCACAACAAGCATACAACAGATATATCTCAGTGGAATTACATCAGACATAATAAGTTTACCTAGATTAAATGACTGATAAATGTCAGGATGATGTATGACATTATTGATGCAATAAAAAGGATTCTAGCCACTATAAATAAGACATTTTGCACAAAGCCTTTATTGACTGTTTATGCTCGGGACTGGCAAAGGAAGGACCTTTTATCTGATGTTAAAACCATATCAAAAGATTTCCTTGTAGTTTTTCTATTCCTTATGAATCAGATTGTAGTTATTTAAAACTTTTTTTAAAAAAGTATAGCAAGATTCTTTTTATGTTTGGATTTTGACTATTCACATTTGATAGAGTTATAATGAAATTACCATACTCAGCTTGACTGCTGGCACAGTAAATACTGCTCTGAAGTGGAAAGTTAGAACATTATGGCAAAGTTTGTAAGCCATCAGTGATCTCAGAGGAAGGGCGTTTCTTCCAGTTGTTAACTTAAACAAAAACAACTGAAGACTATACACTGGTCCTGGAGGGGAACAAAACACACTGTGTTTCACAAAGCACATAATCTGAGCTAAATATCTTAGCTTAGAATATCTTCTTTGTGAACCAGCTAACTCCATTTTCAGCGGTGGTCTACTCTAGAAATGTAGGCTTGCTCCAACAATCTGAAGTTGTAGTAGTTCTGAGACTAGATGAAATGCGAAGCTGATACAGGCATGTTTATCTCCAATTGGCTCTGTCTGTCCCTTTACAGTCCCAATCAATCAACTGATCCCTCTTCCTTGGCCCATGGAGCCCTGTAGAAAAAGAGAAAAAATACACAAGCCAATGGTCGAAGTAGAAACCAAAAGGCACAAGTTCAAATTATGTTTTGCCACAGGCTTCCTATGTGATTACAGAGTAGTCAGTCTCACAGAGCTTTAGGAGGGATAAATACAGCTTCTCTGCAACCTTTAATATATTCTACAGAAGTGGAAACCAAATTAGTATCTGAGACCTTTCTCCTGCCATGGTTCATGGTGATGGAGAGACATGAGGAAAACATGATCTTTCCTTCCCTTTGATCATGGATCGCTCATTTCTCTCTCTGTTCTTCTCTGTCTTTCCTCCTTACCCTGCACTAAGCTCTGGACACCCACTGCAGGTTTCTGACAATCCTGTGAGCAGAAGTGCAAGATGGTGCACTAACAAATAATACAGACAGTGTCAAGACTCCATTCCCCTCATTGCTTCTTTCAGAAAGAGGTTTAACACTGGACATTTTCTTTATTTGCAGATTTAGGCAGGACAATCTGGGCCAAGATTTTTGGTTCAAGTAATTATGAAGGGCAGAAAAATATGTTCATCTAGGCAGCTCATGTTTCTTTCATAAGAGTATCTTTCAGGATTTTATCTGTCTTGGAAAAGGGCAGTTTTTTAACTGATTAAAGGGAATAAAAAATGTATCACATTCTACAAAAAAGTGGTAGGACAACTCCTGAAGTCTATTAACCAGCCCTTTGACATCTCTGGTTTTGTGATCCAACAGCCAGGAAAGGAGGACTGTCAAAAAATAATTAAAAACAAACCACCCTATTTTTATACTTGGTTCTTACTTCAAGCATTTGTTGAGAAACATAATTGGTGATTGCTAGTATGAATGTCCACTTCAAAAAAAAGCCTTGTTTTTAAGGGACGTGTTTGTTTAAGATCAATTCTCTTTAAGAAATCTTAAAAGGAACATCCAAACTGAAGTGAGCAAATATCATCCAAAAATCCACCTCAAACCACTGAGGTTCATCAGCTGTATAGTAGTGTTCTTGTTATAAATAAAAGTGTTCAGTGGGTTTTTCCTGACTCTTACACAGATTCTTGTGTTTGCAAAGACAGAACAGAGGGGCTGAAGAGCAAGATAATGACCAAATAAAGTGCTAAAAGCAAAGACAGAAGGCAAAAAATAGGAACATTAGCTTTTCTTTGTCTTCTTTTTTTTCTTCTTTTTTTTTTTTTTTGTTTAATCTTAGAATAGTCTGAAATGTTTACTTTATTGGATCCTTACAAATTGATGTGTCCTTTGAAAACAACATAAGTGATCAAGATAGCAGCAGCATGAAGACACAGGTAACACCACAGCTGAATGTGGCCTGTTGTGTGCATTAACTTCTGGCTGAGCTAGTGGCTTTTATTTCCAAAGCTGCTTTCTGCACAACTAAAAGAATAAGCTATATTGTTCTAGAAAAAGAAAAGTAGCAAGCTGCAGAAAAGCAATTTATTCTGAATATTTTATCCCTTGAATTCTTTAATCGGTTGTTAGTATCTCATGCATCCTTCCATTATTATGTGCCAAACAATGGAGATTTAAAGCCAAAAATGTTATTTACTTTACTTTGATGTAGTTGAATAAATTAAGGTTTTGAAACGGGCCCTAGAGTTGCTATTAATATGGGGTTTTAAATGTAGCTTGTAATAAAACAGCAGTAAGTGTTTCTTGATTAGAATAATCTGACTGAAGTATTTACACTGGTCACTGGCCTTTTTACTGTGTGATTTAGAGTACTAAAGAGATTAAGCTTTAATTCCTGTTAAAAGAACAGTTCCTGTTGTAGCAGTTTCTATCAAGAGAACACACAGCTTAGAGTTTTAAAGACTTCAGTTTCAAGTTTTGTAAATTTTGTTGTTTCGGTTTTTTTAATACTTTGTTAATGATCTGATAGACCTGCTCTGAGTAGGAGTCCCTCAAAGGGACTCATACCAGTGGAAGATTACTATGAGAACAATGATAGTGACCTTACACAGAGCTTCTGGTGCATATGTAAGCATAAACTGCCAGTGAAACGGAGTCATGTCTACTTACTTTCATTTACACCTAAATTTGGGTTCTAGAAATTACTGATAATGAAATGTTCTCTCTGTGTTGTGTGCCTTTGTAAAATACATGTTTAAATTTGCATATAAATACACATACAATTATGCTCAACGTTTGTGTGTCTATATAGAAAGATATAAACATATATTAAAGACTAAAAATTACACTGCCACCAAAGAAGGCATTTAAGTTGGAAAGTGATGCAACTCCATGTTGAATTAAAAATTAGATATGAGCAAATGTAAAAGTAAAGAGATCACCTTAGACAAGCAGAAAATAACATCAGCAGTTGGCTTGAAATCTGCCTCCTTTAAATCAGACCTGGACACTGTAAGCCAACAGAATTAACATAATATTTCTTCTATGTGTACATAACCACATCCAGTGATAGTTATAAAATGTTATGAAGAGCTCATGATAAATTATTTTGGGATTTTCCGAAAACATCAAATCAAATCATCATCTCAGTCAGAATAAAGCTATTTCAAGTCCTCAGCTAACTCACACAGGCTCCTCCAGGCCCCAAAAGAAAAAAGACTTATCTCGGTGCAAAGACATAATCCCTTAAATTCTCTATTCAGAACAACCACGTTATTCAAGATAGATGCTTTTGCCCAAGAAGCTTACTTCCTCAGTTTCTGTGTCTTCTTTCAAGACAGTGGTACATTTGCAAATCAAAACCAGAAGAGGTATCTGCTGAGTAAGGATTTGTTTCCAACTGATAAACCAGTTCAGCTGAGTTAACATCAAATTCAGTGCACTAGAGGGAAAGACACAGCACTGAATGAAGGGAAATCGATATCTTTTTGCATTAGATGAAAGAAATAGGTCCTGATGACAAGTTTTGATATTTTGTCCTGATCACAAGTTTAGATAAAGTATTTCTACTTCAGCTTAACTGCTGCTTATTGCTAGTGGCAATACACAGCCCACTCCATGAACACTCAGAGGCAGTTTGTACTTATGTTTGCATATAGCTCATTAAGAAGAACCACATGGCACATCTGCTGTGCTTGATATCAAATCACAGAAAACTTGATGAGTGTAATGAGTAACAAGAAAAAAGAATTAGAATTTCTTCAAATTCGTAAACACATATCCCAAACATTAGAATACATTGCCATGAAGCGTAAAAAAAGACGACTTGTTCAATTTATATCTGAATGAAAGAGTTTTATAGCCCTTTTATTCTTTAATGGAGTTTTGTACGTTTATGTGAAGAGATGAAAGATGAGGGAAGCTGAAGAAGAGAAGCAGAATGCCAAATAGACCACCAGATTAAGGGCTGGGAGCATAGCCATAAGGAAAACCAGGGGACAGATATGGATATGTTTTCTCTGATTCTGCTGGAGGAACTTAAAGCTGTGAGCAAATAAACTGTCTGCTGTTGGATTCTTGATATAAGGGAAATGGAATTTTATATGTCTTCTGCAAATAAACTGGAGAGCATCTATCACCAGTTGCTCATCCTAGCTGCAACTGGCCCTGTCCCAAATTTTCAATAATCACTTGAGTCAGCAACAATTCATATCAAAATGTTAAGACATAAAAGCCTAAGTCTGTACCCTCTCAGCAGTGTTAGAACATTGTCTATATAGGTTTCTACCTTGTTTCTGGCCTTCCATTCACAATTTTGAATGCCTTTTCTTTTTTTTCTGAATTTCCCCTTCAAATACTGATTATTGAAAGATGAAATGTTCACAATATCTTAGAATGAATAAGAGACATTCGTTCCAACTACAAACTATCTTTTTTTTCTCCATGAAACTGTATACGATTAATTTACCTTAACACTCTTGTGAGCAAGCCTTTTCATTCCACCTGCTAAGCGATCACATCAGCATCAACCAGAGCCAAGGCAGCCACGCCAAGAGGGAGAGTGGGGATGTTCTCAGCAAAACCAGATGTACACAATTTGACCTTGGCAGGATTTGGTTTTACCAGCGTAACTCTTGCCATGTGAAGTATGAGTCCAGCTTAAGCAGTTAATGATGGCAGTGGTCTTCTAAAGCGCATTCAAATACATGAAATGGGAACCATTGCACAAGCTGATGCTGCTCCAATAAAAATGAAAAAAAAAAAAAAAAAACCAAAATAACCCCAAAACACTCAGAGCAACTTTCAGCAGACAAGTCCAGTTGTAGAGGAAATAGATAAAGAATATTTTGAGGTAACTGGTGGCAAAGGACCCTTCACCACAGTAGTAACACTGACAAAGGGGCACAGAATTATTTCTGAAGTACACACTTCAGTTGCAGTTTTCTTAAAACCCCTTGGATCTGAGGAGGACACTTGTGGCTTTGGTGGGTGATTAGCTGAGTTTCCTTAACTTGTCTGGATCCGGAGAGCCAAAAATATATCAGAGACCTCCAAGAGTGTTTGAAGAATGTGCTGTCTACCCTGATCAAGATTTTTGGAGCCAAGACTGCTCTACCTAACACATACATTTGCTTCCTGTAGGTGAGACCTCCTAGTCAGTCAAAAAAGTTGCATACTCCACTCTGATTTTGTTGCTGTGTATTCCATGTTGATTTTCCCTTGCTGTGTCTGTGTAGCAGTTGAGGACAAAAAATGTAATGAACTTTCCTGTACCTTTTCTCAAGTGATAAGGACACCAAAAGACCTTATTAGAATGTCTTTACCAAATTACAGCTGAAAACCCAAATACATCAAGCTGGTAATTGTTCAGAAAGAATTATTTATTTTTATTAAAATATTACAATAGTTGTGGCTTTTTCTTAATTACAAAAATTGCAACTGAGGTTTAAAATAAGTAAATGCAGATTTAAATTTCAGAGGTTTTTTTTGCTAGACCATTAACCCTATGGATAGGAAGATATTAAGAATTATTTATCCCTTTCCCAATTTTTTTCTTTTATGAAGTTTCAAAATTTCTCTCATGTGGGAGTGAGGATGGGAAAATGAACAGACTGTGCTTGTCTCCTTAACTTTTAAAATTTTGCTGAAAATTAAACTTTGTCTTTTCAAGGCCAAACAGTCTCTTAATTTATTAATTTTCTGTAAAACATTCTTGATAAAAATATACAATTTATGAATGTTGAATTCACAGTGCTAGCTTTAATGAGAAACAAATGATAAAAGATATCTCTGAAAGAGTTCACAATGAGCATTTATTTATATTAAATTCTGGGATTGGATTTGGGACAGTGGTAAAATAAAGTCATATGTGAATTGTATTCCTATATATATATGGATTTATGGTAACGGAAATCCATGTTTGAGTCATTTAGAGAAAATGCATGGCAAACAGCAGAGCTCTTCTGTGTTTCATTTATACAGAAATATAGAAAGTGATATAACACTAGTGAAGTTTCTTTTACTAAAGGAGTGTTAAGCTGCCAAACACCAAATATTCACTGGACTCACTTTTCGGTTGCTCTTGACGACTTCTGAGCATAGGCCCTTAAACAAGGGGTTTTTCTGTAAGCAGATGTTTATAATAAATGTTTTTGCACATCAAAATTTATTTCAACCTGCAGTGAAAAGATTTGGTTTCACCTCAGAATTGCTGGATGATTGGATTTGTTTCTTGAAATTCTGAAGGAAAAAAAAGTAATTAATTTTATATGGAAAAAAACCCTAAAAATTTACGGTTTTGAGATTTTATTTTGTTTGGGGCTGGTTTTTTGTTTGTTTTGTTTTATTTTATTTTAGATTCACCTTTCAGCAAAGCATTTCAGGTCTATCCAATTTTTGCTTTGAGACAGGGCTTTTCTAACACCAAAACAAATTCTTAACTGATTTGACTGTATGAAAATATGCAGATAGCAACAAAAAGCTACAGATACCTCAGGAAACTTCCCTAATGTTTTGTGAGTGACCACTAATTTTCCAAAATTATGAACATATAATTGAACTACCTTTCCGTAGGATTACAAGGTGGTAATCAGAAATGAGGTATCATTCCCAACTGCAGGACCATAAAGCTCTTGTCATCTAGTGCTATGTCCACTGTTGGCTTGCTTAACTATTAAAGCATTATCCAGTTCTGCCTAGTTTGCAGTAGGATTCTTCTTGCAAGAGATAGGACTATCTGCCATCCTATAAGGAAAATTCTAGAACACAGTAATGGGATTTTGTCTTAGCTGAACACCTAGAATATTTTTCTCAGTGAAATGCAAATTTGAATTACCTACACCTTTGGAGATACCAGCAGGACTTCCTAAGAGGGACACGTTATGTAAGGGAGGTCGTGGACTCTCTCTGGAGACATTCAAAACCCACCTGGACACATTACTGTGTGACCTGCTCTAGGTGACCCTACCTTGTTAGGGGTTGGACTAGATGATCTCCAGAGGTCCCTTCTAGCCCTAAGTATTCTGTGATTCTGTGACAAAATTTTTTTTAAAGGAAGGCGGCTTTCAGTATAACTGAGTGGACTTTAACAGGTTTTTCCCCTGTCAAGTGACCAGTAGAAAGAATAATCTAAACCAGATCCTTTTAATGTGATTTAATACATTTCTTATCAGTCAGAAGGAACAAATAGACAAATTTATTAGCAATTAATTTGGCTTAACACTTTATCTATTTGGGCCAGAGAAAATCAGTTTAGCCCTTTTAAAGGTAGCTACCTAAAATTGTCTGTGGCTCTTCTGCTAAGAAGGAAAAAAGAGATGATAGTGGGAAATGCAACAGGAGAAAGATTCTCAGGAGTCGAGAGGATGTCCAAGCCACAAATACATTCCAGTAGATCACTAATGAGTGAACATGTCTCATGTCTTACCGCCTGCTATAATCACTCATTTGATTTAAATAACATTTGGTTCCAATGTGTGTTTCATTTCCAGAAGGCGGGTAAAACTCTAGCTGAAAATTATATTCAGTTTTGTCTTTGCTGTTTTGATTAATTTCTAGGCAGGATGACTGTGGTTTGGGTTGCTTTGAGCAGTGGCATGTAGAGTTTCCACAGTTTGGCTTGCAGTTTACTATGACCAAGTTTTGTGGCAGCTAGATTCTTTGTTAAAGCCTGGTTGAAAGTCAAAATTTGATTTCCACAGGAAATACTGACATTTGGGGGTGAGGGGATGTACAAGGGCATGTTCCAGCTAAAACTGAAAACTAATAATTTTCTAAACTCTGTATAAAGGGAGAATCCAGGGGGTAAGAACTGCTTTGGGAAGAATGAACTGTTGGAGATTGATTCTGAGCAACAGCGTGGGTGGTCTCTGGAAATTGGGGACCATGAGATCATCTAATTTCAGAAAACCAAAGATAGTTTGAAACATTCAATGTGTTGAAAAGGAAGCCCAGAATCTCTTGACACCAGCAGGGCCCTGTAGCATTTCCAACTGCATGGTAGGAGGACTGGGAAAGTTAGATTTGAAAACCTCAGTTCCTTTAAGAAGATTCAAAGTTGGTAGTGGGAGGGCTGCCCAGAGTTTCCTGACTCATTACAGGATGGCCTTGAACTGCAGACCGTGGACTTTGAGATTGCTAGATACTATGCTAGACAGAAACAGGAATGCAACGCACTTCAGTCACCCTGGAGGTTTAGAGCAGGGAGATATGCTGTCTCAAATAAAATACTTGTGAAGACAGTATTTTCAGCTCTTAAATATCAGCCAAAATAGGCTCACTCCATTGTTGATCTAAACTGGCTTCTTTCAAGCATATTGAGGACCCTATTCAGTTGGTTTTGCATTACTCTGCATGAAATGTCATTTGAAACTCTTTTGTGTTCCAGGATTCAATCCAGGGAACACATGACATAAATGTACAGTCTTGCCCACAGATGTAGAAAGAATGAAATATTCAAAAATAAAGTTTATCTAGAAATCAAGTTCCTTCACTCCCACAGAAGAAAACCACCACTCCCTTCATCTTTCAAGAAGCATTTCCCTCCTCCTTTTTTCAAAGTTTGATTAAAAAATGCTATTAAATTCTAATTTGGTTGCTGATCTCATTTCCAGAGAAGTGACCGAGAAAGACTCTGGAGTAAGTAAAATAAGGAGAGTAGAGTCATGGAAAAACTCTTACTCTAATCTCCTTTCAGTGAAGCAAATGAGTGAATTAGCCTAAAACTGAACTTGTTTACTGGCCAGACTGTGAACAGGAGTTGAAATACATAAAAGTGAGATAGAAAAAGTTCTAATCCCAAGGTAGCACACAGTGCACAGCAATCACTTAGGTTTTAAGGTAGGTCAGTATGGAAGTAGATCCACTGAAGAGGAAAAGGTCAGTTTTTGACAAATAGCAATTCCATTAGCTCTACACCTACAGCAGTAAATTGCCTTCACTTCCGTTCACTTTTCTTATTCCTCTTTCAGTTATGAAATAGTTCCTTGTTCAGAAAATTGTGTATTGACTTAGCTTTCAAAGCTACTGTTTTTCACATTTGATGGTGACACAGTGAGCACTGATGAACTTCCTCGCTATAGATTGACTTGCAGTATTGTCCTAGAAACCAACTTTATTTAGGAATATTGTCTATGCTAGTCCTGTTAGTAAACCCATTGTTAGCCTTGGTACCAAGGTAGCCACGTGCTGTCAATGTGCCCCTCTCTCTCCAGCTGTGTCCTCCCTTGCAGAGAAGAAACAAGACAATCACTCAATTATTCTGATCATATAAATCAAAAAACTTTCTTCCTGTTGAGAACAATGGGCCTGGTTCTTCTCTTCGTTATGCAGTCCTTTGGTGGGCTGATGCCACTGAGAAGCTGTTACAACAATACAAAACTAGTCCTATACATAGAAACAGTCCTGAAAAATCCTGGAAATAATACTGAGAGAATTCTTTTTTGTAAAAAAAAAGCACACTTAGTTCGCCTTATTACTCTGTTCTTATCTCATTTCATCTTTTTGTCTGAACTGCAGAGACATGGGAAAATAGTTACAGGTCTTGACTTTTTTTTCCCTAGGATAAATTCAGCAAAATGGATTAGTGTTTCATATTTTGAAACCACATTTACTCTTGGAACATCATTCCCTTAGACTTCCACAATGCTGTTGTGTCCAATCCATCTCTAAATACAATAATGATATATCCTTGATTATCTCCTCATCAAACAGAAAAATATTTAATTCTACCCATACCACCATAATTGTCTAACTTTAGTACATTCAAGAAGACAATTAGAAACTGTGGTGGTATTTAGCTACAATATTCTGAAATTTTAAAGTGTTGAAGTTTCTGAGGAACAACCTCTAAATAACTAAAAAAATAGATCATATCTACACACAAATATGCAAGCAAACACATGTATATGTGTGTATACTCAGATATATATGTGCAGGATTTATGCTGTGTTCCAATATGGAATGAGAAAAGTCTCCAGTATTTGGCTCTAGAATCCTTCTGACACATGGATCTTATTAAACTGTTCCTCAGTCTAACTGTGGTTGAGCAAACAAAAGTGGTTCCACATGGCTGATAAAAAGCCTGATCAAGAATAGGAAAGAAAAATGTTTCTACTTGCCTTGCTGCCTCCGGAAATCTTCAGATCGAAGAATGAATTATTTTGCCTCTACTGCAGTGTATGGAGTCACTGAAGTCTGACCATATCTCCATTCAAATGAGAGGGAAAATATCAGAAGTATTCAGCCAAACAAGCCTAATGATTCCACATTGAAACCTAGTGAGAGCAATAGCAAAGATACATGCAAAACCAAAAGCTTTCCTCCCCTCACATCTTGCAATCTATATCCTTCCCATAACACTGTGGCAGTAAAAAATTTGGAAGATAGAGAACTTTTGTCTAGAGGAGTGAGTTTTAAATATCTGCCTATTATGCTAATTATAATAAATAAATATGTTTTATATGATCCTTCTTAACTTGTATAGTACTTCTAATAAGGCAAAGAACTTGTAAAATAATTTATGTGTCCTGCTGAAACATGAAGTTACACCTGTCTGTCAGCACAAAGTACTCTGTACAATAGTCTAAAATTGCACTCTTATCTCTTCACTGGATGCAGTTATGCACACCCAATATATCTCTGCTGCTTCCTAACAAAGTACTGCAGCACTGCAGCTTACTGTGCCATGTATGAGAGAAAATAGCTGATGCCTCATCTGCTGATACAGAAATACAAATAGCTTCTCATGTTATATCACCGCTAATACGTGATCAAATATTTCTAAACTTAGATCGTTATAAATAGGGAGTCACAAGGAGAGTCTAATAGAGACATGTAGTACAAGAAAGCTTGTAAGAGACAGAGCAGGTAGTCTTGTGAAATGGTGCCCATGAAATAATGCAAGAAAGGTAGAAGATAGTAATATAATTACTCATCTCAAATGGCAGTTTACTTCATGGAAAATACCATGATATCCGTGGAGACATATCTGAAATTAGACACTCAGTAAGATTAAAGTTACATAAAGTATATACCGATTCAAATATAATAGAATCCCTATTAACAATCAGGGCAACCTTTCAAATCAAGCAACTGGGTTTGGTTTTTTAACTACTGAAAAAGAGGTAGGAGTGAAGGAAACAAGCAAGTGGATAGGCAAATTGGGTAGGTTGTGCAATAGATCTATATAGAGTATTCTTGATCTTTCCCCATTTCTAACTTTTCTTGCACTTCTTGTTCCTTAGCTCCTCTTTCCCCTCTCCACTGCCACTGAGAGCCTGCTCATCTCTGCCTTCCTGTCTACCTGGCATTACTTCCTTCCCCTTTCTCAGGACATCCTCTTTCCTGACATTCAGTGTGCTTATTGTTGATCTAGCAGTTACGTTACCATGATTTAAAAGAGTTTACAGAGATAGTTACGAACAGATAGTGAGGTGAAAACCAGTATGGAGACAAATTAATGGGGTTTCGGTTGGTTCATTGTTTTGTTGGTGCTTTATCTGCTTCTTCACTGTTCTTTCCCAGACTTTGGCACAGTCAGAATGGAAAGGGCCAAGAGGGGGCCATGAATGGGTCCTTGTAAGGGACCTCAGGCCCAGGCAGAAAGCAGAGGGACTGAAGAGAGGAACTTTACACAAGATAAAATTCTGTCCTGGAAGTGCTGAAATCCTGTTCAACTAAAAGTCCTTACTTTACTGGCAAGCAAAATATTAGCTTCCCCGTGAAATTTAATCAGCAACATAAAAAGCAACAAGTGGTGGATTCTGCACCTGGGATGAGAACCCTGGATGTACATACCGGCTGGAGAATGAGAGACTGGAGAGCAGCGCTGGACAAAGGGAGCTGGGGGTCCTGATCAAGGGCAAGCTGAATATGAGTCAGCAGTGCCCTGGCAGCCGGGAGAGCCAACCATGAACTGGGGGGCATCAGACAAAGCATTACCAGCCAGTTGAGGGAGGAGATTGTCCCGCTCTGCTCTGCACTGGTGCGGCCTCACCTCGAGTCCTGGGTGCAGTTTTGGGTGTTACAATATAAGGATATAGGGCTGTTAGGGAGCATCCAAAGGAGGGCTTCGAGGATGATGAAGGGTCTAGAGGGGAAGACACATGAGGAACAGCTCAGGCCACTTGGTCTGTTCAGCCTGGAGGAGACTGAGGGGAGACCTCAATGCAATCTACCACTTCCTTGTGAGGGGAAGTGGAGGGACAGATACCGATTTCTCCTCTCTGGTAAGCAGTGATAGGACTCAAGGGAGCAGCATGAAGCTGTGTCAGAGGAGGTTTAGGTTAGAGGTTAGGAAAAGAGGGTGGTTGGGCACTGGAACAAGGTCCCCAGGAAAGTGGCCACAGCACCAAGCCTGACAGAGTTCAGGAAGTGGTTTGACAATGCTCTCAGGCAAACAGTGTGATTTTTGGGGCTGTCCTCTGCAGGGCCAGGAGTTGAACTCTGATGTTCCTTATATATCCTTTCCAACTCAGAATGTTCTATGAACAAAGGGAACAATCTATCCCTATAATCCAACCCATAAGAAGAGTGAACATCATCCTCAGGATGCTGTAGAGAACTAACTAAATGAAAGAGAGAAAACGTCTAATCAATGTCTTGTTCACATAAGGTCTCGTAATACCCATTCGATCACCATATTTATTTTACATCAGCTATAACATACTGCATTTCCTTTAGACTATCTTCCATACTAATAATTATATGTGAATATATGTTATTTAATTGCAATAAGGTTGCAGCTGTTTCTTTTAATTAAATTTCAAACTTAAAAACTTGCAGCTTTAGTGAATGTCATTTATTAAGTTTGATAAAGACGGAAAGTTTAAAAACTACAGAAACCCCACAATAATTCTATTTGAGAGTACAACCTACATAGTGAAGCGACCCCTTGAAGCAGAAATAACTGAGTTTGAAGAATAGTGTAAATTCAAACCTGTTTTTTAGCATGGTCAGAAGCAGTTTTCAGAACTTCCTGCCATACTAGCAAATAACCTGATCTTCTGCCACAGCAGGAGGAATTTTCTCTGCTGGTTGTGATGAAGAAAATGGGCAGAACATCATGTTTTTATTCCATAGTCAGGCTTCTAGGCAGGAGGAAATTCAGCGAATGCTGGGTTTTCTCCAAAAGAACTTCATCTTCTATCATCATTGTCATCAGTGTTAACATAGATTATTTTGAGGGAAAAAATAGAGAGAATGTGAGCACACCATAGCCTTCTCTCTTCGAGCAAGAGTAGGATCAAAGAAATCCCAACACAATGAAACATAACATGACTTAGATTCATTACCACCAGGTCCTTCAAGTTCATTCATCCACAGGGTCATTACACTCAACCATAACCATTAGATAGTTCACTCTTTATTTCAGCAGTCAGAATGAACATGAATTATTAAAGTCTAAAATGTCCTGTTATGTTTTGCTTGACAAATCCTTTCTGATCATGACAAAAAGACTAGCAACAAAACCTGCTGCTGTAACCTGTAGGAACCACTGATGCCCTCAAGGACAACATGAGTTTTTGAAAACAAGGAGAGGACTAAAAACTTATAAGGTCTTTTTAGAACACAAAAAAATACTCTAAGTAGGCAATGTACAAAGTATCCTATAACATATACGACAAATGTTCTGTAGTCCGTTTCACCACAGAAATAAAAGGAATGCCAGATCAGTAATGAAAAACACTTATAGAACAGTAAGTTGTCTGGAAACAGATAAATTGATTTAAACTTGCATACTTTCTTCATGAATCTGTAGAGAATAATGGGAGAAAATAAAGGTAATTTTCATATTTTCATATGTGTTGCAGTAACATGTCAAGGTTTCGGAGAGGCAGGGGCAGTGATACAGGGGTAGCTTTTTTAAAAGGTACCAGAAGTTGCTCCCATGTTGGAAAAAGTCAGTTCCAGAAGACTACAAAACATATCCACCACTGGGCCAAGCTGAGCCCGTCCGCAATGCTGGTAGCACCTCTGTGATGACATGTTGAAGACAGCGTAAAAATGCTCTGAGGGACAGAGGAGAGAGAAAAAGCATGAGAGAAACAACCCCTGCAGGCATCAAGGTCAGTGCAGAAGTAGGGGAGAAGGTGCCCCCGGTGCCAGAGCAGACATTACACTGCATGGTGAAGACCATAGCAAGGCAAGCTCTCTGCCTCTGGCCCATTGAGGTCCACAGTGGAGCAGATATGGGCCCTGCAGTCTGTTGAAGACTACATGCCACAGCAGTGGATACATCCTGCAGGAAGTGGAGCTCATGGAGATTCCATGATGGAGCATGCTCCAGGCAGGAGCTGTAGTCTGTGAAGAGAAGGTCTTCTGGCAGCACCCGTGACCCCATGGGTGACCCAGGCTGGAGCAGGTTGTTCCTGAAGAACAACACGCCTTGAGAAAGGGAACCGCACTAGAGCAGTTCTTGAAGAACTGCAGCCCCCAGAAGGACGCACATTGTAAGAGCTCAGGAAGGACTACCTCCCATGGGACGGACCTCATGTGGGAGTAGGGGAAGAGCACGAGAAAGAAGGATTGGCACAGACATATTATTACAAACTGACCACAATCTGTCATCTGCATCCCCCTGTGGCACTTGGTGAAGGGGAGTGAAAGGTAGAAGAGTCAGGAAAAAAGGAGTGAAATCAAGCCTGGAAAGAAAAGGGATGTGGGAAAAGTGGCTTTAGTTTTGTTTTTATTAATCATCAGTCTAGTCTATTTCTAATTGGAAATTAGTTAAATTAATCTGCCCGAAGTCAAGTCTGTTTTCCCATAACAGTAACTGGTGAAAGATTGCCCTGCCCTTATCTCAACCCATGAGTTTATCCATTTTATTTCCCCCCCGTCCTGCTGAGGAGTAGTGGGAAAGCAGATAGGCAAGGTTAACCCACAACAGTGCATTTTTAGAGACATAAAGAGCAATTAGAATGACAGAACAAAAAGAAATAGTTGGCTATAATTATAACAGAAGTATTTTGCACTCTCCATCTGATTTCAGAGTTTTTAAAATAAAGATAATATCAAATAATATCAAACATTGTAATTATAGTTATTTCATAAGAATCATAAACCAATTTTTTTAAAATTATGTAAGTACAGTATTTTTATTTAAAGCATTCAGTGCACATCTGAATATCAACCTAAGAGAATACCCTGTAAATCATAGGATTCTCATGTGAGTATTACAATTGTGTAATAACTTACAGATCAAATTATACAGGACAGCAACTACAAAACATCTCAGCCTATACTGACACTCCTTACAGCATCCCTATTACTTAAGTAGGAAGAACAACTGCTATGCCTCTGATTTGTACTTTACAGCTTTTTTTTTACAGCTTTTCTTCTATGTTAACAAACTTATCAGTCAAACTTACAATGTTATATTTTACAGCTGACATATTTGATCACCTTTAACAAAAGTGTTCATCTTTCTTTCATAAAAAGCAGTTACATAAATCAACTTGATCCTTTGAGTATTCATTGAATACTCTAAGTTTCAGTGAAACCCAGAGAAACAGGACTTGATAGGATCTCACCAGTTCACCTCATGGCTAGGCTTCGCGAACGAAGATTCTAGGAGGGCTCTACCCACGCTTGGGCTCTACCCACGCTTGCTACAA
>JAYRBT010000114.1:101829226-101864233 GCA_036023395.1 Myiotriccus ornatus
GGTGACGATGACAGCGTCACGAAGGTCTGAAGGCAGTTCACCTTGTTCCCAACAGCGCACCACAAATTCGTGAAACTAGTTCACCTAGTCCACTGACAAGATCATCTGATCCTACAGGATTCCTCAGAGATGCTTTTTTTATAATCACTGGGAGAGATATCCCAGCCACCCAAGTACTCTATTTTGAGTGAAGAAAGGGGAGGAAAAGACACAAATTGCCCAGGGATGAAAGTGAAAAGAGTAGCAGAGGTTTCCCTGTCACTGAGGAACAAAAAAATTTTATAAAGGAAAGAAGGAGCAGGAGATGGGAGGAACCCACCTTTAAAAAAAGAGGAAATAAGTTATGAAAGCAAGGCCTTTGTGTTAATGGCTTAGAATCTTGTATCAGCCCTGCTTACATGTAATTGATGCTTCCTTGTAGTGACAACAATGCCAAAACTGGGGTCGAACTGAAAGGATAGTGGACAGAACCTTTTCTGCAGATTTTAGGAATTAAATTTAAGGTATTATTTTTTACGGTCTTTAATTAGATGAGTGTTTCAAAGGGAAATACAAACACAAGATATTGTGTTTACAGTTCAGTTCAATTTTTGCAGATGTTCATGGACAATTTCTATGGACTTCAACTAAGAATCATTCAGATGGTTCAGGGCAATGTCTGCTTGAGAGCCACCTGGGTTTTTACGAAGATATTTGAAATCTGGAAAGAATGTTCAAAATTCAGAAGTGTTAATCTAGAAGGCAAAGTGCAGCTGCCCTGTACCCGTCCTTTAAATCTGCATGTGCACCCTACTCCTTTTATACATCTTTCAAGCTCCTTGTGACCTTTCTGTAGGATCTATATATTTAGGGAGAGTATAACTCTGTGGTGAATTTCATTATGCAAATGTGAAGGGGAGGAAATTGCTCTTAGTAATTTTCTAATGATATATTTAAGTTATGAGAAATTAAGTTCCATTCATAATTCAAGAGTACAAATATGTCAGACCACCTGATGGTAAATCAACTATGCACATCTAAAGCAGTTCTGCAATTCCACAGAACCCTCTATAGGAGTGACGTCTATATATAGACCCTGGTTTGTCTGGCAGAATATAGACCTTTGGGCCATGTGATCAGGTGCTGTATTACTCTTAACACAAATGGAAGGGGATTAGATTGCTGCACACACTCCTTCATGGAGCTGGATAAAATATTATGCACGTGATGCTTTTGGGCAAGTCTGGGAAGGCACACTGCTCCTGGCATTCCCTTGAGTCGGGGATGAAAAAAAACATTGGCGGACATTTGAGAAGAGCTCCAAATCTGAGCTTACAATGCTGAAATGTCAGCTGACATAATACTGACAGTGAAGAAACAGAGCAGAATTTCTCTTCTTTCCTGTTTGTCCACAATTTTTAGTATATACTTATCCAAGGATGTGAATTTTCAGGAATAGTTTAACATTGCAAAAAGGGGAGAAGATAAAGGCTCCTAACACAAAAAAAGTGTATTAAATTCCAGTTTGGAGTCTATCAACCTGGCAGGGTGCTACAGAATTCAAAGGTACAATTTCTGCTTACTCGAGGTCAGTAAAGTGTTAGGAACATACTTGCTTCTGGGCAACAAATGGGTTTTGCAAACTAAACTCTTAGGAAAATAGAGAAACTTTGAAAACCCTGTGGAGATTTTATCATTTCAATGTTTCTGAAAACTAACAGGTATTTCCATCTGGAGATTCAGTTTGTCCCCAGGATGTCTTGGCACAGATCACCAATTCAAGGAATAGCGCATATATTTCCTCCTCCCAGTGTGGGAGCCATTTGTACAGCTGCTGCTTTGGGAAGTGTTCAATGATCCCTCATTCTGAAAAGTCATAACCACTCATGAAAGCCAAAATGTCCTTTTTGGACATGAGCTGCCTCTTTGGTTTGGTTTCCGTATGTTTGATATGCACATGCAAGGCACAGAGAAAGATTTGTAGTGAGTTTGTCACATTCTAAGAGTGAGAAATCATGGAAATAACTGGTTGCAGTTCAATGCCTTTTAATTCCCAAGGCAGAGCACTAACAGGACAGATGCATTCAAAAGAATGAAAGTGGATGAATCTGGAACTGAAACAGGGCCTAACATATGGGAGCAGATAAACCTGTCTATAGAAAATAAGAACACGTGGACTTTTGCCAGTACTCAGCTGAAACTGGCTCTGTTCATAGCCTTGAAATGTATATACTGTTTCTTCTCCAAGCCTTTCTTTTTGTTTGATTGCTCCTACTTCCAGTCCAGAAGACTCATCAGATTCCAAGAGACTATTCTATTGGGGTTGTTCTGCCCACCTACTAGCAGGATGATCTGAAAAACTTATGAGAGCTGTACTTTAACTTGGCAGACAATCATAGCCCAGATAGAGCCCAGTTAGTAGAAAACCCTGAAGTCAGTAGAAAAGCTCCCTGTGCCTGAAGCCTGGGCTGAAATGTATTTAGAATTCCCATGCCTGCATATGGCTCCAATGGTATACTTGATCAAGGAAACATATTGTGACTTCAGTCAGGCTCCAGCTAGGATGAAGCATGCTGTAGGGATCAGGGATAAATGAAAAGCCAAATTTCTGAGTGTTTTTCCAAGCCAAACAAAGCCGCTGAACTTTCTGGGGTTTTCTTGGCACTTCTAGTGCTTCTGGGAATTTGAATGGTGCCTGTCCGAGGATAATTGACTCCCTCTGTATGCTATTGTGATTCTCAAAAAAAGCAGCATTTTTCTCAATCTTTCCAGGCATAGTCATGTTCTTAATAACAACTGGACAGAACAGGAAATGGAAAGGGGTGTTCTATGAGATCTAGATTAATGTCCATGAAAAGAAACCCGCACCCCTGGATCACCTCAACAGGTGATGACCCAGTTACGTTAATAATTTATCGCAGGATTTTATTCTCCTTATTTACACATGGTACTTCCATTTCGATTTATTTGAGTGGTTTAGCCACAGCAGGAAAGAGGAGATTTAAATCTCTGGTTTCTGCTATGCATGTTTTAAGAAAGAAATTAACTGTACTGTACAAAGGCAAAAGAACCCTGAGCTACAGAAGCTGATTACTCTGGAAATAAAAGCAGAAATGGCATCATAGCAGGGAGTTGTTACGAACACAAGTCACTATTTTTAAACTTCATGCTTTATTAAGGCAGGACATGATTCAACTTGTTGATGAAGTGGAAATTTTCACTTGGTTTAGTTTTGCCAGTTCAATAAGTTTGCCACTACTTGTGCACTTCTGAAAAGAAAGCACAGACTATCTCAAGGTAGTTTTCCAGCTACTATTCCCATCAGGATATTTGGTTGTTTTAAGTTTGAGCATTGTGCTGATACTCAAGCAAATCAACTCTTTTTTTTTTTTTGGTACGAAGAAGTTAATGAAAAATCTTTTTAATTTTAGGAGTCTAAAACTAATGTTTTCTCTACTGAATGAGTGAATCCATAGCAGTTAGTCTGACCATCTTCTCTCTGTGCAGATTATAATGTTTGGATCCTTTGGGAGTGCAGGATGAGAGGGGCAATTGCCTTACCAGTAACTCATGCTAATTAAATCCAGCTAATAAAATTTTGAAAAGAATTATTATTGACAGTTTTACTGTTGCTTTTGAGATACAAAAGTTGTAAATATTTTACATTTTACAGAATTCCAAACAGAACTTCACAACAAGCACACACAATTATTATTAAACTGCAAGAATGCCCAAAGCGTGCTTGGCTTTTCTGTTTTTCTTTTTCATGCAAAAGAAAATGAAGTGAAAACAACAAAATTAAAACTCCAGTAACTGCACAAGATAAGGAATTTCTTGTGTCCCTGAGGGCATCCAGACCAAACATCATTATTATTACTATTATGGCATTACAGCAGATTGAGTGCTGGCTAATTGCCTCTTGTCTAGTTGATTTTTTTTTTTCTAGCTGGGAGCATGGGGGAGATGGGAAGAGACTGACTTAAAATTCATAACATCCCCATGACAAAAGAACCCCCAAAAGGCAACATCTGCTTAGAGAAGTGAAAACATTGTGCCTTCAGAGGCTATCCAAGCAGAGTATGTTTTTCCTTGATGAGCTTGTCACCTAGACTAACAATGAGTTTAAAGACTCATGCAGTTGTTGACAAATGCCAAGAACACACTGAAAGCACAGGAGTGTATATCCATGGGACCTCACTAAAGGCTATTATTGCAACCCTCAGTTCTATGGACAAGCAAAAAGTTCACCTGTGTTATACTCTATGAAAAACATGAAAGTCATTGTCTAAAAGAGGGAAAAAACCTACCAAGCAGGAAACTTACCTTTAAATACGAGTTATCCTACAACATGCCTTTGTATTTATATCTAAAAGATAAGGCACAGGATACTGGACCTAATACTCCACTTAACTGCACTGATAGTGGGCAAGAAGAAGGAAGTCAGCTTTAGGATAAAGGCAGGTAGAGGAGTGAATGAAAGGCAGAACTGAGACCAAGCTCTTACAAGGAAGTAAAAAACTCAGTAACAGCTGAAACCCCAGTAGCAGCTGGTTAAAGGCAATGGCAACAGGAACAGCCAAGGCTGGGCTGGCTGCTCCCCAGGCCAGCATCATACTGAGCTCCAAGAAGTTCACCCTGCCAGGAAGGGTCATTTGAGGAACTCTGAAGCCCAGCTTTTGTATTCCTAATACAGCAGATAAATTGTACCTGAGAAATACTGAAGCACAGATTTGCACTTTAGGTTTCATCCACTCTTTCTTAACCAGTGTTAAAGTCTTGTGAAAACTGAGTGTCTTTTTTATCTCTTAATCTTTCCTAGAAGCTTTTCTGGGCTAATTTATCTAGTGCAGTGTCTCTCCTTAGGTATGTCTCCAATGAGTAAAGCAGGGAGTATAGACATCACAGAGAGTTTATGTCCCATAATGTGGCTTAGGGGTAAATAAGCCAATGTAGGTGCTAGTGATACCAATTGCCAGATTTAGGGAGGTCAGCTCACAGAAGCGTGATACTTAAGGAAAGGAGTAGAAGAACGTATCAGGACTCTGGGAAACACAAAAAATTACTAATTTCTAAAATTTAAATCTAAGATTTAACTTTAGCATCCCTTAACAGTATCATATCAAAAATATGGACTACTTATTCTATTTAAAAGAGACACTCTTGATGCCTACCAAAGATCTCAGCATGCACATAATCTGGCTACTATCCTGTTTACTCTTATACTAGTCTCATCTTTGCTGATGCACTAGCAAAGAGGGACATAACTTCTTTTTCATCTATGCTATGTCTCAGTCCAACAAAGCTCTGAAGCACAGATTTTTGACTATGCAGGTAATGCTGCAAAAGCCATGCCACTGAGCACTTTGCCCAGGATATATAAAAGCCACGCTGCATTGTGAAGTCAGTAGAGATTCCAGGAGCCAGACACAGAGACCACATTGGTCAGTGTGCCTCTGATTGCCACATACCTGTATCACCTGGACTCCACCCTGTACAGAGCCAGAACAGAGGAAAAAAAAGAAATGGCCGAGAAAAAGTTGGGGGTTTTTGTTTGTTTGTTTGTTTTGTTTGTTTGTTTTTTGTTTGTTTTTTTCTGAGAGGTGAGGGTAGGAGAACAGAAGGATGTTCACATTAGTAGGCCAGGGTGTAAGATGATAGATTTTCTGTAAGGGCTGATAAAGTTGTATAAGAAATCCCCAAAACATATTGGAAGGGACTTCTGGAGGTCATCCAGTCCAACCTCCTCCTCAAAGCAGAACTACTTTCAAAGTTAGATCAAGTTAGATCACATTAACATCAGAGGGGAGAGACTGCCCAGCCTTTATGCTACAAAATAATAGATATAGCAGGTAACAGTAACAGATATTCAGATAAAACACCTAATTGAAATCTAGGTTTTTATGTTTTTCCTTAACATTTCAAAACTAGCTTACAAAGTAAGAGAATTTCTCCCTATGACACAAAGCTTATCATCTATATCTTCCTTCTTTGTTTCTGCAGCCTTTCTGCTTGCTGTGTAGGTCATGAATGAAGCAAGAGGAAGACTGGGGGCTGAATACCTGAGCTTAAACTAGGTTCACCCCTGTTCACTGAACGATCTTTGTAGTCTGCTGCAGAAACAAGCCCTAGTCAGAACACAAACCCTCAGTTTGGAAAGCATCCCAATTTGAATTTCTCCCACTTCCTCCCCTCTGCAGATCAGTATTTTAAAACCTTTTCCTAACTATAATACAGTGATTTGCTAGTTTATCCTTCACACAGACCACAGTAAGATGCAGTGTAACAGGGGAATGCAGAAGTCTGGCAGTGTAGAAGCAGAAGCAGTTTTATCAACAGAAACTGTATCCCCTTCCTTGATTTTTCCCTCCTAAAAATGTTTAATCTTGTTTATGTGACAATTTGCTCCTGCCTTCTTGAATAACAGGACAAATTACTGGTAACCTAAGCTTGAATAATATAGTTAATTACTCAAAATGAGTAATGAACATTCAACAATATTGCTAGTGAAAATCATAAAGGACTGGATTGAAACTTCATGCTTCCAGCAAAGGTGGGGCATTAACAACACTGCACTGGGAGTGACTCTGTGACTCAGATGTACAGATCTTTCTTCAATTCCTCCTTGCTCCTGGCACATACTATTTCACTCCTGAGCTACTCCAGTTGTAAAATATGACCCACCCTGCAATGTCTCATCTACTGTTTATATAACCCTTTGCTTTGCCTGGGTTTTCCAGATATGTTGCAATGGCAGAGGACAGGAAAGTAAAACCAAGGGCTTCACGTATTTCCCTCTGCCTAGAACAATAGGCAGGTAGATACCTAGATGAGAGCTGAGCGTACATTTTTCAGACAAGGCTAGAAATGATACTCAGATTAAGTGGGAGGTGGGAAGAATAAATCATATTTAACTATATATATAATAAGATAGACAGAAAAAAAGCCCAACAGCTCTGAGATTCAGAGAACAGACAAATGAATATAGGAGAACTATGTTCTTGAAAAATGTGAAAAGATAACCCTGTAGGAAAAATTATTATATTAATAAGCTTAAAAAACAAGCAATAATAGTGCTTTACAGACAAAATGTAAGGTTCAAGGTCTTCCAAAAACAAAAGGATATTTAAAAATGATCTCAGAAAAATACAAGACTTTCAGCCATGTTAGAAATAAAGAACTATCTTAATTCACCTGATTTTTAAATTCAAAATTCTATCTGTAAAAGCAGGAGTAGGAAAGTCTATAAAGGCCATTTTCTGTGTCATATTAAATGGAACCCTTTCCTCACCCCATATCTACCTCCCCCACTGAAAATTACTTTGACAGGTTCCTGGCAGGGCTTCAGCAACTTTGTGTTTCTCTGGAATTAGCAAAAATGCTAATTTGGGCAGTTTGCTGCTAGTGCAAGTTTTTTAGCCTGGCTGAAGCTGCAAGGCTATTGGAGATAATATCAAATCAAAGAACAAAGGAGCACCTGTCATGAGCCCCAAGCGAAGGAAACAGATAGTGCTCAAGGAATTAAAATGAGTTTTCTCTACATCAAATGTCGCACGCTGTGAGCAGAGTGCTGTAGGAACAACTGAGGTTGCAGCTCTAAATCAGGGTGGAGGGTCAGAGGGAAGAGGGAGGGAAATTTGCTGGGTTTCTTTTAAACAAGGGCTGCCAGTGACAGGGTGGGGATGGCCCTAGATAAGCTTCCTGATCCACTTCCACTGAGACACTCGAAACAATGGGGTGGCAGAGCCATTCGCAGGCAATGGGACACGTACTTCAGACTACACCCCTTCCTCTTGGATGAGGTTATGGCTGCTCTCATCCGGATGGCCCTCAGCACGAGGCTGCTGGCTGGCCGGGTGCTGTGTCCAGAGCTGACGGCAGCACCGGCACAACGCAGCACTCTGACCACCAAATCACGGCAGTGGGGAAACAACCCAGTAAAAATCCTACCAGCAATGTGACCCAGTGAGCCTTCCCCACCCTCTGTTTGCAGTACCCATTTGCGATCCTGCCTGTAATCTCTTTTCAGATCAGCCTAAACTGGAGACTGCTCCAGTCTCTAGACAGGTTTTGTTTGCTTGTTTTTAATATTCATGTCACAGAATTTGGACTACAGGCAGGACTACAAGGAGAAGTTGCTAATGCTGTATCCTCTGTAGGAGCATCTAGGACATAATACAGGCAAAGCCACATTGTGCAGCCCCAGCCTCTGAACAGCACCTTAGTGTGGTAGGCCGCCAGCACAGGATTTTAGAGCTAGCTTGAATATTCATGGCAACAACACAGATTACAAAGTGGAAAAAAAAAGATCCTGGATAGCTAACAGATGTTTATCCTACTTCAGGCTCAGTTTTCCAGTCTTGATTGGACAGTTTTAACCCTTGCTGGCATGGACATTTTCAGCTATGACTCCATTATTCACATACTCCAAAACTAACAGGTAAAACTGCATAAATCTTAAAATAAAAAGAGCAAGAACAGCAATAACTACATTAGAAAAATATCCTACCAGAAAAGACTGATGCATACTCAGTGTCTGGTATTTCTAAAGGGCTTTTATACTTGCATAAAAAGCTGGTACACTTTCTGTCATGAGTTGAAACTAGAATACTTTGAAATGAAAATGATGAGGAGGAAAAAAGTTCCAAATATGACTGTCTTTTCTTCCCTTATGTGCTGCAGTTCCTCCAAAATGCCATTAATATGTGTAGGCTGAATTCAAATCCTGGGCAAAATGTCACAGGAACCTAAATTTAAGCTCTGACTGTTTCTCCAAATGTGTGGCATACCAGGGGTTTTCATTAACAGACGACTACCCTACAGGTTTGTCAAATAAAAATAAAATATAATATTGATTCTGTCATTCTGATTCCACAGGCATCTCTTAGACAAAACAACTGCCACTTCTAGACATACACACACCCCCACACACACACCTGAAGACTACTTTAAAATTCCTAATTTCAGCTAATGTTCTCAAGTGAAGAGTGACAAATTCCCATGCAAATAGAGTTCTTTTCCTCCTGTAAAACACATGGTTATGTTGTGGAATTCTCTTGACAGTGGATATTGTGTGATGCTTTACACCATTTCAATCACCAAGCTTCATGAGCAGGAAAGAGTGAATTAGAGAAGTATCACTACATTCTTATCCTGCTCTTATATATCTGACTATCTATCTCCTTGACCTGGTCAAGGTCAGGGACATGATTGGGGTGAACCCATGTCTGTTCTTTTGCTGAGTGACAGCAGCAGCTCTGAAGGAGCTGTGACTGTCCTCACTGTATATACCAATCTTATTTTAGGTTCTATTTAATTGAGCATTTTACTTTATAATCGGTGTAAAACCTATGAGTCCCACTGCTCTAGAATCCTTTGGGGATCAGCATGACTTTGGCCTTTGTCTTCAGGCCATCACAGTGATCTTCTTATGTCCTTACCCTAAACTAAAGTCCTACATAGAGGATTACATGTTCATATGACCTAACACTTATATCTATAGTGATTTTAGATAATACCAAGCTTGTAAAAGATATAATCCTCATGTTTTGGGACATATGCCAAGGAATTTCTGCCTGATGTTAAAAAGAAACTTTCCTTTGGGCAAGTTAAAATGTAATTGGCCCTTTGCAGGGATTCTGACACTTCCTTCCAAAGCACCAGGAATTAACATCAGAAAGGAAATATTGCAAAAACCTGCTTTTTCAAGGATTAAAAGATAAGCTTGCCAAATGACTCAAGAGACTGAAATAGAAGATAAAATCCTACTATATAAAATAAGATAAAATTTTAAGACAGGCAATGCAAACTCAATATCACTTTTGCAAAACTGCCAGGCAATCATGATCTTCAGACTAGCTTGGAAAGGAGCATTAACTCACCTCAGGCAGAGAATTCTAAGGAAATCTTGTAGGAGTGTCTGTCCATTTCTGAAGTTGTCTGAACATTAGTGCTGGTGTTATTTCTATGAAAGGAGGGAAAACAGAGGCATTCTAAGTGTCAAACCAGACACGTATCTCCCTTTGAGAGGCTATGTGGAGAACCTGTGGAAGAAGTTTTAGACATAACTTCAATTGTGAAACAGGTTAGAAATGCTCTACAGAGAATGGTTTTTATTATGTGGCAAAGTACATGTTATTATGGAAGCATGAAGAGAATCAAATTACAAATCATGCAGCCTTGGAGGGATGTACCAAAACATAAATTAACATAACAAAACAAAATAAACCTTTAGAGTATTTGGTATGCAAAATTATATTGGGCAAGTTTAAGACTATATGTAAACCTACATCTAGCAAAAGGAGTTAGCAGAAACGTGAAAGCAATACTTCAGACCACTTCTGCACTCAAAGATCCCTTCTTGAGTAAACTTTAGAAAATTCCTGTATCAGTCACAGATATAAAATTGTGAAAGTCACATCCATTGTAACTGAAGCTCTCAGTTAGGGGAAAAAGAAATTTCAGAGCATGTCCAAAGAACCTCTATGTCAGACATATAGCCCTCACAGAGGCCCTCTATTTACCGTATAGGACTGTGCTGCCAAGGCAGAAGCATAATTTGAAACCTCCAACCAAAGCAAAGTTCATCTTTGGGAAGCCCTGTCCAGCTGGGTAGAATAATTGCCATAACAACACAGACAAGATCAGCTTCAAGTGTGATCAACATTCCTGACAGAGCTCCTGAACCAACAGCTTGGAAAGGAGTTACAGGACTACTGATTTTAATCAATAAACCTATTTCAAAACTCTGTAACCTGTTGTTTGACCTTTATTTTAATAGAAGAAATCAGAATATTTAATCTTTAGCCTTAACTTACAATAACCGTGAAGCAATACCCACAGACTAATCCGTCCTAGGGCAAGAGGAGAAAGATCTAGTTTATGAAGCCTCCTCATGTAACCTGACCTCAGGTCTGTGTTTCAAATCACACCAAGCAGGGGTCTGACACTGGCCTCAGGGAAGCAGTCTAACCACTAGGTTAATGTGGACTAGCTAGGTTTAAAATTAAACCTCAAGAAACTTCACTTTAAAGCAAATAAATAACCTCAACAAATATTTGTGAAAAAAAAAAGGCCACAAAAAGTTTCATTTTCAACTCATCAGAATTTTTTGAAGGAAAATTAATTTTATGGAAATATCCTACCCAGCTCTAGTTGCTTTCCATATCATAGGTACAGACTAAAATGAGACAGAACGCATTTCAGAGGGAAAGTCATCTACAGACAGATGGCTGAGCTGTGACCCAGATTTTCTCTACACCAGTAGAAACCTGAAATAACCCTATGGAGTACAGAAAGACAAAAACAACTCTGTTACCTCAGTTGTGACAGGACTAGTGGTTCAAGAGTCACAGACTGAGTTCTCTGTATTTCTCTATTACTAATGCATGCTTCTTACAAACTTTGGAGGAAACTTATGACTTCCCACACTATACACGATCTCATTGGAGAGGGCAAAGGGAGTAAAGATGTCAGTGGCATAATCCATGCACTTGCCTTGCCAGCTAAGTAGTTCTGCCACCAGAGGATTTGTATAAAAAAGATCTACTACCAAAAAAAGTCTTTTTACTGAGGAGTAATTGCTAAGCTCAATATAATCAGCCAGCTACCAGCTTTATAGCTGTCTTAATTTAAGAAAACCAGTCTCAACAAATAGTTATTTACAGAACTCAATGGTCTGACCAGAGTATTCCAACTTGTGGCCCAGAACAGGATGAATGGCACTCTCACTGACCTTAAACCAGCATGCTGTAAACAATCTCAACATTGGAAAGATGGATTTAACTTCACAATGAGAAGAAATCCTGCATGTTTTTCATGTGTATGAACTCTGCTTCTGCTCAGTGTACTGTGAAAAGCATTATCTAAGCTGGTAATAGATTCTTCCATTATAATAGTTTATATCTCTATGTGGTTCGGCAACTGTTGACAACATTCAATGTCATTTGACTAACTGAGAAAACAGTCACCTCTTGCCCCGTCCCCCCCCCCAAAAAAAGAGAGATCAAGAGGCCTTCATAGTACTAGTAACCAAATTTTAACTGTAAAATCCCACAAAGGCAACAAAAACCTAACTGTTCTTCATCCCTTGCCAATCTGCCCCAAAGATGGCCTTTGTAGTTGAAAAAATGAATGGTAGGAAGCATATTTGTGCTGTTGCATCTGTTACCTTAAAATCTGTTTCTGTGGCTGGGATTACTTAAGTCCTTAGAAGTGTATCATCTATTGTCTATATATTGTCCCTGCTAGGTTCAGCTGAAAAAGCAAGTTTAGATAATGTCAGCTAGATCAGACACCATGTAGAATTTTTCTCAAAGGAAAATGATCCTCTTTTTTATCTCTATTGTCTGGGGGGTCTAAGTTAAGGTTCTTTCTGAATTAGAGGTAACTAACCTCCAGATTCTCATGGAAAACTTCATTTTTGTTCAAAAACAATAAGAAAGTTGAGTGAGGGAAACACTTCTTTCAGTAGGTTCTTTTAAAGAAGTTCTTTCACCTTGGGTTGGATAGCAAAATATTCATTGCAGCAAAAGAGCTTGTAAGGACAGCAATGGTAGAACAAAGGCTGACACTCAGTTCTGCTCTTGATCCTACAGAACATACAAATACAAGGAGGGTAATTCAGTTCCAAATTCTGATGGCCCAGATGCCTTCTCATGAAGAGGTTTATAAACTTTTCATGTAAACAACAATGTCTAGAGAGAAATTTAAGTCACCCTGAAGCAGACACCTATCTTGGTAAGCTGAAGAGCAACTTAGACTTTGCTATATGTATAAAACACAATCTAAGATAGCAAGACAACCTGTAGAGAGCCACTGAGTCCTACTGGGTATGTCCAGCCTCTCAGATGAATGCCCTGTTTTTTCTCACCTTGTACTTAAAAAGGAGCCAAGACCACTTCCTTGTCCGTGTGAGTTCGTAGGGACCAGCTTGGTAGGTGTGATCAGCAAACACCCACCCAACTAGGTCAGGAAGCAAAATAAGTTACAAGCACCTTAGTTCATGGATCTCGAGGAGGACTCAGCTTCACCGAGTCTCAAAGTTGTTAGAATTTTGGGGGAAGTGAGAAACAGGTTAAAACTGAGAATCCTTATGCAGTTTGTATTGCTAAGAAGAGGAGAGGGGAAGAAGAATGGAGAAGCCAACTGACCAGACCATGTAACACAATCTGTTATGCAACCACAAACTTTTCAAGTGCAATGTTCTGAGGTAAAAAACCAGCAATATTAGATTTGCCTATACATTTGTGTACTGATGATTTTTTTATTATTTTGTCACATTTGGTGCATTTTATTATTCCTTCTAAAATCTTTAATCCTTGTATGAGCTATTTTAAATTATAAATATTATATATAGAAGAAAAATATTCCATTTTTTAAATAATCCCAAAATAATTTTGATTATTTTGCACAAAAATTCTTACGGTATTTTTCAATAATACGTGTCATGCCAAAATAACTAAAAAACTTAAAGATCTATCAGTATCTATTTATGATTTACCTAACCTCTGATTTGCTTCTGATTTTATAACTACTTGCAGCAATACCTCAAAACAAAACTACGTTCTCCATTGCATCTTGCACTGTCACATTTTCTCTCTTTAGTGTACACTGCCAAGTAAATACCTCTTCTTTATTAACAGCATGTATATACCTCTGTTGTCATAAAAATTTCCTACACGGGAAAGAAACAAGACAAATGATTTTAACTTGCTTTATTGTTAGACTTTTTTTATGTTTAGATACATGTTTCATACGGTAAACTGTGAAACAATATTCAGTGTATGGTAAATGTATAACCTCTAATAGATACACGGAATAAAAAAAAAAAAACGATAAGAAGTAAAATTACTTTCCTCATTACATTTCCTAATAAGCCAAGAAAAAGGCCTGTTTTTCTGCTCAACTCTGCCTGCACACCTGCTAGACCTTCAATAGACAGTACTAAACCTGGACTAAGGTCTTAACATTCCTTTAATTCTCTCTGTAGAGGTAGAGAGGGTAAAAATCACTGCCACATTAAAGTTGCTGGGAAACTATCAACTGATATCATTTGAGGAGAGTGTCTTACGTTAGGGTCTTTGGCAGTATTAAAATCAAAATTAAGTCTGGTAACAGTACTGATTTCATTCAAACAGGTTTAACCAAGGTGCAGTATAGTCCAGCCCAGTTAAAACAGACTCTACTGCAAAATTACTCACTTTAGCTGTTTGAACATCAGTCAGGGAGACATCAAAACCATTTTAGAAAGCTACCCAGGAGAACACCTGCAATCTGTGAGAAGAAGGAACACCTGCTCCACCGTGATTACTGAGAACGGAAGTCAGCATCTTTCAGTGTGAAACAACCCTTTCTTCAGATCAAAAGCAAAGCAGGAAGACAGTAAGCTATTTGTGTGGAACTAACATCAGCACAGAGATAGAAGCAGCATGCTTGGAAGCATTTGCACTGAAAAACACCCAAACCCAACCCACTTAAAAACAAGCCTGAAATACAGGCTTCTACAATGACTTCAATAGAGCCTTTGTAGTATTACAAAGAAGTAGACTTCAAGTATAAAATTGCATTTAACACACATGTAAAGTAATTTACTTCTAATTTTTACTGTCAGTCCTCTGACTCCCCCCCCCCACACACACCTTTTTTTCAATAATTCATATGGTAAAAGAAGTCTAGTGCAATTCACACAGAGTCCAAATTGACACACATCTGAACCAGATAGGCAGGTCCTTTCCCAAGGCTCTTACATTACAGAGTCATTCTTTTCACCTCTAAATTCAAGCTGCTTCTGATGATAAATGCTGCAACTCAGGTTAAAGAGTATATGAAGTCCCACAGAAGTGTTTATTAGGACTAGCT
Organism: Myiotriccus ornatus; assembly: GCA_036023395.1. Lineage (NCBI taxonomy): Eukaryota > Metazoa > Chordata > Aves > Passeriformes > Tyrannidae > Myiotriccus > Myiotriccus ornatus. The sequence continues at coordinate 101,844,062 of JAYRBT010000114.1, forward strand.
CATTCAAATCCTCATAGTACCTACTATAATATATAAGCTGTCATTGCAGATGTTTTCCCTGAAAAGAAAACTAGCTAAAGAAGCTAAAAATAGCTGGAACCTTTACAAGGCAGTGTAAGCTTTCAGAGACATAACTTTTCTCCTCATCAAACTAAAACTGGCCCCCCAGACCAGTCTTCTGCTACTTATTGACCTTAATATGAAGATAATTCACATAAGACTGAATTTAAGTTCCTCACCTACAAAAATTATGACAAGTTGTCAGAGATGCCTACTCATCTTTTTTGTGTCTGAGTGGAAGGTGGTTTCTTGCTCCAAGAAATATTAAGGTTGAGGAATGTTCTACAAGGGAAGACAAGACATACAAGTAAAGTTTTGTGCTCTCATTTATTTTCCCTTCTCTTTTTAATCTAGTAAAAAACGGGAATCTGCTGTGCTGAAGAGAAGGAGGAGCAGATTATGACCATGAATGTATTTAACCGTCTGCATAGGTTGAACTAACCTTTATAGAAAAAGCACTATAAACCTCCAAGATTTTCTGACCACTTGACAGAAAAAGACAGGGGAAGAATCTATAGCTCTGTAAGGGGAACAGTCTAGCTTTTTGACAAGAAATTAAAATAGCATTTTCAAATAGAACTGGTATAGAAAAAAAGAGAGGAAAATGGTGTATAACGCATTTACCATGTGAGAACCAAAATACTCTGAAACCGAGAAAAATATTCAGAGTAGTTTAACAGATAAGCAGTAGTTTAACAGATAAGCTCTTAATTAAAAAGTGGGGATTCCAGTTACCTGTGAAAATTAAATACTTGCTTTAGCATATGTTATGCAACATGTCAACCGGTACAGATGAAATGTGCTCTTGCTTCATGAGTTATTACAGTCAGGATATTTTTAAACTGTGCCTAGTACCTGAATGGCTAATGTTTAACTAACAGTTTCACTCTGTGAGGTCTCAGCTACTTCCAACAAAAGCTAATAAAAGCGAGCTGGATTTCAGATTTCAGCTTGGCCTCTCCTACTTAATATCTAGAATCTCATTAGCATTTTTTTCCAGTAATGGTCTATGCATTTTACATACATACAAAATTTTATGTGCATATATATATATATGTACGAGTATATCTGAATCTTATTTTACCATCATAGTTAAACTAAACAAAACAGACAAAAAGCCCCAAACTGCCCAGATGGTAGTACTGTGCATTCAAGACAGCACTGCTGAAACTCATCATCCCTAAAAGCAGGGTTGTTCTGGACTGCTAATGCTTGCAAAAAAATCTGCCATTTTTAGCCTTCCTTATAAATATCCAAACTTTGTAGTAGATTAGATGAGATAGGATAAAGGAAAAAAAAAGAGTTGACTATTTTTGTATGATTATATTTTAAATTTTGTCAATATTATAAAGAGATCTCTACTGTTGCTACTAACTGTGTAGTCGTTTTGCTACTTCCCTACATTTTTTATGCCTTCAGTAAATTTAGACTTGGGCCTGTCTGCACCCAACAGCAAACAGAAGAGTATTATGTAGAGCTCATGTCCAACTGCCTTCACTGTCGCCTTGTGTGCAGGTACTCCACTTGTGGCTGGATTAGCTTCTTAGCACATGAATGAGGTAAAAACTCATGCTTCTGCAGCACAAAGCAAAGACTTAACTCTTCTACTCAAGATATGTATTGAAATAGTGAAAATAACCATCTGTGTCCTACAAATTGCATGTTGTGCTCTCCTTAATAGCACCAGGGAGAATGTAGCTTATTTTGTGGAAGGTCTTTGAAAGCAGCTGCCTGTTCGCTGTGTTGTGTGCCTTTGGAAGGTCAGATGGTGCTCTCACAGAGCTGCACAGGGTACGAAAAGGTGCAGTGGCTCAGATAAAGTTGTCTTCTACCCCAGTACTTGGTCCTGGGTGGTGCAGGCTTCTGTTTGACCTGCCTGTGGCTGCAGCCAAACTGTTGGGGCAGTGTGAGGAGGAGGAAGCTTTCTAGGAGGAATCCCAGCTGTGTAGAGCACTGCTGGGCAGTATCCAGTGACTCCTGAGGTACCTTCAAGAGGGGTGAGGTGTTGCTCTGAAGGGTGTGCTGCTCAGTGTTGCCTTCTGGTTTAACATTTGGTTCCTATGGATCCATATCTTTTATATTTTGATCTTGACCCTCCTTTTCCTACCCTCTCTCTGTAAGAAAGCTGTATTCATTCCATCAGTCTTGTTACAATAGGTGTGAGGCAACTGCTTAGCCCTGCTCTTCATGCACCGAACTACCACTAAGAGAATTCAGGGATAGAGACTTGACATGTTACCAGGGAGTTCCTCCTGGTGTGCATCAAGTCTACCATCTTCTCTGAAGCATCTTTTCAAAGCTCAGATCCCCACACATGAATCACAAACAGAAGAGATATAAGAAGAGCTTTTAGCAAATTAGCTTATTAGTTCCATCACTCCTCTTTCTAAGCATTCAAGTTATATCTGCCCAGATGGCTGTTCACTGAGTAACATTCCTCCCTCACCATTGTGTTTATCAACTATTTAGGTTACAATGGAAAATCCTTTAAGCATGACCTTGTCTCCTGAGGCCCTAATTCCTCAACACATTTAAGTATGCATCAGCATGAAGTGAAATGCCATCAGTTTCTTTGATAACACCACACGTCATACAAGCAGCTTGCTGAAATGGGACCATAGTACCTTCTGTGTACACAAGTAATATTTTCAAGCCTGATGAAACCAGGACCATATAAAAGAATGTATGGTCATAAAAGACAATTTGGTATTGTAGGAAAGTATGCAGTTAAGAAGTCACGGATTTATGAATGGCTGCCTGTAATTAAATTTAATTCCCTTACTATAGACTTGGGTATGGATGATTCAGTATCACTTCCAGTTATTGTTGTAAGGTCATGGAAAACCAGAAGACTTTTATGAAAGAAGTAAACCCAAACACAAACTAAAGAAATATTCCAGGAGATTGAGTATTTCCACGTTCAAATTTTTGATTCAAATCAAAAAACAAGAGAAGGAGAAAGCAAAAGGATACAAAATTATGGACTTCAGTTTTATTTTATCTATCTAAATTCATCTTGTGACTGTCCTAGAAACAGAGCTTTCAAATCAGAACAGTTCTGGTGAGAATACAGGGAATAAAATAAACTTGCATTACTGAACATAGAATCTTCCTCATTTCTTGTTATCAGCAGATTGAGACACACAGGGTAGGCCTGACAAAACACCAAAGTGCAGAACACTATTAAATAATATACAAAATATAAAATAAAAAAAATACCCCCCCCTCAAAACAACAGGATAATTTCTAGCTCATTAGAGTTCCTCGAGAGGCAATGACCAAGGCGAGAGATGAACACTTTTACCGCTGCAGAGTCCAGATTTGTTTCACAAGGACAATGTTAGTATCAGTGTGTTAAAACACCCTGAAAAAGATTGATGATTATGTTTTTGTCCTTTTAACTAGAAGAAGAAAAATGTTAGCTCTGTATTTTAATTTTATGTGCAACTTCTCCTTTGCATAGGAGAGGTGCATTGACAGCACATCAGGTGTAGAAGAAGAATGAGACCAAAGTGAAAATGTGGGCACCTGCACGGTTGGGTAGCTTTTATCTCTTCTATAAAATACCCACTATGCAGGCTCTACCTGTAGAATAGGATAAAAAAAGTAAGCAGGGTGAGGTGGTAGATAAAAATTCAAGGCAAGCTCTTAAGACAATACACTGACAAGTATAATTAACAGAACTGTGTAATGTCCTAAATAATGAAAGAAGGAGAAAGAATTAGGATTAGAAGGACAAGTACAGGTATGCAAAACACATTTCTGGTATCATTGTTTCTTGTCTGCCTGAGATTTTGGAAACTTCCTCACTGCTCAAGCTGAAAAAAAGAAAACAACCCAAAAACGCAAACCAAAACAATGATGAAACAACCACTGGCACTTTTATACCGATGTGACCATACCTTGTTTTGTGTACGACGCAAGCCTATGTATCAGTTCTCTGTGTCTCAACTGGCCTTGTTTTCTAGGACTAAAATGGATGATGAAAACTGAAAAAGATATACAGGAGAGCCACACAGGCAATGGTTTCTGTGGTGAGTAACTCAGCACAGCTGTAGTGGGTCAGTAGACCAAGGCAGTTCTTGCTGATGTGTCTCTCTGTGATAACCTTCCTGGGTTAAATTAAGATTTACGGCTAAACTTAAGATTTCTCAAAGTATCCTTAACATTCCTATGATTTAAAGGTGTCTGAAAGATTAGTTTGAACCTGATGTCCCCTTAAGGGGGTAGAACATATCTGATCTGCTACTGGAGCAGATCTTCCTCTTAAATTTCTTCATGGGTGATCTGGTGCACACCACTGCTACCCTGTGAATCTACAGCAAGCAGCATCGACCAATGGCTGCTTTCAAAATGGCACGTTACTCCATGTCATCCTAACCTGCACACAGCCAAAGTATTTCAAGTACCGAACAACTTGCCTTATGTAAAGATTTCTACTAAGCTTCTCAAAATGAAGATTGAAAGAAGACCAGACCTATTATAGAGAGGATATTTTGCTCCTATAAAGCCGAATACTGAAATATTCTTTAATCTATTCAGCTAAAGGCTTGATTATAGCCAGAAATTCCTAGTTTAATCTTGATGAATACAAATTTAAAATTAAATGCAGAGTTTTTTATTGATCATCACTGTGGAAATAAATTATTCGATCCCTTTGTATTTAGCTCAAGTATCATTAGCTATCTGATACAGAGATCATATGTGGTAGACCTGAAAACTTTGTCAAGTTTAGAGGCAGATGAGATGAAGTCCTTTGCAGCCTGTGCATTTGACTGTAGATTTGACTTTCACTGGCTAGAGCTAAACAAGCTCAATTTTCACATGATCCAAACTATATGTATTCTGGAGGATGTAACTCTGAAAGTCTTTCTTTTATTGCACCTGTGAACTCCTAAAGGCTTGAAGGAGCTGGTTACAGTCAGGAAGTCAAACCAGAAAATCTTTACCATTTCAGCACTGGCTCTCTTTACAAATAACCCACATGAAGGACTGCAAGTGAATGCACCAGTAGGAAAATCAGGGAGGGTAACAATTTTTCTGGAAGAGAGAAAATACAGACCAATGACTCCTGCTCTAGGCAGAGGCAACAGCACAATTTGCTGCTCTTCTGTTAGTAGCACCCAAAAATCCTTAAGAATCTTAACTTGTTCCTATGAGGGGTTTTTTGTTTGTTTTTTTTTGTTCTGTTTTGTTTTAAACAAGTTAATTAGGCTTCGAGCACAACAGATTGAACTATTAAAAATGTGCCATGTTTTTGTTTGGGGTTTGGTTTTTTTTGTTTGTTTTGGGTTGGGGGTTTGGGGGTTTTGTTTGTTTAATTGCTTGCATTTTGTTGTGGTTTTGTTTATTTGTTTCTCTGTTGTGTGCTGGTTTCTTGGTTTTGAGGTGGGGTTTTTTTAGTCCTTAAAAAAAGGAACAAAGAACAGAAAGGAGCAGCTTCAGGTGAAGTTGAAGCTTTCACAGTTACTCACATATCTTTAATGCAGGGTGTAACAAGGCTTTCAGTACCAACTCTCCAAGTACACTCCCTGCTGTGGCATTCTCACTGCCTCAAAATAACTCAGTGTGCAGTGCAGAGATACTAGTCTTTAATTAGAGACCAGAACAGTTTCAACATATGGGTCCACATTCTATTCAAAGCAACTGTACTACAAGTGCACAATCCACCTTTTGTTGAGTTCAGCAGAAACATAACCTCCTGCCTTCAGCCTGAATACAATACAACCTCCCTGAAACCAGTGTAAGTCACAATGGGGTGAACAATCAAGGCTCGGACTATTAACTAAAGTAACTGTTTATTGAAGTTTGTAAAACCCTTTTCCTTCACCTCTTTATAACCAGGCTGCCAAAGTCTGGAGGCAGGCCCAGTGGTTCCCATTCTGTTCCTACAGGCTTTTCTGAACAACAGAGCAAGAGTTTAAAAAGAAAAATTCTGAAACCATACTGACGTTTGTGTGTGGGGGGGATTACTACAAATAAAGGTAATTTACAGTAAAAAAAAAATAAATCTGCATAACATTAGAATGAAGCAGTGTGGTGTGAGCTTGAAATATTGTTGGACTTTGTAGTGAGATCAAGGGTGAACCTGCTAAGAGAAAGCTCTTCTGCAAGATGCGTGTAAGGTCCAGGTACTGGCTTTGGACATACAACTCCCAGCTACCTCCTCCCACCTCACCTCAAATTCAAGTCTTTAAGGGAAAAAAAAAACTAAATTGCTTTTGCTTTGGTTTTCTCTCTGCAAGCCCAGTGTTGGGGTGGTTGTTTTATTTTAGGTCTGGTGGTCCCATCGATTTCAGTTGCCCCAACCACCTTGGCCAGGGCAGGGTGAACTGACACAGTCCGATGTTCCAAAAAGGCAGGAGGGTAAATGGGACACAGTGACCATCTGCCCAACAGTTATGATTAAGGCACTTGGAAATGTAGCACATACCAAGGTTCTATTTGAAAAAGAGAGTGACAACAAACTCACTAAAAAAGATTTTTGTGTTTATTTTCATTTTGACAAGTAAAGGTAAAGCAGCTTTCAGCTTTGAATATTCCTGACAGTCTTCAGAGAGCAATTGTGAAGACATTAAAAGCACCTTTAAACTGGCATAATAGCAGTAAATGAAGGTCTTGTCTTTGCTACCACTGGTTGGAAAAGATCCAGTTTCCTGAGAACGCTAAATATCCATCCAGATTAACAAGGTATTTTAGGGTGTTTAGGGTCATTATTATTACATGGCAAGAAATAAAGTATGCTGAAGACTACATGAAGAGAAAAAGCTTTTCTCCCGAACAGCAAATGCAGTCTTCAAATCTATCAGGAATGCTGCAACTAGTACTCTAAATATTTCATAGAAAATAGGATTTAATGGGCTACTTCATTATTCATATTTCTAATAATTAATATCGGTTTTCCTTCTGGACATCCTAACAAAACTTGGTAAGCAGTATACTGGCACAGTGTATAACCCGTTTTGTGGAAAACCTCCTTAAGTAGATCAGTGTATATAAAAGAATGTTTCCACGATAAAATGCAGCCTTCACAAAGTGTCCTAAATACAATCTAACCTTTGGATAATAAAGCATGTCCCTTTAATCTCTTTTTTTCTTCCTATAGCTGCTGTATTCTTTGAAGATACATTTTAGGGAGTGTTTACACTAAAAAGGAAGAAACAAAAAAAGAATGCCCAAATCATCATCTTCATGGCAGAAATTCAATTCAATTCAACCCTGATAAAAATTTATCTAAGCAACAAATTGTTTTATGATGATCACTGTGCTTTCACAAGACAAAAATCCTTCACCTGGAGAACAGTCTTTTCCCCCCACTGAAAAGCTAAGATTAGAAAACACCTACTACATGAGAGAATTAAGTGAGCAGAGCATCTTACTGTAAAAGCAAGACAAAACCACAAACATCAATAGCAATTTTGCAAAGGAAATTTTGTTAATAACTGAAGATGATGACTTCAACATTAGCTTGAAATGATTAACTGTGTCTGTACTAATCTTTTCCCATGATAAGAACTTCCATGCAATTAAAACAACTGTGTGCTTCTGGAAAACCTTGTAAGGTAAAAAAGGCAGTAGATTTTCCTCGCTTGTGATGATTACACAGTGAATACACTCAAAGCATCTGAAATGAGAGCCTGCATTTTTCAGCTGTGTTTGTATCTGTTCAGATACTCATCTGTTCCCTTGTGGTGAAAACACAAAATGTACAGTAATATGTAATGTCGTCCTCTAGCCACAACAGCCATGGCTCATGCCCAAGTAAAGCATTTCTTTTCGTAAAAGAGACAGCATTCATTTTCTGTACCCCACTTTGTTATTAGAGTTGAATGGTCATCAAGTTTAAGCATCAATTTATCAAGCCTGCTTATCTAAAATGCACTGCAGGCAGCACAGTGCAGCTGTCCAGAGTGTGATCCATCAGTACTGCATTGCTCAGCCCAGGACATTTCCATCATTTCTGTACATGGGATACAAAGACTCTATTTGTCACTTGGAGCACTTGTGACTCCAGCATTTTGGCTAGGAAGAAGACTGGAGATCAGAATGAGAGGGAGACCGAGAAGTTCACCCTGGTACTAAAAAAAAGAGCAATCCTTAACCTCAAGTGAGCTAAGTTTGGGTTAACTGGAAAGACTAAAAGCAATTCTGATACAGATACTCCTAATATGTGTGCTCAGAAAGCAAAAACTCCTCGTGCTAATTCTTTATAGGGCATATGGAAACACTAAACACAGCTCAGAAGGTGACATCGATATAAAAGTGCCCATGGTGCTGGGAGAGCCACTGCAGCATGCAGAGTGCGCTGCAGAGTGCCTTAGAATCACAGAATGGCTAAGTTTGGAAGGGACCTCAAAGATCATCTCGTTCCAACCCCTTTGCCATGGCCAGGGACACCTTCCACTAGACCGTGTTGCTCAAAGCCCCATCCAACCTGGCCTTCAACACTTCCAGGGATGGGGCATTCACAGCTTCCCTGGGAAACCTTTTCCACCCTCAGTAAAGAATTTCTTTCTTACATCGTTATTAGTCAAGACACCAATGGGCAAGAAACTACCTTAAAGATGAGTAAGCACTTCAAGCAACAAGTAGCTTTCTGGATGTCCTATGGTCCTGTGGTCAATAGCACTTTACCCACTTAGTTTGATGAGTGCTTTGCAGAGCAGTCAGGAGGCAGTTACGCTTTGCACCACTCTTACCTATTAGTTTATGTGACAATTAAGCCAGTAGGGTACATAGCAAGAAGTGAATAAAATGTAGCACAGACTAGTAGCTCCTATGTTTTTGCTATTATCACAAGTTTAGGAATTTACTCTTGAAGCTCATGTTTCCAGCTGCTGGAAGTTTTCTGTGTTAAAGTTCAAATTTGAATGAACATGAACAATGAAGCAATTTAACTGGAAGGGCTGTATTTGATTTGATAATGTGAGATATTCCCTTCACAGTGCAGAATGCTACTAGATCTTTAACCTAATGTGAGAATTTCTTTCCACTATAGTGAAATAATGGAAATTTTAGGAGCATATAATCTGCTTTCAAAGAACCCTTCAAGTCTTTAAAGTTTTTCTCAACTGAATCATTTCTGGTTCACCCATCACTGGTGTGTTCCTGCTGTGAGTGTTTACCATTCTTATAACTGAACTGCCATGGATGGCTGCATATATCTCTATATATGTGCATACACACACCTGCCTCCTCAGATTTTATTAATGCAGCTGTGTAGGAGCACACAAAGAGCTACGTCATGCACAGCATTCAGGAGCACTGTCAAATGTATGGGCTAATGGAGAGTGCAGCACATGGTATGTTAATTGTCTCACACTGGAGCTGAGATGAGCAAGTGATGAGGAAACAGATCCAAGCTGACAGTAATGTATCAGTTCTGGTATCTCAAAGTATATGGGTTCCTAACTGGAAATCACGGATAACGTGGAAAGGGAAAGCATGCCGAAGCTGTCTGTATCGGGAGACAGTGCGTACATGCAGCACTTCAGTGTAATCACGCATGGATCTTATCTCTTCTTTAACTTTTAATTGACTCAGATATTTCTGATCACTTTCTAAAATTGGAAAAGTAGATGTGCATACATTAATAAATAGGATTAATTAATTAACTAATAGTAATAAATAGAAAAATACCTGGGAGATGGGGTTTAGTTTATCTCATTAAGCAGCAGATTAATCCGTGTTGTTCTTCAAACTGAGTGTTCTCCTCTTTACCTCCACTACTATTCTTCTCATCAAGCCCAGAGAGGAAGAGATCAGTACTAATGACACTATAACCTCTACAGTCTCCCCAGTTATCTTTCACTTCTCACTGGATTCACATATATATAGCACTATGTAGCTAAATCCTCTGTGGCAGTCACAGAGAGGCTCTTCAGTCTCCAAAGGAAAAGGTAAACCTAACAACATTCTGTTCAAAAGCTCTGTACTTCTAATTCAGACACACTGAGAGTGGGGGTGAGTCAACAATAAAAACAATTTGAAAGCAGTTGTTCAGCATGGTGGGAGACTTTTCCTGTCTATGCCACATGCTGTAACTAAAGAGTTTAAGCAGCTCTCACTCCCAGACTAAAATACTATGACCAATTATTAAAACAATTGTTTTGCATTGGCATTTCAAATAATGGATGTTCTTTTTGTAATTGCTTTGCCTAGTCAGTGGAATGCTGTCATCACTTTTGGCCGCTGGTGCATAAATTTACAAACATCATGCAAATGCACTATTTGTAATAAAACTGACTAATGAACTTTAAAGGCCAATTATTTGTACATGTCTGCTGGCTCAGAGTAATCATGCATCATTCAAATTTACACTTACGTACTTGCTGTAGTGTAATTTTAATCACTTGTTAATCTAAGGTTCATGATAAGCATCATGAGCAAAGCTAGATGGAAAATGGGTTTCTCAGACTGTGAAGGTCTGATACTTCCAAGATTGGGGTAGAAACAGAACTTGGAAACTCTTTCAGAAAAAAAACCCATTACACAACTGAAATTAGAGGCAGTCCCCAAAATTCAAGTGCAATATCATCTCCTGCAGGACTCCAGTGCATATCTGTGCCCCAGTCCCTGGGCAGGGTGGGACATTGCTGGAGGGATTCCTCCTGCAGTGGGTCTGTGCAAGGTCTGTGCATCTGTGTAAATATGCAGACTGTTTAGTTGATTTTGCAAATGGACTGCCAACAGACTGTTGTGAGAGGATTTCTGACAAACTCACTGGGTCCTTGGTTTCTACAAACAGGTTTTCCAAGTATCTTAATCTGGTATCTTTTTATTTAAACATTTGTTTTCCTGATGCCGCTCCTACAAAGAGGTTTCAGATAGGTAGAGTGACACCCTGTTGGCTCACTTCCACATCTGGCTCTTTGTTTTATGAGTTAACTTTTCTTTCTTGTCTTCGTCTTTCCTCAACCAAATCATCACTATCTTAGTTGTTGTGATAACAAAGGGTTATAATAAGATAATTAATTACATAAAGCAATTATCATCAGAAGCTAAAGGCTTTCTGCTGACCTGGTGAAAATGGTTCAGAATCAAAGCAAGTTCCTTGTTCTCTCCGGCCTAAGACTGGGGGAAATATGCTGGCCAGACTGGAATTACTGTCAGTGATTTACCACCAGCACAGGAGCAGAGTGAACCCTCTGGGGGCTGCTTCTGACTCTGTCACTGACCTTGGATTAGTCCCCTGACTTCTTTACACTTCATCTTACCTACTGCAAGACTGAACTGTCTAGAGTACAGATTTAGAAGTTTAACTAAGCTTTGCAAAAATGCTTAAATCCCTCAATATGACACTATTCTTTTCCTGCTTTCCTTTCTAATGCCCCATGCACTGAAAATAATAAGCAAAAGATGTAAAGAAATACCTAGAAGAAATCTGCTGTGCTGCTCACTTCACTCAACATTCACTACCTCTCTGCCAAAGATGAGAGTGCAGACCCACTCCTGCTGAGAATGCTGTTTCTTCAGTGAGTGAGGTGGCAGTGAGAGCTTGTCACCTAGTTGATGCTGCATGTAGTGACACTGAAGCCCCCAGGAAATTCTTCAGGAGAACAGTTTGTTAATGTCAGCACTAAAAACTCTCATTAGAAAAATCATTGCTGAGAGTAAATGCCTTCTGTCTTTGCATCCCTCTTTCTGTCTCCTCAGAGCCTGGTATTTCCACTGGGAGCCGGGAAAGTGCAAGAATCTGTCATATTGTCATAACAGAAAGAATTAAAAGAACCTGCTAGCTCTTCCAAGCATTGAGCCTTCCTCCATTTTTTTTTCTCTTTTACCCAGTAAAGAAAATGATAAAATTTCACCTCAGGAAAGAGAGGAACTTATAAATCAGAGAGTAGAAAGATATGAGGATAAATGTCAAAGATTCATTAAGAATCAATATTAGGAGAATAAGCTAGAAAAGAATTCAGGTAAAAAAGCAATTGAGACTTTTCAGAGAGCCCCAGGCAAGTGGAAGAACCCTGTCTCAGTAATACACATAAGATCAAGGGATATTTCATTAAATCAGTTTTTATGTGATTCCCTGGGATTCAAACTGTACCAGTCCTAGCACAGGTAATTGCTTTGGTGAAACAAGGAGAGTTTTAGGGAGGTGAGGGTGGAGGGATATTGTGCTTGTATAAATTTTTCAGGGTAGCAAGACCAGGTTGGCTCCTCTAAACCCAGTGCCTCCTTCTGAGATCTTCCCTCTTCCAGCCCACTGAGCAATTTCTCTCTGTTCTCAAAACTCATTCCTTTACAGTTTTATTCAATATCAATGCAAACCACTCAAGGAGTCTGAGTGACACTTCAAATTAGAATACTAGCAGTGTCTTGACAACCGACAGCCCTGTATTTCTTTGTATCTAATCACAGCAGAACTGTCTTACAATATGCTGCTCGTAGCTTCACCATCCTGAGAAAATGCTGATGGAGTAGGCCTCAGGCAAGTGAGAGGTTTGAGCAAGTAAGAACTGGAAACTTTTGAGAACTTTATTCAGCTGTGACCTTATTTTTTATTGATCCCTCCAAGTCATAGTTTTCAGTTCTTTCTGGGCGTAAATTCGGTTTTGAAGGGTAACACAGTTCCTGCTACTGCAAGAATGGTCTCTGCAGATTGCTAGCTTTTCTCAATCTCCCTGGAAAGGTTAAACATCGCTGCTTGAATCCTTTCAAGGTCTTCATCCAATTACTACACAACAGTTGAATCAACAAAGTCCAAAATAAAACATAATTCTATCTTTCCCACGGGCCAGGTGATTTCCTTCCTCACCAAACCTTCCTGTTTCTAGTAGCTACTTCCTACTTTTTCTAGTTTTGTTAGGTAAGAGACATATCATCTCACATCTAACAGCTCCCTTCCCTCAGATCTTTTCCCCATGAGCTTTCTCCAGATGAGCAGTAAACTCTTACAATCATTTAACCTTGTGGTTGTGTGTTAATCTACTCAGACATGATCTACGCCTACATTTAAAGATACTTCAGAGAAGGCTTGTTGATGCTGAAAAAAAGGTAGCATATGCCTCCACTGTAGGTCCTACATATAAGGTCCTGCAAGGCTGACAGATGATGTCTTGCTCTGACCTGCTGGAATTGGTCTCTGTGTTAGTGAAGCTGTGCTGTGTCCTCTTGTTGGACTTGCCAGAAGGTTTGTCCTCAAGAAAGTATCCAAAAGGACATCCAGTCACTACAGATACATTTTAAGACCACAAACAACGGTTTAAACGTGTGAAATTTAACCAAAAAAAATACGAGTCAAAAGTAAGTGTCCTTTCTGGCTATCTGGAAAAGAGTTCCTTCTCCGCAGTTTTTGCTCTATCCATCAATTTCTGGTAGTTTCCAAAGTTGCAATAAATTACCCAGTCCCTTCCTGGTCCATAGGAATGGGTTCTCTCTGTCACCCCTGCAGTGAAGATGTTGCTCCTTGCTCTTCTCAGGCATTTCCACTTCTGCTGCAGGCAGCTAACAATGATAGGGGCATTCCTCATCACTGCAGGCTTCTCCCTGCTGAACGGGTTCAGATGCATTTGGTTACCCAGTCCCTATTGCAGAGGTTTCACCTTACCCAGAACAAGGATCCAGGCTACAGCAGGATGGCAGATTTCTTGCTTGCTGCCCAGCCACATCCCTGTAGCTGATCAAACGTACAGTTATGAATGCAAGAAGGCAAATACAAGCAATGCCATCCATCTGTAAACCACAATTACAATTTAATTTGCTAAGGAAATAAGCTGAGGAAAAAGCAGGTCCTAATGATTTGGAAGTCCTCATGTAGTGGTGGAGGCTGGTGGCTGCACAGCTGTGCTCTGCTCCACAGCAGCTCCCTGGGGAGCATGACACACAATGATGCTCCCAGATCCAGTACTCCTTTACAAAACAACACTATTATTTCTTCTCTTTTTACTGCCTTATCCAAAAGCAAGACTTAGAGTATCTCCTGTTTGGAAGGCAGAAACAGTACTAATTGGAAGTGAACAATATTAACAATCTCCCCAGCTCTGACAGTGGGTTAGTGTCTCCCTTTCCTCACCTCCAGGAAATCCAGATTCTGGGGCAGTAAACCCCATAATCCCAGTCCTAAAAACCAAACCTCCAGAGGAACTAACCAGAGAACAAAAAAGCAAATCTTCTGTATAACCAGTGTATGAGATGCTCTAATAGAGAACACCTTTTTATTACTATTGTTATTGAGCTCAGCTTTATACAAACTGAATAATTTTTAAAAAAAATATTCTATCACTTCTAATGTTGCACTGGTTGTACACTGTTTATGATCTAAGCTCTCTCTGTTACATACTTGGAGCCAGATTCTCATTCTTTACACAAATGTCCAACTTTCCACCAGGGATCCATTACGGTTTGGAGTAATCTTTCTCCCAACACACAACTATACCACAGCCTCCCAGTGGCAATAACAAGACAAGGCAGCACACAGACTACTTCCACAAACCGCTGTTAGTGCGACTATAAAAAACAGTAGCACTGACATCTTCTCCATTACTGTTCGAAAATACATCCTTTTCCTCAGTGCTATGAACAGAACTCAATATATATTTAAGAAGAGCCAGCAGAATGCCAGCAGCTGCTGCTTTTATCAGAAATGAGAATGATGCTTCTGATGTCATATTTTCTTTTACTTCAAGAAACAGTTTTTAAGTAATTTTTGCCATTCAGAAACAATATAGGACATGAAATAACATAATAAGGGGTTTATATTTGCTTCTTATTAAAGTAGACATTTTTCTGTTGCCCTGTGAAGAAAGCTAGTTTGCTATTCTGCTCAGTGGTTTCCTTTTAAAAGGTTCACTCATTTAAGTTTCTGAATAAAAGTATTTAAAAAGATCATATTTATTATTGTTTTCAGGAAGGTACTGCAGCACATGAAGGTGCAAACAATTTGTCTGTTTTGTGGCTATTAACACCTTGGTTTTACACTTGGACATTAATTCAGGGGAGTACCTAATAATATGTGTAAAATTTTATTTTACCTATCCTTTTGAAAAAGTAACACACAGAGCCACAGTAACAGACATTCCAGTAGAAACCTTTGTAGAACAGTCATTTTTCCCTGAAATAGTAGCTTTCCAGATCTTTCTCGCACAAGTGTTTGTTTGATCAAAAGAGTTTATATTAATCTTGCAATGAAAAACAAAGCACTTGGGTGCTATACAAGCTACAGATGGATTCAAGAAGTACTTCTGCCAGCCTTGCATAGAACTTGGATCATATCAAGAAAGTACTTGCTGGACTGAGCCACAGTGCTCTGCCCAGATATACTACTTTAGACTTTAATAACTTTTAGGGGGAAGTAAAGAGTAAGAAAGCAGCCCTTGCAGCTTTTCTAAACTATGAAATCTCAAAAACTGCTTCTGTTTATTTAGCAAGACTGGTAGAAGGATGTTTTTCACATACAGCCATAGGATACACTGGCAGCATATCTGTGATATCTACATACAGTTGAACTGAGTAGAAAACCAACTCCCTGCTTGCCCCAAACTTGTAATATTTTTATATATGTTTATTTATTTATTTATTTGCATTCTGCTTTAGACTGAACCAAAAACCAGTTCTGCACATTTTTTTCCTCAAAGGAGTAGTTCCCACATCAGCAAATATCTCAATGAGTAAAGTATTTTTCTGAGACACAGGAGCCCAGCTTCAAATTTCCCTTTGGATGCAGTGATCTTGTTCTTATACATCTCAGAAAATGCCCTTTACATTGGTTCACTATATTCAGGAGTCTCACTTCCTAAAATTTCATCCAGAATACTATCCCAAACCTGGCACATGACTCCTGGTGACTTGCATCACTATTGCTACATTCTTGAGGAGAGTTTCAATGTCAGTGAACTATTTATTAAGAAAATTGTTTTTAAAAAGTTGCTGGCAAACGTACAGGTCCGGCCGCACACAGCTGTGAATGCACACCCTTGTTCGAGATCCTCCGAGCTCAGGAAAGTCTCCTTTCCACACAGGGACACGCCAGTGCATCACAGTCCCTCTCACAGCTGTCAAGCTTATTTTAGGTCTTCTCAGTTGACCAGGCTGCTCCTGGGTCTGCAGTTTCCTTACCTAAGCATCTACTTCTTACCCCCCATCTCAACATATCTTGTCACTTTTGCTTTAACTCCATAACTGGGTCAGTTTTGAGGTTTTGACAAGCCCTCTAGTCTTTGTAAAGCTTGGAGTTCCATGTTATGTTTTTTGGATAAACTTCTGGTACTAATTATAATAGAGACAAGCTCCAAATCTTGGAGTCAGATTTTTTGAACATCTTGGATTTATTCTTATATATATATATATATATAAGAATATATATATAAAAGAATATATATATACAATTTTTAAAGAAGAGATCAGAAAATGGAGGCATTATAAAATTTTATTCAACATTGCATTAAAATCCATGTATAAAGCAAGTCTCTGCAGCAGGCAGGAAATTCCACCTCACAGATCATGTTACCCTTGCTCAGAATTGCTCCACAGAGCCAGCGAGGGAGTTCCAGCTACATCTGCCCATGTTTCAGATAAGCAAGGAGAATGCAAGCACATGGGCACTCTGAGAGAGCAGAATGGAGATGGTGGCCCCAGAAATCCTGCACGGGCTGCAGTTGTGCAGTTCAGAGGTGCTCCACCAGCAGCACAGGGTGAAGCTCACTGCCCTCCAGGGTGGGATCTGGCCACTGACCCCATCACATCACACACATGCTTGCTCTACCTACAGCAGTTTCTGGCTAAAAGCAGTTGCACAAAGTGTTCTTTTCCTTAAAAAAAAAAGGAAGAAAGAGGTCAGCCTATTGATTTTTACATGGTCCTGACCATTTAGGAGAAGGAGTGGTAGGAAGTTTATTTCTCTCCCCTCTCTTTAAAGTCCAGTCTTTAAATTACTGTTCTAGTAAGTTTGTTTTGGTTCTCTCCTCAAGGTGAGACACCGCAGTAAATTTCCACTCTAAAAGGCTTATAGTACATGAAGTACAGTGGTGTACTGTGCAGACCTCTGCAGAGCATAGCCAACTCACAGCAATAAACTCTTTTGCCTTGGCAAATTCTGCATCTTTGTAAGAGAAATATTATCAGAACATAGCAAAATCATGGGATTTAAAAAAAAAAAAAGGAAAAAAAAGGAAAGTGAGAAAGAGTGCTGAATGCTAGTAAAATATTTGCAATATGAATTTATAAAATGTCAGCTAATTTAAATATTCATTTTCTGTATGAGAGCAAACATCACAGCTTTTAAAAGCAATACTGAGTGAAATGAGACACTAGTCATGGTGCTCTGGCATGGCACTTTGCTGATGTCCCCACTCCAATCACAAAACTGAACTACGTTTTAGCTTTTGTGTTTAGTCATGATCTAGTTGAAGCAGCATGGACTTCCCATGCTAAATGGTTACATTCTCCTCTGTCAGGCTTTGCAGGAGTGACTGCTATAGATAGCAAAGCTCCACAGATTGCAGCTAGTCTCGTGTCCTTGGTATATTTCACTCAAACTTGTAAAACAGGTACCAAGCAAGCACAGGTATACCAGCAACAGATGATGATTCCTACCAGTATTAGCTTCACCCAAAAGTTATGAGGGGTCCAAAGCTAAAAGAGAAGGGGGAAAATCAGCAGATTTAAATAGACTCAGTAGAAAGATGAAAGTGGTTTGTGGTACAAACTGATTGCACAGCTTCAGAGAAAGGAAGACAAGAAGAAAGAACAAGACGAAAGAAAAAAAGAGAAAGGGAGGGGAGGGGAGGGGAAGGGATGTGAGAAGAAATACAATATATAACACATAATAAATAAAACATAAAACACATTTCAAATGGTCAGATATCTGATAGGTATACAAAGGATAAATCATGTCTGAGACTGCTCATTTTAATGTTTTCCTATGTTTTGGTTTTTTTGTGGGTTTTTTGTTGTTTTTTTTTTATTTTCTAAAGTTCATTTTTAGCTTTCTGTTCTTATTCAAGCTCAGATGCTGCACAAACAATCTTAGGTAACTACTCAGAAGTCTAACAAAAATATAATAACAATTCAAACAAACAATGACTAATAAAAATGAAGTCAGATTCAACTGCCCAAATTCAGTTTGATTGTGCCAGTATAATATTTTTCATTTAAGCTAACATAGCTAGGTAATATTTAGCTCAAATGACTTTTGAAAGTCATTTAGGATACACTCTTAAAATGGAAAATTAATAAAAATAAAAAGAATTAATAAAAATATTTTTAAAATATTGTGGGGTGGGCTTAGGTAGAGGTTTAATTTACTAGAAAACAAAGACATAAAAGCCCTTAACCTGCTGTCCCACAGGCCAGAACATCCACCTGCACAAGGACCAATTAGTTATTTCATCAAGATGCAAATACAGGAATCAGTTCAGGTAGGTTAGAGGCTGGAGGGACAAAATCCTGAAACACTGTGTGTAGATTATTACCATCTGCTGTCTGAAAGCTGAGTGACACACTTCAACCTTCATGGACAAACAAAAAATTGTTTTGTATCCAGTTCGCCGTTGTCTGAAAAAAAAAAAACACGTTTGTTTTGAACAATCGTATTGACAAACAAACATCCAGATCTGTTTGCAGATGACTAGGACCTCTCCTATGTGGAGTAGTTCCTTCCACTAATAATTTCCCTGAGAGGAAAAAGAGATCTCATACACAATGTACAGATGAGATTGTGTTTCCCCATCTCTCTAGCACTTGTAATCAAGCTTCCAGTCCTTCCTGTTCTGAAGAGAGTAATTTGATGCAGCTGTGCTGTGGGAACGCAGTGATGTAAATCTGAACTTGCCTGGCTACTTTGGCCTTTAGCTACAACTGAATTGCCCTTTGCTTCTCCAGACCAGTGCTGGCTTTTATGTGAGCACTTCTGATGAAGGCCCAATTACTAGGCTTTTCAGAGATTATTAAGATAGTCAGAAGAAAAAACTATCCACATTTGCTACCTGCTCCCTGTTTTCCCCCTTGCTCACTCAGTAGGAACCTGCTCCTCTGAAACCAAGATTATTAGGGAAAGTTTGGTTTGAATGCCAAAACCAAAATATTTTGGTCAAATGTTTACTATGTGAAAGGTATGTAGGAGACTGCAAGTGGCATATAGATTAACCTTGATTCTTGTTACAAATTCATTAAAGGAAGCAGAACATATTATAGATGTTTATGGGAACAGAACTGTATTTAAATGTCAGTCAGGACCTGTTAGGCACCTAACTGAATGTCAGTGGCCTTAGCCAGAGCTGACAAGAGGTGAGGGAACTAACATGCTCCCTTAGAGTGGAGCACTAGATGGGGGAGTTCCAGAGAACCCCTTCACTCCTCCTTCCCTGTGCCAATAGCTCATATCAAAAAGAACTGGAGAAGGCAATGGCTAAGTGACAGAGAAAAGGGATAACTTTAAATGGGACTGATAGGAGAAGCCCAAGAACTGTGTTTTCTGGCTCCTGAAAACTAACTCTCCTGCCTGCAGCACAGCTTCTGATTTGATTTGCATCCAAAGGGAAATCCTTCTCAGAAGGTGTGCATAGTTTAAAATTCAAGCTGGGTGTACCCAGGCTTTTTAAGTCTCTAGGTATAACTTCAGTGCTAGAAGTTTCCTTAAAGTTTTTAGGCCAACATTCAGATTGCTAAAATTAAAACACATATTTACCTGATTTATATTTTTTAAGAGCTCTCTCTTGTACCTCCAGCTAAAGCATAAACTTCACAAAAACTCTGCTCAGGAACTCAATAAACTTTAAATTGTTTGTCTCTTCCCAGTGCTGAAATCCTTCACTTGCTGCAGTCCTGTCTCTGACACTCACTGGGGTTGGTATGGGTTAGGGTTTTCAGGAGCTTGCAGAGTTCAGGCAGGGGACCAAAGGTACTGCCCCATTGCATTTCGGCATCTGATCTACTTGGCACTTGAGGCTGAGCTAAGAAAGCCACTCCTCACTCAGATTTCCAAAGGACAGGCTCCATACAGAAGTCTGGACCAAGTATTTTAAGAAGACAGTTCCCTGTCAGTGCCCAGTAAACTGGTTCACAGATGACATGGGCTACAATCACTTTTCTTGTGAATGAGCGGAGCCAGAGATGGAATGGCTGCACGACCTTTCAGCTGGAACAGTAGAGGGAATTCACCTTCCTTTTTCT
>JAYRBT010000114.1:101866011-101904788 GCA_036023395.1 Myiotriccus ornatus
AGCATGAGTTGTCAGCAGGGAAACACAAGGTGGCACTTAGCTCCCCTCAAGCACCTGGGAAACAATAGTGAGATCACTACGGCACAGGTCCCCAAAAACAACACTAAAGGACTTGACTCGCACAAGTAATTTTCTCCCAGTATTTTTTTTTAATATCATTGTCAATTAACAAGATTAAACAGACATCAGAGACACAGAGTATAATCCTGTGACCTTTTCGAACCTTTCATGGTTTCTAAGTTTTCTTAAATTACAATAATGCATCCATGGCCTAAAACGCCTATCTATCTCTAAGAAAAAGTGCTGCATGTTAACAAAATTAGGGGGAGAGAACACGAGCCACAGATAGAATCTAGAGTTCTTGAAAGGTGCTGAAATTACAGCACAAGAGACAGGTGGTACTCATTAATTCACAGATCAAATTCCACATGTTTTGTCTTCTCTCCTTGCTGGTTAGTTTCCATAATCAAAAATAAAAATCATCTAAAAGGAATGTATATTTTGCTCCTCCTTTCATATGAAAACATTACTCCCTTGTGCTCTTTTAAAGGATAAGTTACAAGGTTCGACTTATGATTTGGAGCCCACTGTGGGATGCAGGTGCTGAGAAACCATAATAATGATAGCCATGGTGTAAATACCCCTCTAGATAAATACTCACAATGGGGAACCCGGAGACAAAATAAATGCTTCAGAAAACTAGCAGTGCAAGAAGCTGTGAAAGACCAGGGACACATTGATAGCCAGAGTTTCACTTTGCCACAGTGGTGATGTGAGAAGTTAAAAAATAAATGTAAGCCCATTGCTAAGTGTACATATCAAATAAGAACCGTCTAGATGTAAAATGAGAGATCTATACCATTTTGAATGATGACGAAGAAATGTGCATGCATTTGGCTTTTCTGGAAAGCTGTCTGTACTTGCAGTTGATCTCGAACTATAAAAAGGAGAGAAGTCAAAAGACCCTTCTACAAACAATCTGTCCAACGAATAATGATAAAACTTAGTGACTCCAGTACAAGCTCACTAATACCAAGTCAGATGAAGGACTGATACTGAAAAAAGGGGGAATATGACACCTATGTTTATTTTATTAAAATACTAAAAGTAAGTAAATATCAAAAAGAGAAAATAAAACCACATTATAATTGTGGAAAAAAAATTAGGAAAATAACTCTGAAAACACAAGGTATTGATATGGAAATTAGCACACTTTCATTAATAGGCAACTAGGATGAGGATTTTGTAATTAGTCTCTTGAGACTAATGGAATGTTCAGCACTTGGATACATATTTCTACTTGTGATTTGTCACTACTACTTAAAAATCAAGAAAAAAAAAACAAAATTACTAACTAGGAGCATCACAAAAATAGATTAAAAGGTATTTATTCAATAAAAATAAGAAAGCAGTAACAGGAAGATATTTAAAGAGTATTTTGACATGTAGTTACTTTAAACACCTTGAACCAGTTCTTTAGAAGGTTGCTTTGCTTCAGATAGAGAGAAAATATTTTGAAGGGGCTTTGGGGATTTTGTGAATTTAGGGCCTGATAATTCCCAAGTGAAGGCAAGTAATGAAATCAGCAGCAGAAAAGTGTTGGCATTCATGATACTGCACTCATCACTTGACAGCCCAGGGAGACTTCAAATGCTTCTCTGTTTATAATGAAATGTCCTTTTATTATCATACCATTCTTTTAGTTCCAACTGAATGGCAAATGGTTTGCCTGGAATTTACAGACATAATTTTTGTGGATTTTTTAATTGATAGTATACTGATTTGGTTGATACAAACTTGAGAAAATAGCTTGTCTCTGATAAACTATAGCCAGAAAGTTGAGGCATGACTTTGCTAAATTACACTCTCAGTTTCTCTAATGGCAGACACAATAAAAATAAACTTAAAAAAAGTAAATAGGCACATCACCCTCCCCACATTTCTGCCCACCCTCCCCCCCATAATTTAAGAGTACTAGAACGTGTTTTAGCATTCACAGTATTTTCCATCTGTTTTCCAGTCATTATCATGAGGCTTTCATTAACCTGACTCCCTAACAGTAGTCAAGGGGTTCTGGGCAACATGTTCATGTAATGGGAAGTTCTTCAGAGATGTGACACCAGAAAGGTCTGGCAAGCCAATCCAAGGACATCTGGGGCAAACAACCTAATTCTCTTCAGTCTTTCTCTTGCTAGGCAAAGCATTAACATTTAAATAGTTCTCACTTGATTTTTATTCACTAAGGTGCTAATAGTACACCATGCTCCCTCAACATTGCTCAGTCAGGGCAAAAGCAGCCTTGTGATTGGCGAAACTTGGCAGAACAGGATAAAAGCACTTTACTTGTCCCTGATATTTTTGCTTCCTAACCAGGTCAGTGTTGTAAATGTAAGAGTATCTAAATCAAGTATTTGTGAATTAAATTATAGTGGTGACTGAAATTAGGTAGAATGTCTAACAATATTTGTCCATTTACAAACAGATCCTTTTTTTCCTCATATTTATTGAGGTATTTTATCAAGTCAGGACCTTGTTCCTTCTTGTTAAAAACCCTGTGGAGTGTGCTTTGTTCCCCCACCTTCTGCCTGGCTTTAATGATACCTTCTAATTATAGGTTACTTTATAAACATTTAATTAAGCCTGGAGATAGTCCTACATGACAGGACATATTTCCTTATCCCTATCTGGGAGATAGGTATCTGAAGTGTAGATAGGACAAGCAACTTATCTATGAAATGAGGGCACACAATTCTGATTGCCAAGCACATCTTTCATGCCAAATTTGTTTACAGCCATGCCTATATGAAATGAGTAAAATACTGAAAAATAAATCTCAGGAAAATATTTCACAAATAACAGTTTCAGTTTTATGAAACCTTTTACTGGATAAGTTGAGTGGCCCATGCAAAATATTATACCATTATCTTAACAGATTCCTTAATAAGAAGCTTGGCTAGCATATTTCATGAATATGCTCTAGAAGTCAATTAGCCATGACAGTTTATCCATCTCTCCCTCAGATATCTTCTTTATAAAACACATCAAACATACACCACACATACAGACACCAGTACAAAGCCAAGTGTGCTTAGTTGGAGCTTTCTGGCTGCTACACACTTGAAGTTAAATGGCAACATGCTCCTAAAATTCTTCCTCCTGGTGATGCAAGTGAGGTGCATGCACATTAATTCAGGGTATGTTTAGCAAATCTCTATCCAAATGGTACATCTGTCAAAGTTCAAAAAGATTTTTCCAGTGTCCTCACTGCTCTTCTCCAGGTTTAGTGTGAGTAAATGATATTTCACCCTAGGTTAGTAATTTTCTGATCAATACTTTTTTTGCAAGGAATTTCAATGACTGTGATATAAAGAGTGGGGTATAATTAAATTCTGATGGACAATAGTCAAGATTATTTGGATAAAACACAAGCACCAGTATTAGCAGTCTTTCCTTGTACCTGTTTTAAATGTTAAGTGTCCTTTCATCCTTATAGTAAACAAAATGGATTTAATATGAGCAAATTTCAGAATAGAAGAACCAAAAATTTATGTAAATGTGAAAGTCTTATCTTCTGTCAGCCTTAAACAATAACCTATTATCTGAGTTGCTCTGAAATTCTGATTTACTCCAGTTCTGTTCATCCCAATGGATTTTTCAGATATTGATTTGAATATGACTGCACACAATTAAAACAAATTATTTCCCAAGAGTCTATGAAGCTATTTACCATTTTGCCTCAATAGCTAGCTGCCACAATTTAGCAGTCCAGAGCCTTACAATTCTTTCATTCATTAAATACATTGAAACAATTATTTTTTGTTTCACTTGTCAGCTGTGACTCTAAAATATATTTCTTTCTTCCTTGATATTGTGTGTTTGTTCTCTTCTGTGTTAAATGGAAACCACCATTCTATATTGCAATCTTTTTTTTTTTTTCTTTGGCCTCTAAAGACTATTTTCTCACAGATACTCAATAACAAGTTTCCAAACACACTTCCCTAATTATAAAGACAATCAAGAAAACACTGAGAGTGATTTGAACAGAATATGGGCATAAAGGGAGTAAAATACGGGCATAAAGAACATAATAAAACAGGTAAAAGTTTAACCCATAACACCAGTTCCTGCGTACTTGACCCAAATCAATTCGTTGCTAAAAACCCTAAAATAGTTATCAGTCTTATGAAAGATGAGATGGAACTCAAACCTTTCAAATGATCACCTAGCCTGATTTTTAATGTTTGTTAACCTAAACCCAATCTTTTTAAGATTTTCCTTACTAGTAGAGATGGATGCCTTTGAAAGTCTTGTTTTGTAAAAAGAGTAATCAGAGTTGTTTGAAGATCTCAGAGTCACAAAGCCTTGGCATTTCTGTGAGTCAGTTCAAAGCTCCTATTCAAAAAGTATCAGTAAGCTCAGGATTTGCCAGCAGGAACCTCTGCTTGCTGAGGATTCAGACTGCAGTTTTCTCTAGGCAGTAAGCATATATCTTATGATGCTGTAACTGAAACTGTAAGTTCAAAGGTTCAGAAGGACAGACAGAGGTGAATCCACCTGGCACGGAGGGAAGATAGGATGTTCAGACAGCAATTCTAATCAAACGGAAGAAAGCTTTAAATTTGATTTGAAGAGGACTGGAATAAATATCCATGAAGAATTAAAAGGTAAATTCCTACACACATAGCCTCATTAAAATAGTTGCTGTGTTTAAACTAGAAAACTTTTGAGGTACTTTTATACTCTTTGGTCTATGCTGAGAAATGAAGTATATGTGTGCATATATAGGTGGGTATATATAATTTCAGTTCAAGAATTTTGTTCAGGGAAAAGGATGGCTGGAGAATGTGACTATTTTAAATTACTGGGCCCTAACTCTAAAGCCATCTAGTCATCTGTAAGGCTCACCTCCCAGATGTACTGTATCAGGCTTACAATGAGACGATTATTCAGGAATACAAAATGGGGAAAAACAGTTAAACAGTTTTGCTAAAAGTTATCATGAAGAAATAAAATAAATATTCTTAGGAAAATTAAGTGTTGGAAGATAGAAAATTAATGATATAATAATAAAAAAAATCACCAGGACTTGTAAGTAGGGCTCCTTAACAAGATAATGTGAAAATTTGTACACCATATGAGATCAGGCTATTGCTGCACAATGGTGAACTGTCCCAAAATAAACAAATAAGAGAGAGTAGTCATAGAAGAAGACTTACGTTGCTTCATTAGCTACTCCTTGGTTATCTGAAATCATATATAGCATATATAACATCATATAAAAAGTAGAAACAAATACAATAAACAGTAAGTGTAAAACAGGAAAAACATGTGAAGTTAAAAAAACCAACCAACCTAAAAAAAACAATGAAAAGAAGAAAAGGAGAAGGCACAAAATTGTTTTATGAGTAAAACTGTACCAGAAATAAGAGGAAAACCAAAAGGAAGTAACTACCTAATTTTAGATGGAAAATTATAAAACTGAGTGACACAGAGAAAGCTACAGCACTCCCCTCCTTAAATGTATAATTTAAAAAAAATAATAACAGGAACTAAAAATCAAGTTAAATCTTAATTAGATAAGTTATACACTTACTGTCATTTCAGGAGAGAGGAGTGCAGTCAAGAGTTGAAAAAGAAAAGACGAAATATTTGATTCCCGTTCTGTAGCTTGTGGAAAAATTGTTGACTACAAAACATTCCATCCATGGTAATTCTGAACATAGATAAAACTGAGGCCAGTGAGAACAAATGATTGTGTTGCCATAGTACATTGCTTCCTCAATATTGATACCATGGGCTAGAGATGACCAGAATCAAGAGATTTCTGATAAGATGGTTGTGTTAAACTCGGAAGCCCTAATGTGTAACTGGAGAGCACTTCAGTACGGCCTTGGAACAGCCTCTGGGACATGGAACCGCTTCAAGGAGAGGATAGGGTAGTCCCAGAAGACTGGAGAAAGGCAAGAAATACACCTGTCTTTAAATATGTGATCGTGGTAGGCCTTAGAAATTATAGACTGGTATAATTCAAAGTTCTTGAGAATTCTGAAAACAAAAAATATGGGAAACTATGGGAAAATTTACCTAGAAGGTAGCAAAGTGACTAAAGCAGCCAGTATTGATGTAGCAAAAGTAGCCCATACAAGCAGATTCTTTTTTTAATTTAGGAAGTTAACTGGCCTAACTGGAATGATAGAAGGCACAGATGGGATACATCTCAATTTAAATAGATTTTTCTCTTTGTCTTATGCATCATCCCCATATATAGCTAAAGAATTATGTTTTACACTTAATATCTATCAGGTGTATTTATAATTTACCATAAAACATCTTGGGTTGATGTGTGTGTGGGGGAGAGGTCACTGGATAATCTGTTGTGCACAGGCCCTAGTCAATGCTGTCAGATACATTTTGGAAAAAATAATTCAAATATAAAATTTAAGTATGAAAAAAAGCATCAGGTGAAAGAACAGAAGCCTTCAGAAGACAAAAAAAAAAAAAAGGAATTGCCTCAACAAATAACAATTTGAAATTAAAATTAACACGAGTACAAAGAACGTGTAATTACAAATTTTGCTATTAGCAGTATAGCAGAAGGATCTGAGAGTTGTAACAGCTCACAAAGTAAACATAAGTCAACACAACGTCACAGTAAAAAAATATAAATCTTCTCCTTGACTGCTTTAAGAATTTTGAATGTCAGATATGAGAGAGATGTTCTATTTGATACAGCCAGGGATGCCAGGGATGCAGCTGCTTAAATAGCACATCCACCATTGAACTTCCATAATGCAGGGTAGAGATGTTTGAAAGAACCAGCAGCGAACATAAGCTTAGAAAACACACGCAAAGAAAGGCTGGTGGGAGAGGGATTTGAGTCTCAGGAAAAGTTTGATGACCAACATGGAAGGAAAGACTTCAGCCATAAAGGGGCTGGCAAGGGGATAGGAATCCCTTGTTCTGCATAGCCCTATAGAGAGCCTGAGGAGTTATGTCCAGCAGAGAAGATAAAGGAAGTATACTGAAGGAAAACACATGTGTTCTTGGTAATTGGTTCTTGGTTCTTTTGAGAGGCCCTGATAACCAAGTGTTCCATAGACTCTTCATGACTGGAGACAGACAGCTGTTGAAAATTATTTGTTTTCTTGTCCTCCTGTGTTGATCTGCCTCAACATGGAAATTGAACTAGAGTATTTTTTTGTTTGTTTTGGGTTTTTTTAGATATAGATACCTGCATGTAATCATAGACATGCATGTGAAGCACACTGTACCCCAAGACCTTCAGTTTTTCAGCACTTCAGCCAAGAACCTGGAGCAAGGCCTCAGCTGTTGCCTTTTTGTCTCTGATTGTTCTCCCCTGCACCTCAGCAGGAGATGGCAGGGGGTCTGTTGGTCACCTGTTTTCTGTCCTCACTTGATGTCTTGGAGTCCCTAGCTTGGAAAGAGCCTTTCATCCTGAAACTCTATGATTTTCCTGCTATAAGTTTGCTTTGAGATCAAATTAATAGGAACTCTGCAATTCCCTCAATGAATCATTGACTATGCCCTGCAGTGCACAACACCTTTGTGCTACTGTGTGTGCTTGTATGGTGGGAAGAACAACATGAATTATTCAATTTTGCCTCAGAAGAAGAAGGAGTACTATATATTGAGTTATCAACATTTCCAAACAGAAGATCAAAGTTTCCTCAGGATGCTTTCTCTTCAAGCTATGACCCTCCTTAGTCTTTGTGATCTTGTGTTTCTTTCTATGAAAGAGAAAAAACACTGCCTAATTAGACACATCGAGTGTCAGTGGTCTGTGAAAGTCTGGATGTCCTTGAGTCGCAGTTACCAACACCTTATCTGCTGGCTATTTACATTTACATATTAATGAATAAATGGATTATGGCTGCAGACTTGTGATGATACTTCTGTGTGTTACTTGGCTAATGCTTTATCTTTTGCAAAAGCACTTTCCTTTCTTATTGTCATTAAGCTTTTATTTCTCTGTGTGTGTGCATGTGTGTGTATTTGTCTAGTTTTTCCTGACTTGCTGTTATTTCAGTTTATTAATAATTCAGGCTTTTTGAACTGCCTTGTATGTGATAAATCCCTCCCCCTTTATTTGAGGATGATAAATTAAGCTATTTAAAGAATTACTCATTACAAGTATATATCCTGTTGGTGCCACCACCCTCCTACACATAATAATTATTGAAGTTTGCAATGTGACACACAGTCAGCACTTTCAGAGCAGGGTATCAGTGCTGGCGGCTGCAGTGCCTGAGAATACCTTACTGGCACTGGTTACCCATGGCAACTAAAATGATCTATTTGCGGTGATAATGCCTTGTTGTTCTGTTTGATAGTTTTGCTGTATTCCTTCCTGTTTCAATTGCAACAGGAATCTATAGATTTAAAAATTCCTTTTGAAAAACAGAACAGTGAACAAAATTTAACTCTGGGTGTTTGTGCAAATAGGAAATAACAGAAATACGACATTCTCTCATTGCAGATTTTCTCACTGTAATATGCCCCCCTGAGTCTAAAGTAATGAAATTAAATCATTCCACCTTGTCTATAAACATATCCTTTTATTGTTTGCTAGTAAGTACTCACCCTGGAGGTTTTGGCAAGTGTAAGAAAGTGTGAGAGCACATAATGATTTCGGCTTACTGCATGTCCATTATATGCAGAACATCATGATTTCTTATTGTTATTGACAGTATTTTAGGCAAACTATCTCAAAGGTAGGGAAGACAACCACTTGCTTCTAATCTGTTAATACAAACTTATTGTATATAAAACATAATTTGATTTGTAAGCTAATGAACATTTTTCCTGCTACAAGCAGTTGATAACTGGCAAGTATTTTTAATTGGCAATACTGAACTGCAAATATTTTCAATTGTGCAATCAAACTTAGTGTAACCACGCTGTCTTTTGGCAGCTTTTTATACCATAGCATGCTTAAGACCAGAATCTCTCCCTCTCTCAGCTGTTAGATATCCAGTAATGGAAATTAAAGTAGAAATACCAGAATAGTTTTCTTTTTACACCACTAGTTAACAAGAGTATGACATCTGGGCAGAACACTGTCTTGTGGATAGGAGCACCATCTCTGGGCAGCTGTGCCAGCTGGTGCTGACCCTGCCAGGGAAGTGTCCCCCATCTTCTCTTCTGAAGGTGTCTTAGAACAGTTTTGCCCCTCCAGAACCTTCACTCTGTAAAAAAATCCTTACAAGTCATGTTGAAGATCTAAAGTCTCTTTTCTCAGAACAGCAACAATCAGCAATTTTAGGCATATTTGCCCTCTCTTGGAAACTTACCATAGCATTACATGCTGATCCAGCCTGAGGTTATTTTTGACTTCTGTTCAAGGGCAAAATGATTTCCTTTGCATCCAACCTGTGCACCACCCATTCCTTTATGCTGGGAATCAAATGGGATTGCTTATAGAGCCAGATGAAAACTTTGCTTTATTTGGGGTACGCAGGTGTGAATACATGATTCATTTTGCCAACCGAGGGTCATAGAACCTAGAGAGAAACTTGCAATGATTTTTCTCTTCCATTTTATTCACAGCATATCCTTTGAATCAAGGATATAAATCCTCATGCTTTTAAACTGGTAAGTTTTAGGGAAGAAAATAGGACTTAGTCCAACAATTATCTAAATAAAGTCCTCAAAATTTGGCCTTATGACAGAGAAGCTGTTTTTTGTGGATTGTGGTTAGGGATATGGGTTGTGATTAGATAGTATTATTTTTAGCTAGTCTCACCAACATTTCCCATAGCCCAAACATCCAGAGTCCTAAGAAATTTAATTCATCCTTTCATAAGACAGTAATGTAAAATTCAGAAGGCCTACATATTATTACATCTGAAATAAAATCTCAGCTTTATTTTTAATTGGGTATCCCAGAGAAACCAGCTGTTCCAAGGGAGATAGGAAGCAAACAAAGCATCTTCAAGATGCATGGGTAAAATACTTTGTAGTCGAAGACTGGGTTCCTTTTTTTGTGGGGAAGGGAACAAATGATGTCATTTAAACCACAGTATACCTTTATTTATGTAATTTGAAGACTAGATTTTCCTCACACATATAATCTCCATCTTTTAGTGAAAACTTTAAGGCTTTAATTCTTTAGTTTTGTAGGAAACTGGGCACTTTGTTCCCACCTTAATAAATAAAATATAAGGAGTCCAGCCTTTGTTGTAGAGAATCCTGTGTTATTACTTACATCAGAACCAAACTCATGGAAAATACTCCTATTCTGATTTACTACTATTTTACACCAATCTTCTCCTCTCCTTGCACTAGCATGATAATAGCCTGAAGTGTACAAGAAAAGCCTTATTATACTAGGCTCTATTCTACCCATTTTGAACCCAATGCAATGGTAATTTGATTTTGCTGAGGCTGAGATCAATCTAAACTCTGCTGCAGAACACAGATCATCAATTTTGATTTCACTGACCAAGCGCCTTCTCTAGTGGGAAGCTTTATGAATGATGGACCACATCAATGAACACTTACTCTGAGAATTGCACCATATGTTGTAGCACAGGGATGATTCACCTCATTCATTCAAGAAATGCTTCAGTGAAGGGAAAGAAGGGTAAGATGGTTGGTCATATATCAGAGCAATTTTGTATATTGCCGTTTGCAGACTCACAGGGTGTGGTACTTCTGTGTACAGGTTATCCCAATGAAACAGGATGTGGTCACCAATACCCAAATGTTTTTGGGAAAATGAGTGGCACTGTACAGTCACTGGAGAACATGGATTTCAGTGTCACCCTTACAAGTTGTGATTCTTAAAAAAGAAGATTTCTAAAGAAAGAAGCTTTGCAGAAAAAGCCCTGTGAGCCCTGGTTATCGGCAAGCTGTACAGGAGTCAGCAGGGTGCCTTTGCAGCAAGGGCAGCTATCTACATCCTGGCCTGTGCCAGTGTAGAGAAAAGTGCAGCCAGCAGCTCCAGGGCAGTAATCCTGCCCCTCTGTTTGGCACTTCTGAGATTGCATTCAGATATTTGGCCCTGTTTGCAGCTCCACAAGTAGAGTATTGCTATGCTTTATTAATTCCAGCGGCAGACCATCAAGCTGGAACACAGAGTACAAAGGAATGGCTGAGGGAATTGGCTTTGTTTAGCCTTAAGAAGAAATGGCTGAGGGGGATCCTTTTGCTGTCTGCAACTTTCTGTTAGGAACATATAGAAAGGCCAGGGCAAGAGGTGCAGACTGCAAGGAGGAGAGGCAGCAGTTACTAGCTGGAACACAGGAAACTCCAACCTGATAGAGGGGAAAATTAAGATGGGAATAGTCAAATAATAGTCAAAAATTAAGATGGGAATAGTCAAATAAGGTCACCTAGAGAGGCTGTGGGAGCTCCATCCCTGGAGGTAAACACATCCTAAGGATATAGGGCCCTGAGCAACCTGCTGTTACCGAGTGAGAGTGTATGTCCCCCTAGGGTCCCTTTCTGCCAGCCTATGCTATACCGTGATTTTCACACGTTTGTTTTGTTGCAATGATGATGTGTTCTTTTTTCATTACAAAAATTTTATCACAACTCAGGGATTTTCACAAGTCAGTGTAACACTGTCTCCCATGCATCCTTACAAGGATTTGCATATCTTAGTCCACATCTGCACCAGCTAACTGAGCAGTTGCAGGCCATGCTCTGTTCCTGAGCCCAGCTGCTGTACTTGGCAGCCAGACTCTAAAATCTCTTAACCTCCAGAACTGGCTGATGCCACCTTTACTTCCCTTTGTCAGCTTCTGGCCTGTGCTGGCTCCTGAGAGATGCCTGAAAGTTGTTTGGCTGAGTGTGAGTTGGCCTCATCCAAAACTATGAAAGTGCTTGAGATAAAAATGATAGAAAAGACCATCTCTCATCACCTGTGTCATAAACAGGGTCAGTTTTAGAAAAGTTGACTTCTCTAGGTTGGTGTGCAAAGGAGGATGAGGTCTCCATTTTACTGCTTGAAAGAGAGAGACATCTGCTGCAAACAACGCTCAGAAAAAAAAAAAAAAAAACAAACCAGCAACTAGCTCACCCTCACACAAAACTGACCTGGGCATCCCTGGTAACTGGCTGTGGGTGGTTTTGTTTTTTTCAAGCAAACAGATTGGTAAGACAGTTGCTGTAAATATTGTTCTTTCAGATTTTTTTCTTTATCTTGCTCCCCCTTGCTGATTTATTCTACATATAGAACACTGCTTGATTCAGGAACACAGTATTGTTAACATTCAAATTATGTGATTATTCAGGTTGTTCAAAATACATAGAAAGTGACCTTCAAAGAGACATCCACAGACTAAATAGACTAAATCCAACATTTTGTATGTTTTATGTTTCTCATACACACTGTGTTGCACAAAAGTGAATTCTAAGGGAAGAAACATGGAAAATTTTGTAACTGAGATGACATTATGTTTCCACATTGCTGGTAAACTGACAGAGACAGCAAAGAAGGAAATATAGCAAAGCTCATCATGTTTTTGGAGACATTAAATTAATCTGCAACTTGAGCAATAATTAATTAATGCAATGAGGAAGATATAGGGTGGAGATCTCAAAACAACTCAACATCAGCCTGACTTTGTTCCAATTGAAGTTAAATTGACTTGCTCCCAGTGACGTCAGTGGAAGCAGAGCTAGATCAGTACTGAGTATTTCTGACAACCTAGTCTCTAATATGTGTTGACCCAAATTGTCAAGAATCATTTGTGGTTTCAGGTGTCCAAAATAAGGTTCCGTAATAAGGTCCACCTTCTGAGACAAGGGTTCAGCATTAAGATTACCAGGTTCCGTATAAGTCTGAAAAGAATCACAAATCAAATTTAAACTGTAAAACCTGAAGGGCTTTCATTTTCAATTGCATTCAACAATGTATTTTGTTTCAATTCTTTCACTTCTTTCATGGAAAATTACAGTTACTGCAGAAATTGCTTTTTCTTTTGAAGTGATTTTTCTTAGCAAAATTCCCAAGCAACTCTATTAATTACACATGCTCAGTCACACTAAGGAATATCAACATATATTGCAAGTGCCCTTGAAGTCAACATGAAGAGTAAGTTATTTTTAAATCAAGTAAATGTTTAGTTCCTTTCATTCAAGTGACATTCAATGTATACCAGATAGTCACCAACTTCAGGCCCAGATATTCCTTTCCTACATGTATTCCACCCATAGCAGATCTTCCCTTTCCAGTTTCTTCAGACATACTCTTTTAATGTTTATCTTGACTTTGCAATGCATTTTCAGTCAGTGTAAACAGGCTAATCAAATCACGGCATCTTGTGTGTAAAATATCTTGGGTTTTGTTCCCATTTGGAATCCGTGCTATAGTGCAGGATCCCACTGACTTCTCCTGGTTACAGGAACAGATACACAAATGAAGCAAGGTGCACTGCATGATACTTTATAAGGGTTTTGAAAAAAGGTGAACACACCACCATTTAGATCTTTTTACAAGGTTACAGAAAAACCTCTCCTTTAGTCCATCTCCAGAGTTCTGCTTCAATGCAAGATCCATACAAGACTTAAAACCTCAACCCATAACTACGAAATAATGGCTATATTAAGCAGTTGATGTCCACACAGTATTTTCCTCTAATATGAAATACAAGTGTCAAGACATGAAATGCATTTTTAGTGGGGGAGATTTCATTGTCCTTCTGCCAGTCCTTCTGCAATCAAACTTCTGTCCCACCTAATGAAAGTGTTAACCTTACTGTTAACTGTGTGAGTTTGTTCTTAGTTGAACAAGCTTCTGATATGACAAAATGTGTCCTAACCCCATGACACTTCTAAATGCAAGTCACACAACATGTATTATAGGTGCAAGATTGATAAGATTCTCTCTGGATATTTTTGTGGCTCTTATAGGGCCCCAAAAGAAGGTTTTTGATCTTTCCAAAAAGCAGCTTTGTCTACAAAGCATGTAGCAGCTCAAACAGCAGAGGGTGCTTTGTAAGCAAACACAAAACACTTGATCTAAAATTATTGCTGTAGATAGATCCTGCAGCTGTGCGGATGCTTTACTACCAGTTCTATTCATGAAGTGGCAGATTCAACGGCTCACTGTTTATTAGAATTGTTTCAGATGTTCTAATAAATCTCCTGTGAAAACCACCCCCAAAATTCTACATGCAGGGGATGAAATCCTACATATGGAGGATAGCTCCATGTTTTTAAATAAGGTGCACAATATGCTATGAAATAATGCATTATTCATAGATGCATACTGTTTTAAAAGCTTAATAAAGAATTTGATTAATAGTCCAGGCACATGCCCTGCATATTTATACCCTGGTACGCATACAAATGTAATGTATAACATTAGATACTTGTAATATCCTCTTGTTTTCGACGCTTTTTAAGCACTTCTGATGCAGAGCAGTTAAACCCAATTGCAAAACAAAGCCAAGTGGACCAAATCGTTATCAAACTACAAAGTGGGTGTTTGGTCACCCTTCACAAGGAGCTCTATTTCACAGAAACAATATCCTGAGTTGGAAGGAACCCAGAAGGATCATTGGAGTCCAACTCCTGGCCCTGCAAAAGAATGCCCCAAGAATCACATCAGGTGTCTGACAGTGGATATTTGGGATCTGCCAAAAAATGAAAAGCGAGAACCTGAAATCTTGATAGAAGTACTTTTCTTCAATGGATTTCACTACCATTATACTGTCTGGGAACAGTTTTGGTGGAAAAAAATGCTTGCATGGCCAGAGCTGCATATTTGAATGACCTGTGATCATAGGATACCATCTTAAGTATAACAATGAATCTTCAGGCAGATTGAAAAAAAAGTGATCTATTCTGCACTTCATGAAAATATTAATCTTATTGGAAATCTGCTGCCATTCAGGTACCCTGAGTAGAAGGAGGACAGACATGTTCCTAGGAAGTTGTGAGCTTTTGAGACAGCTGTGTAGGTATTTGTTAGTGGACTATACATGCTAAAGAGTGACATATGGAACTAGAGCTAAGCATGTCCCTGTTCTCCACAGGAACATGGGGTCTGAGTTTCACAACAAGTTCAGGACTAGAGTGGACCACATGGATCATCATGTTTGACTTTCATCACCAATACATCCTCAGTACTTCATGTCTGAATTCTCAGCTGCATCCCACTTTTTCAGTAGTGATAATAAATGCCTTCAACACCCTAACTTAAGTTATTCCATTGGCTACTTCTTCTCACGAATCAAACTTTTCTGTACTTTTGTAGTCTGAACTTTCCATTCTTTTCTTGGTCATGTATTGCCAGAAATCTCTTCCACATTAGGTTCTCATAAGACCTAAAGAAGTAACTTTGTTTTTAATATATATTTTTTAATTAAGGGAGGCAAGAGATCTAACTCTTCCATTGTAGATATCTTTCATATGTATAAAAAATTTTACAGCTCTTTTCAAATCTTTCTGGTTAAGCATAAGTTTTGAGAAGTTGATGAATCACTGGCTGCAGTATTGCAGCAATCCCATTTCCTTGTTATTGTTATTCCCTGTTAATGAGGTATCTTCTGCAATGGACTCCAGAGAACATGAGTAATGGGAAAGGAGAAGCGGAAGAAAGTGGTTGCTGTTAAATGAAAGGCAATACACAGGTTTGTCCTGTCAGTAGGCAGGGTTATACACAGCACAGTCACATTAGAGATGAACACTGAGTGAAAAACTTGGGGAGTATTTTCAAATGGAGAGAGCAACCCAGACTAAAATGAGAGGGAGGATCCAGCGTTGAGCCTATACTGTGGTGGTGGTAGAAGGGCATCATCAGAGAAAGATACTGTGAGTAAAAAGGAGACATTATGGCAGGAGGGTTGAAACTCAGTGATCTTTAAGGTCCCTTCCAATCCAGGCCATTCTATGATTAAAGTGAGATTACAGACGCCACAAATACCGTGACTGAGAAGGAGAAAAGGCAAGGAAAAGAAGAGTTAGGGAGATGAGTGATGACATGGATAGTAAAGGGAGAGGGGGAATCAGTAGGAGACAAAGGCAGAGGAAAAAACTTGTTGTGGCAGGAGTCACCAGATGGCATTGTTACACATAGTTTTAATGGTTATTTTCCTTGGCATGTAAGAAGTTTTTGTTTCAGGAAAAATATTGTATTTTAACTCCTATGAATGTCTACAGAAGATTCATAACAAGAAATAAGAAATGGAGCTAATGTCGGAGATGGAAACTGTGAGGAACTAGACAAAAAGGTTTCATTTTAAACAAACAAACAAATTAAAATTACTAACTCTTCATGGCTGACTTTGCTAATCCATGACTGATGTACAGTTAAAAGAAGTGAGCTAAAACTATAAGCAAGTCCAACTTTTTTTCTTTTGTTTTCTTCAAAGTAGTGAGATAATCTACAGGGCCCTGACAGCTTCTATCCTTCAGTAGAAATGCAATCTGATGATATCAGGAAGGATGTAAGGTCTGAAGACAAGAATCAAGTAAGTGGAGGAGAGAAGTATGAAGTGGAAAAATAGAAACATTGGAAAAGAACAGGGAAAACATTAGATACAATCAATGGGTTGTGAAGCATACCCGCAAGTCAAGGCAGTTGACAGAATGGCAAATACAGAACAATGAAAATGGCTTAAAATACCTCATAGAAGTGACATGCAGCCCCAGTAGTGTGGGTGCTGCATTAGACTGTTTCTTTTAGTCTCTTCTCAACATGTTAGTGTATTTAAACAACACAAACTGTATTAGAAATAAGGACTTGGGGAGAAGAGCATTTCTAGGCTTGGGAAAGGCTTTGGAGTAGAGGGTGCAAGCAACATCTGCAACATACGCTACTTGCATTGCTGCTCAATGGCAACAATTGGCTTCTATAATACAACACAAAACTATTACATTTAATACTATTTTTATCTAGTTTTCAAGCCTAATTCAAGGCTTCTTCCTTTCCCAGTTCTTGGGCATTAGTCCAGTATTAGATTTGAATTCTCTAAATGAAAAATAAAAAGGGGGGGGGAACAAGAAACAAACAAACAAAAAACCACAAACAAATAGCTTTTAAATGACTGACCTCTTGAGAGAGCAAAATCCCTAATGAAGAAGTCCAAGAGACCGTCTCTGAGGCACATTGCTCACTATTCAAAAGGAAACTGGGGAGAGAAGATGTAAACAAGCATATTCCCACTCTTCTTTGGGTATAACATGCACTGTGTGTTCATTCCAGATTTTCATCCTTCCTGTGGCCTGACATTTTTAACTCAAATGACAAAACAAAAGCCTAAGAGTTCTTCACAGTCTTGAGTGCTCATGGAGCTTCCCAGAGAAGCTCATCTGTCACAACATAAGGCTCTCTTGCAGAGAGAATGCTTCAAACCCCTTTACACTCTTCTACAATAAAAGTAAGTTACACTCAATTGCATATGGTAGTAAAAATCCACCTAGGTGAAATCTTGGACCCCCTGGAATCAGACCTCTGGCCTCCTTCTTCACCAATGGGCAGCCTCTCCTCTGACCTCAGGCTGCAGCATAGAATTATCCCAGGTGAAAAAACAAGCAAACAACAAACTAGGAACAAAAAGGCTGATTGGCAGCAGGGCTATGTCAGCTAAGCTCTGCAGCTAGCTGGATGGCAGCTTTCCAGGGTAATGTCCTGGAGCAGACTGTGCAGTATGTGTACAGCTACCTCTATGGGCTGTGGAGAGACCCTTGAGTTCCCTCAGCAGCACTTGCTCTCCCACAGTCCAGCTGACAGGGGTCTTTCAGCTAAGGTCTTTCACTAAGTCTTGAGTCACTCTTACCTTAAAGCCTTTCACTAAGTCTTGAGTCACTCTTACCTTAAAGCTTTCATACTACGAACACTGCACGGCAGTGGAAAAAGTGACAACTAGGTGGTAGTTGGAAATAGGGTAAAAAAATAGGAAGAAAAGGTAAGCCTTAGAGAGTTCAGGGTACCAGAGTTGGAGATATTGAGCCTTTGAAAGATGAAAACAAGCTTGATCAGGAGAGAATGACCATGCAGACCACCCATGACTGCTCTTAAGTGACGTAGGCTACCTTTTCTGTGGTCCCATACCATTCTCCCTCTCAACTTCTCCTACTAAAAGGAGCACTCCTCTGTATTCAGCTAGATCTTATAGCCACCTTCATACCTCTTTTGTGTCCTCAGTCCTATTCCTCTTACAGTCACTGCATAAAGAACTTTTTAGGGACGTACTCAACCACTAGGAAATCCCAGACCCAAACCAGACTAACCTGGGTTTCAGAGACAGCTATGTACCTCTGCCTTACCATCCTTCTCACTCTACTCTGGGAGACCTTCCAGAACTACCTGTCTTAGGCCATGTTTTTAAATAGCAGTACCTATTTACAGCTAATCAGGGTCTGCTCTACTTAAAAGCATATTATACCTGCTGGTATTTAAAGTAAATTTAAAAAAGGAAACAAAGCACTAATACGTGTCTCTGCCCATCTGTTCTCACATCCACATGGACTCATGAACCATTTAGCATCTCTTTCTGACATAGCAAATAAGAAGTTATTTTGTTAATACAGAAGACTACAAGGAACCATATCATAGTGGGAGGATCTCTTTTTAATAGAAATCATTTTTAACACTGTAATGAAACTGGTCTGTCAGCAAAATTTTTGAGCAGCAGTTTATATTTCTGTACTAGTACTTTTCTAGGTCTGGATTCCATCTCTTCATATTTTTACTCTGTTTGGTTTAGCTGATCCCAGTTACATAACTGTTCTCTTTAGTCAGTAAACTTAAAGGTCAGTATAACATAACATCAAAATCAGGATTATGTCATGTGAAGGAGCAACATAACCAACTAATATGCGCTGTAGCTGACTAGTTCCTCCCCAGATCCTATCTGTCAGTGTCCTGTGACTTACATCTCATTGATACAAGCCAGAAGAGAAGCATCTGTGCCACTGCTCAGATTTAACGCTTTGAGATGTCATTAGTTCCAAAAAAAGGAATGTTTTTTCAGTTTACTGGAAACTGGGGAAACAGGGTATGTAAAAAAATACAAAGGGAAAAACAAGGAACAATGGTTGCTAGGAAATTCAATGGAGTCAACAGGTATGATCATGCTCTTTCAGCCCTCAAAAATGTATCTAAATGAAGTACTGGATCAGTTCCAAACTAAAGTAATAGCAAGGAAATACAAGTATACACCTCCTACAAGTTGTAGAGACCACTTCCACTGTTTATGGTCCAGGATCTTCAAGTACAAAAAAAATCAAAAAGGCTAACTGTCTATTTTTAAAGTAGAACAGTGAAAAGTCAGTGAAGAAGCCCCAAGTAGCACAAGAAACTCTCAAATCCTCTGGGCAAATGACAAAAACAAAAAGGAAATTTGCAAAACATAAGGCTCTGTATGAATTTAATAATCTTCACTAGAAGGCAAAAGAATCAGGGTTTGGATAACTTACCAGTTTATCAAAAGGATCAATCCAATATCACTTGCGTTTTCACAAAAGGAAATATATATTGGCTTATAAAAAGGAGGTACCCATTGTCTTAAATTGCATGCTGCTACTGAACTTATGCTGTTCACTTTTAGTCATCCGCAAATTTGGCTCAGGTCAGTTTAATGTTGACACATGCTTTTGAGGCTTCTTAGAGTCCACTGGAATTTGTCTATGTGTTCCAAAGTTTGGCACTATTAAGAAATTAGGCAGATTAGAGAAGCTACATTTACGAAGTTACAGTTCTAGACATATTAGTAACAACTCATTCATTTGCCATTGAAATTTTAGAGATGGCCATAAGCAAACACGAGCATAGGAAGATGAGACTTAGAACAAAGACAGAAAACAGATCCTGAACAGAACAACTCTGAAGATAAACTCAAACACTGTCATTGCTACTCCCTTTTTTTGGTAAAAATACCAGAACCATTTTTCCACATGTAACCATTCATCTTGCAGCAGAGATACAATGCTGTCACATTATGCTCTCCAAGTCAATGCTGTTAGTCTAGCTTAATATCGCATTTGGTATCTTTCATGAACTGAAGAGTTTGTCTGTGACTTTGTTCACTGAAGGTCACGTTTCAAACCCACTCAGTTTTGCATGCATTAAGGACAAGCTCCTAGCAAATGATATCCTGTTTTAACCTCTTACATGAGGGGACAGAATTATGATTCTTCCACAAAGGGGACAGTTTTGGTTGCGTATGATTTCCAAGGGCTTGACTTAAAGCTGAGACTAATCATCTAATGGTCGGTCTATTTTGTTATCTGTTTTGGTGTGCAAACTAATATTGTCTTAGGCTAAGGGTATGAAAATCTGTAATGTATTGTCTGTCTGTGAAATTTTTAATGAGTCAGCCTCAGATCATAGCTGTTGTTTTTGTTCTGTCTTATCAGGAGACAGATGTAGTCCATGGAGGGAGATGATAACAATAAGCTCTCTAGAACATACCAAGTCGGGTGATTCAGCAGTGTCTCCACACACTGTAATTAAAAGGCAGGCAGACACACATTTTCAATAATGTGAAGGAAAGTGTTTTCTAACTGCTGGCTTTTTTCCAACTGAAATACACTTGTTTAACCTATAGTGCAACCCATCCCTTCCTACCATTATATGTCATCAGTGAATCTGAAGGTTTATTCAAACTCTGTACTGTACTCCCCCAAAAGATTTCATACCAGGAAGCTTTAAAGTATGTGTTCTATTTTGCAGAATTATCTCAGGCAGTCTATACAAGCCTTTTCAATATCTTCACTTAAAATTCAGAAAGAATGGACAAATCCATTTGGAATTAGGACTGAGAACATTTAATGATTATACATAAAAGTCATGCTACCATCAGGTCCTATGTGGAGTATATGCATCTATTTACACCTCTCTATGTAGGCGGAGTGGTTTGTTGTCACATCTCCTTGCAATGATACATTTACATACAGAGCCTACTCACAGTCCATATCAACTCTGAAGCATTTGGCACCATGTTGCATTCTATTTAATGTTAACACTTATGTTAAGAAAGGATATACCAGGAATACAGAACAGCAGTGTAAAAGCATTGCTTTCTTTCAGTTTCTCTCCCTTTCTAGCTTGCTGTCACCATATTATTCTGTGCAACACAACACTAATTAATATTAAATTCTAACTTTACTTTCTATAGGGCATAAGTAAGTCCTTTTTTTATCTCTTGCTTTTATTTTGATAATTCCAGATGCTCCAGTTGCTGTTTTGTCCTGGAAGATGTCACTACTGTGTGAAGTTTTTTTATTCACTAGTATTTTCACAGATGGATATATTTAGCTTTGCGTTTCTTGTAATGTTCCAGAGGCAAACTTTTCATGACCTTTGCTGAGGCAATTATGTTGGCTAAATTAACTGAAGAACCCTTCTAC
Source organism: Myiotriccus ornatus (assembly GCA_036023395.1). Classification (NCBI taxonomy): domain Eukaryota; kingdom Metazoa; phylum Chordata; class Aves; order Passeriformes; family Tyrannidae; genus Myiotriccus; species Myiotriccus ornatus. Next base: position 101,887,336 of record JAYRBT010000114.1, read on the forward strand.
TGCTGCTGATTCAGGGGATCTTGACTTTTCAACCACTCTTCAGCAAAGAACCCAGGAAACAGTTTCTAGACTGAGATTAGGGCCTGAAGTTAAATAAAAAATGGAAGCAGTAAAAAGAGAAGTATATAATTTTAGTAATTTTTTTCCTCGGAAATATAAGATAAGCATTACTTTTAAACAAAGGGATTCTTTCAGCTGTAACTTAAAGCATGTAGAATAACCATATATAGTACAAAAAAAAAAAAAAGGAAAAGGGTGAAGAGCTATCCAAGAAAGAGGAGAATTCAATACTGGCATTTTGACCATTATTGAACATGCATTGATAGCACTTAGGTTTCAACAATAGCCTAACAGAGGTTCCTCTCTTATTATTTGAATATTTTTTCTTAAAGATTATTTTACTGAGGAATCATGATGGAATTTAAAGTCTAAAAAACATTATTCCCATTATTAAATATTTTTCCCCATGATCAGTGTTGACTGAATAAAGCCTGAGGTTGTAGAGGAGCTCTCACCGAGGAAAATTTTGCTGCAGCTTATTTTGTTCCTAACTAATGAGGGGTAAGAGAGCTTGTCTGTATGATGACTCCACTAAGTGATGTTCAGGTCCAGGCTTTTATTGAAAAAGCCCCAGGCTGTGGAGCTGTAACAGGTAGATTAGGTGAACAAACCCCTGCTGGCTTTCTGGTGCCTACTTAGTTTACGGTCAGCAATAAATATTAAAGATCATCCTGGCAGGTCATACAAACAGCCTCAGGCCATATCTACAGTGGGAATTAATTCTTTTATCAGTCATTAGTAACTGTCCCATGGATCTGCTGCACCAACACTGTCCTCAGGCTTGAAAGGCAGGGCTGGAGTGTGAACAAAAGTAGCTCACACTGGTTGCAGGCAGAAAGGGCAAATCACTGCTTATATACAATGGGTCTATGTGCCTACCACAACCCCCCAAAACAGGGACAGACACCCAAATGGGATTGCTTTTCCTGTTGACATAGATTTACCTCTTGATTCCCAATCTTCCTGGCAATTCCTCTGCACACATTTGAAGCACTGAGAGTATCTAATGCTAAAAGCAGGCTTGGTCCTGCTCTTAATGAAATCACTAGAAATGTTGCCACTAACATTGATAGGTGCAGGACTGGGCCTGTAGCACACATGCATCATGCTTCCTGAAATATTAGCTAGACCGTGAATTGTGGAATGCCACACGGTGTCCCTGCCAATTCCTGTCCCTTTAGGAGCTGTTTATGTGGAAATCACCTTGGCACTGCTGATCTGCTTTATCTTACCAGAGGTTAAGGGACTTCACAGACTTTAATTGAATAAAGTCTATAAATAATTATTATTTCCTGCACCTGGAGTTGAAAAGGTGGCTTGGAAAGGATTTTGCTTTTGTTTTGAAATTATACTTGCTTTCTTCCTGGCTTCTTTAAGAAGATCACAGTGCAAAAGCTGAAGTTTTCATTGTATTTTTAGATCATGATATTTGACAGCTCTTGGCCTTTTTTTATGAACAGGGCAGAATCTCCTGACTGTCTCATGGAATGAGCATTAGTTCCCACAATTTAACAGCTAAAAGCTCAATATACCCACTTACTTCCTTCCTCCGAAGTACTACTGAACAAGGGCACCAAGAGGTGAAGAAGTAAGAAATTTACCTGCTATCCTTTCCATTCCCAAAGGCATTTGAAAGCACACCTCCCTTAAACAGTCTTTTCTTCTACCCCATGTAAGCAATTTGGGTGGAGTAAACATGTCTGTGCAGTGATAATACAAAGAGAGCCATGTATCATTTCATCCTGAGGGAAGGAGCATCTGGTGCATCACAGATTTGTCAGGAATTAGGTTGGAAGTCACAGTACTATGTTTTTTAATCTTGTTTGACTTAAAACTGTGTTTTGTAATCAGCGTAATAGAAAGGCAGTGCTGAGACTCAGGGATTAGCTGTAGAGAAGAAAAACAATAGTACACACAGTGCTTTGATGTGTTTTTACTTGAATTAGAAAGCGGCACTTTAACAGCTCAGAGAGCGGCATACAAAATCTCAGCTTGGCAATCACATTGTCCAGCACTTGAACTTGAAAAGCATTGTCAAAGTCAGACAGAAACAAACTCTGAGCAATTTAGAAGTGCAATAAAGGATTCAGTGTGTAATAAATCACAAAAAAACACAAATCATAATGACTGGCTACAGTTATCAGTGATGTCAAGCATGTGAGCAGAAAGGAGCATGCAGTCATGAAAATGAAATGTTCAATAGAAGATATTTAATGACAGAATATTTTTTAATTAGAGAGAGTGGAAGGGGAGCAGGGCAAACACTACATATGACTTTAGACTTTGCTTTTATGTGATTTTTCTGAATCCTGGCTTATGAACACAGGCAGAATGATCATGGAGACCTTCCGTCTGTGAAACATAAACTGCGATTTATCACCCTAGAGGAACTGCCACTGTAGAAACGCCTGTTTCAACACTGTTAAAAGCTGAACATATTTGGCAACAGAGTAAAGCACTAGGAATTCTTTAAAACCCATCTTTTGATCCAAACTTGTATTGTAAATAACACAGCAGCAGCTGCAAAGGACTCTCATTTTCCACCATGAAGTTGGTAGGCAGAGACTTTTCTTTTAAAAGAAACTTGCTGACCTGACTCCGTGAAGGTTATATACATTTGTAAGAGCAAATAAAAGCAAAATATGTGCTTATTATTTTAGTTTTATTGTTTTAGTGAATCTGCTCCTACGTGTATTACACTAGCGAAGTGTAATAGAAGTAATAGAAGTTTTGCAAGAATTTAAGCCACAGAATCAAAGCTAAATGTACACTGAATGGTTCCTTTCTGCCAATAGTCAAGTTACATGCCATCAGAATTCCATGGAAAACAGAAAATGTTTAATTTGGAGTTTAACAAGTTAATTTTTAAGGAGTGAATATTTGCCTAAAACCTGCCTCTTTGTGCCACAAAATCTCTGAGAAAGCAGGTGGATTGAAAAAAAGGGCTAATGAGACTAATTTTGGAAATCTGTTTTAGGCTGTTCCAGAGATAAAGATCCAAAAGTTTAACTTAAGCAGAAAACCTAAGACTGTACTCCCTGAGGTATGAGCCAGTGACTAGTTCAGCTGTGGTCAGTTCTGTTTCTATCCATGTTCAGCCACATCCCTTTCTTCAAGTGCTAAGCAATTCAATACCTGGTTTATGACTCAGCTTACAGAGATATGTGACCTAAACAAACTCTCTTCTATCTCCCAAAGGATTGTTCTTTCCTTCTACCAGAGGCATAGACTCAATTTTTTCTCAGTAGCTTAGTCTTCAAATAAGAAAGCAGCGCTCCTTTGCTTACAGAAGGAACTGAAATCCACACCACTGCTTATTAGGAAAGGACACAACACCCAGCTGCAGACTGCCATAAAGTGGGTGCATGGCGGACACCTCTCTCCTCATTACTTTGATATTCCAGTGGGCCTCTATTCGTTAAAGACAACTGAATAAAGTTGCTTGCTAGTGTGAAGACATGAACTTAGTTCTTATTCAAAAATATGAAACTGTTCTTTGAGCAAGGAGTACAACCCAGGCTGCTTCCATCTTCTAAGGAACCTGGCCTATAGACCATACACTGAACATAAGATAATTGTTTTTTCTCACCTAAGCTGACTTCCACTTTTTCAGGGTCTGGAAATGATCAGGTTACTTCATGGTCCATTGACATCTCTAGCAATTGACAATCTCAGACATTAAACTTGCTTCTTCCCTGTTCTACAACCCAACAGTTTTGCTTATAAATCAAATCCTTTTAATGATCAGGAACATCAAATTGCCTCATAAAGCATGAGGGTTTGGGTGGAACGCCTGCAGGAGCTCTCCTGGCAAGGCTGAGTGCTTCCCATGCCAGTAATGAAGACAGTCAGATACAATAATATGCTGAAACAGTACAGGAAATGTAATTGCTGCTAAGAAAGTTTTACCCTACTCCTGGCAGCAATCAGAGGTGAAATAGACCCTTTTTATTTCCACTGAAATTCAAGGACTTCTTACACAGGAAGAATGCTGGGAGTCAGCAGAGAATTGATGGGAACCATGAATCTAGAGACATATATAAGGAGGGCTTTGATTTTCTTCTGTTATGAGATTCAGGGAACAAAGCAATTAGTAAATATTTGGTATACTTAAGACCAAAACAACAGATATCTTATTTTCCCTTTGATCTGTCACAAAAACTTTGCCCTTCTTAAAATTGCTAATATGCAGATACCTTAATCTGATTCTGACATCTGTGATTGTACCTTGAACTCTTGTTAATCAATAAAGCCAACTTTCACCTGTTTCATGACTATTTTGTAGCACATGTACCTTACTAACTGTATCCAGAGTAACATTAAGGATGTTGGAGTGGATGGCTTGTTCATTAGTACAAAAGTATTAGATCTATATTTCTAAGCTCTTTCAGGTCCAGTCTGAAACAGTCCATATGGCAACCTGTGTGGATAAAATGGGTGTCTAAAATCTAGATCTCGATGAACAAGTTCCATGTAACATAAAAATCTCTTTATCAGGAGTTAAGGCTAAACATGGTGCATCACCTGTTCTGGTTACTATCCATGGAGAGAGATGAGCCACACGCTAAGGAAGACTGCTGGATCCTGTCAGAGAAACTAGTATAGTTTTTTCAACAGTGTTGTTGACAGACTGCCATTCAAGAGCACTATATGTAGATGAACAGAGAAGTAAACACAAGGAATGTCCTACAACCTACTTAAATGTGAGATTCCACAACACCTATCATTTGACCTTTCTGATTCTCAGATGGAGACCAGAGAAGTCACCCTTCATGCTTCCCTTTCTTTTAAGGCAAATTCAATGAGGCTATGTCAGTTTTCACCTGATGGGGATTTGGCTCACTGAATATGAAACTAATGGCTTCAGAAAAAACTTCAGCCTTGGCAACGATAGTGAATAGGATTTCATGTTCGTTATGTATACCTCACACACTTAGCTCTAACTTACTGTAAATAGAATGAAGAGTGCTTTGTTGCTGAATAATTTATTACACATTAAATATGGCCCAAGGCAAGAGAGTTTTCAAGTTCCACAAAGGCCTTATATGTTTCCTGCCGTTATAATTATGCAAAGGAAATACTGACAGTCTGAATTATGAAATATAGATTATCTATTCAGCAACAGTGCAAAGATGTACTGTATGTGAGGGTAGTGAGCAAAGACAGGGGATTTCAAACATCATGTGTACTCTTACAGAAGGTACAGTATTTGTTTAAGTACCTCCTTGCTGCATAGCAAAGTTTTAGAACATGAAGAGACCTTCAGTTACCCCAACAAACAGGCATGGCTGACACTACTGACTCATATACCCTTTTAAGCCACATTTTTTTCTCTTTTCTTTGTTTCCTAGTCTCGCTTTATCCTTCTCTTCATGTTTAATGAGACATAAAAATACTTCACTGAACATCTTTCATCCAAGCAGCTCAAAGAATACCACATTAAGGCTCGCAACACCTCTCTGAGGAAGGCAAGAGGTACCCAGAGATTTTTTTCATGTACTATAGGTGTATGTATCTTGGAAATGGAGGGTAGTAGCTCTTCTGAGAAGCAATGTATCTCAGCATTACTCTTATAAAGCATAATACATTGATCTAAAAAGGTGCTGCAAGACAGATCCTTCCTCAGTTAAGAAAAATACTCAATACTTGTGCTTAAATTAGATGTGTAGATTTGTTGAAGCTAGATGTTCTTAAAATGGCAGGTGATTAAAAGTTTCACTTCTATATCTCAAAGAAGTAAATATATTGGGAAATCAGGATCAATGGATTATGAAGCACCAGTAAGATCTGAAGAAAATACCAAGCAGCATGGATGGGTTTTCAGCTACGGACAAATTTCAAGAATACTTTGCAATTTTACAATGATTTCCATCAGAGCTCAAAATGCATTATAAGACTTATGAAGCACATTAGCTCTGTCTTACAAAAGAGGAAGCTATGCACAAACAGATGATGTGATTTCCAAAGGTTGACAAAAAAACCAGCTTGGCACAAATGGGAGCACCCTGCTGGCTTCCTGGCTGCTACTTATTACACTGGGTCATAATTCCATATACTTTTTATATAGACTTATGTGTTCTCTTTTGAATCTGGTAAAGATATGTATTGATCTTAATGGTGGAAATTCTGATATAGGATTTATGCTTTATTTTTTAAAAAGTCTTCAGGCAGGGGACAAAGATTTTGAAAATTATAAACATGTAGATTCAAACACATTTTGACTATTGATTTTTGTGTGGGTGTGTTTATGTTTCTGTGCTTTCAAAATGGAAGGCTTTCAGAAGACCCTCACCTTTGTTAGGTAGTTTGCTAACTTTTCCAGATCCTCCCAAAACATCTGTGTCCAAATGGAATTTGAAAGTTTCCTATGATATGTTTGAGTGACGTATCATATTACCTGTGGAGATGATGCATCATAAGATTTCTGTTATTTTAGAGGAAAAGGAAATAGTTTGACAATCAATGATATGCTGACATTCTAATACAAAAGCTACTTGTTCTGAGTGACATTCACTGTCTGAATGTCAGATCAAATGCACTTTGTTCTATATATGTCATATATCTACCCTTAGTCATGCAGTCATGGAACTTCACCCTTGCTATAACACTTTATGAAAGGAAAACAGTCTGAGAAAGCAATTCCAGCTTTTATAATAAGGGTATGTTGGATCGAGTTGAACTGAATCAGAATGCACTGCAGCCACTGGGAGGGGAAAGTGAGAGAAGACATTCTTGGCACCTGTGAAAAATAGCAAAACAAATGTGGTTTGACTAAACGGAATATTCAGGGAAAGGGGCTTGATTTGCCCATACAGCCTCTCTGCTCTTCCTTGTACTTAAGCATTATGATTGAGTATTTAATTATATTGATCATGTACAATTTTTTTTTAAATTCTGCAGAATCACTGCCTCATTTAGTGGGTGGTACTCAGTAAACAAGGCAGCTGTTCAATATTCCTTTTTATCCACTTCATTCACTGTGTGTGGTCTCATGCCTTATTTAGTTCACACAATCCCAAATCAGCCCTGGGTCTGGAATTATTCACCAAATAGTATGTGATTATGCAATTAAAGACTGTATCAAAACACACAAAAGGGTAGAATTAGGATCACACACAGTTTAATCTAAGTTAGTTGAATTCTCTGCTTTTTGTGTCCTTGATTTTTCCACCTTAGTAAACTTCTTTATGTAGTTTTGTTTTTATTTTTGCTAAACTTCTGAGGAAATGTCTGTGGTGGACCCTCATAAACCTCAGTTACTAGAACTGCAAAACTGTGGCCTAATTTGTGAATGGTGGAGCCATGTGAAACTAAAAAGTCTTAATTCTCAGTGTATCCCATAAGAGTCTCAAGACTTTCTCTGCTGGGTCATTGCTTGATGCAACAGCATCGTTATTTCCTATGCCCTTCTCCTAGTAGAGCCTTCTGAGAAACAACCTCACCTTTGCTGAAGGAGTAAAAAAGACTCATTGTAGATCTCACCTAATATAACACTGTGCCTTACACAAGGAAACCCACATGGGTCTGGAGAGAGATGACACATCCTGTTCAACAATCCCTGGCCAGATGGGGATACCTCAGGTATGGTGGCATCCCTGATCACAGACTCTGGCCTATGTTTGTGTATTACCAGGGTCACTCTTTATTCCTCACTCAGCAAACAAAAGGTACAAGCTGACTCTCTATAATATTAGAGATAAAAGACTTATGCTGTCACCTACTTCATTTCCACTGTGTTTTTCACTCATTTATACACTCTCATGTATAAGGGATCTTACTGTTAGCGTGGCTGGTTTTTTTGTGCTGCTTTTTTTTCCTTTCTATTTAATCCAAGTCTAATTATACCCAAGTATGTCTAATTATATCCCCTAATAGCAGGCTAAATAATTTCCAACCATTTTTGGCTTTTACCCTGTTCAAATATTTAAAACCAGGGCCAGAATCTCCTCTCATTTCTACTAGGCTATGCCAGCGAGTAAAATTTAGCTTAGACCAATGGAGCCACAGACTCACAGTAGTGGCAACGTGGTGTGAGAAGAGGGGAACAGCTCATTCTCCAGGATAATTCTACAATCACTTTGGTAATTGAGGCCTAAATGGGTTCAATTTGGCAATTTTCCATAACTCAAACTTCTGAGGCTTTGTGGGGTCTGGGAGAGAGGAGGTGGAAGGGAGCGGGAGGATTAACTCATCAAAGGGTAAAATGATTATTTTGAATTTCAAGTGCAGAGGCTTTGGTATATGAATGAACAGAGGGCCTCAAGCCCACACTTAGAAGCACTGATTTGTGGGCACTACAAAGGGCTAACTGTTAATTAATTATTGTCACATATGTTGTGTGGATTGTTCAACCACAGTTATTTACACTGGGGTCTAGCTGGAAATGTTACCCTTGTTCTTGCTTTACGTGACCTGATGCAACAGATGAACATTCATCTAACCTGTGTAAAGCAGCCTGTGTGTTGGCTGCTGCTCACATTTTTTTCCTCTTTATGTTGGCTGTCTTCCTAAATCTATTGCAAAATCCAGCATCCTACACTTACCACCACTGCCTCCTCTTCCTCCTGTTCAACCTCAGACTATGAATAAAGAAAAGCCACTGGATTTTCTACCACTTTACATATTTAACAACAATTTAAATTTACTTCAAAACCACCCACCCAAAACCAGACCTCGCCAGTGGCCTCGAACTATTCCCACAGAAGGAATCCTAAATACTCTCGTTGACCAGTATCCAATATCAATTATCCCACACCAAAACTTAAAAGATAAAGTAATATCAAATGAGACTTTTTGTTGAATAGGAGCTGAAGTCCTTGTTTTGAAATAAACACAGCAGAATACTGGAAGTTCTTGTTTCCTAACTTTGCAGGGAAGGATTATCTCATAAATTTATGAAAGAAACAGAAACAGGATGTTGAGGAAAAAGTCAATAAAAATAATTTTAACCAACATTAAAAAAAAAATCTAGATCTATCTTAGATGCTCCTCTGGAGATTTCATAAAGATTAGTCTTCATGTATGAATATAATAGATTTGTTGAAAAACATAGTATGGAAATGTATGAAAAATACAGCATTTCCACTTCTGTCTTTGACTCAGACTGAAATGCCCAAGAATATACAGGTAAATTACTACATTTGTAAATTTAAATTAATTTTCAAACACAGCTTTTAAAGAACTGTGGACTTTGTATCTTTCCTTTTTAAAGTACTTTTGTGAGAAGGCTTTGTAAGAGGAATATTAAACCCAAGACTAAGGGTTGGGTCCAGTTTGCAACACAATACACCTGGCACATACCATTCCCTGATTGTCCCTTTCCAATCAGCCCTTAGTCAGGACCTTAACAAACACAAAAGTGTTGCCTTCAGCAGAAACTGACCCTGAAATGGAAATGCAGGAAATGGCACAATATCACAATATGTTTCTTCTGCCCTTCTCCGTCTGGCCTCGATCAATCTCTGGTGTCACCCAGTACTGGCATTGTTTTATATTTATATTATATTTGATTGTTTGGCAAATTCATTTCTAGTCTTCAAATGAAGGTATGTGGACTGAATGACCAGAAGGGTGGACACCCAACTGCTGTGAACCACTAACACAGCCAAAACTCACTGAGATTTTCTCTTTCAGCTGCATTTCAAACAAGGGATGTGGAAGAAGGAAGAAATTAATTAGTTTATTGTTACATTAATAATTATATCAATGTCTTTCATAGAATAAAATCATAGAATCAACCACGTCGGAAAAGATCTTCAAGATCATCAAGTCCAACCCTTGATCCAAGACTGCCATGCTTACTAGACCATGGCACTAGTGCCACATCCAGTCTCATCTTAAAAACCTCCAGGGATGGCAAATCCACCACCTCCCTGGGCAACCCATTCCAGTGTCTGATTAATCTCTCTGTAAAAAATTTCTTACTTATTTAAAACCTAAACCTCCTCTGGCAGAGCTTACAAGCATTATATAATTGTTATTTTACTGTCTATTATATTAGTCTTCTTTATAAATATAGTTATAAAGTGTTCCTAAATGACAGAAAACTTGGAGTTGACTGTTCCTTCACCAAGAGTTCCACAAATAACTTTTTTTTCAAATTAGTTATTCAAAATTCACTGTTTTCCAGGGGAATGAAGTTGCAGAGCTTCCATTAGCAAACATTATTCTTTGAAAAGGACTTTTTCTTCATTCTCCTATCCCAAATTACTGAAAACAACTCACTTGGAAAATATGATAGCCCAGTGTATTGGGTTTGAGGGGCAAGGTTTTTGTAGGAGTGAGGCTACGGGGAGTGGGGGCTTCTGTGAGAAGCTGCTGGAAGCTTCCCCTATGTCTAATAAGGTCAAAGTCAGCCAGCTCCAAGACAGACTCACTGCTGTCCAAGGTCAAGCCCATCAGTGATGCTGGTAGCACCTCTGGGATAGCACACTTAGGAAGAGGAAATAAAACCATTCAAACAAAAACAGCACAAAGAGGAGTAAAAATACAGTGAAGCAACAACTCTGCAGACCCCAAGGTCAGTGCAGGAGTAGGGGCAAGAGGTGCTCCAGGTGCCAGAGCAGAGATTCCCCTGCAGCCCATGGTGATGACCATGGTGAGGCAGCTGCTCCCCTGCAGCCCATAGAGGTCCATGGTGTAGTAGATATCCATCTGCAGCTCATGGAGGACCCCATGATGGAGCAAGGGAAGAGTTCGAGGAGTCCTCCCCTTGAGGAGGAAGGAGTGGCAGAAACGAGGTGATGAACTGACTACAATCCTCAGTCCCTGTCCCACTGTGCCTCTGGGGGAGAAGGAGGGAAAGAAGATCAGGAGTGAAGTTAAAACTGTGAAGAAGAAAGCGGTAGGAAAGAAGGTGTTTTAAGATTTGGTTTTATTTCTCATTATCCTTCTTTGATTTCACTGGCAATAAATTAGGCCAATTTCCCTAAGTGGAGCCTTTTTGTGCATGAAGGTAATTGGTGAGTGATCTCGCTCTGCCCTTACCTTACAGCTTGCATTTGTGCTTCTCTGTGCATACTAACTTCCATCCAGCATTATGGAGGTCTTATCTGGGAATTTCAATAGAATCCTATGATTCCCAGGCACTACTTAACATGCATCTCACATATACTTTTCAAGTCTGGAGTGATTCTTTGCTTGAGGGTTTGCTCATAGTTCTATGGTAATTCCAAACTCTGCAAAGGATAACACAGATGTTCTAGTCTTTGAGTGAAACCTCTGCAGGTCTGCAGACTGTTAGTGACAGTTTATCAGCTCTGATAAAACCAGTAGGTTTATATATGGATCATGATAAATCTTCCAACAATATAACACTGTGTTCCAAAACTTTGGGCTCTTCAATAACTGTGCACTATTTTATTTTCAAAAAGACTTCTTGTATTCATTCCACTCATAATTTTTACAGTTGGCATGGTAACTGCCTAAAAATGTGCTAGAGGCATTACAGCTCCAAGCTTTTCTTGTAGCCTATGATGCTTAATCAAAAAGTTTGCAATACATCCCAGTACTGTAAGTGGTAAAGCTAAAAATATTGTTCTCTTCAGAGCATAAACAACTGCAACATGCTTTCAGGAAAGAGTTTGTGCTTACAATGAAATGGAGAAACACCAACACTTACCCCTTTATCCACTTCTGCACTCCAGCAGTGTGCAGCAGTCCTGGAAGTCTTGAATGTCTAGTATTGAGTAAATTTTTCCCTTACAGTACTATATTCTTTTAAGATTGAAGTAAGTATGTAGGTTGAAAGAATTTGCTCTCTTTAATATGTGACAAAGATGCTATTTAAAACCATGATCCTGCAAATGTGTACACATGGTGGGATTTAGCACAGAAGTGAATAGTAGCACTGAACTCATGAGGATGACTAACAATAGCAGTAACTTCTATGTTCAGCTACAGAATTTGGGTCCAGCCCTAATATATCATTCAGGTGGCCAAATATTTTCTTAACAAATTACTCGTATTGTATATATTCAATATTTATTAGTAGATGCAAATCTGAAGAAGGAAGATGGAGACCGTGAAAACACCACAGCACAATGCAGAAACCTGTAATGCCACTGGAAAGCTAACCTGCACATATCTTAGATAAATCTGAATCTGTCTAAAGCATGGAACTGGAACTAGGGTTATAATAATAACAAACTGTATGAACATGGAACCTTCCTTGCTCGAGTGAAATTCCTTTTGCATGCAGCAAAAGCGACATAGCTATTTTCAGGGCCTGTTATCTCTCCTAAGATGCTGGTCTTCTTGTTCTCACTCCTTTTTCTGAAGATTTTCAAAGAGGGATATTATATCTACTCCAGTGTAAGAAGCATGATTAGTAGTGCACTGGTTGTAATGGTGATGCAACTGATGCTGACTCTGAAATTATTACTTAGTTTTGCTGGAAAACCCTACGCTGCAAAGCTTTACCATTTTAATACGAGACAATTTGAATGTTTTGATGGCAGTCGGAGGTGCTTAGAGCTTCTGAGGATCAGGTTTCTCAATGACTTTCAAATTTGCATTTGAAAACCTTGCTTTGAAAGGTCTGGCCACAACATGGTGTTGTACTCTAATGAGAATAGGAAAGGCTTTTTGACCATCATATACACCTGTAATGGGTGTATGTGTAAGCCTATGAATTTTTTTTTTGGTCTGAAGCAACAATTAATTTAATTGCAATAGAGGAAGGTCATTTTTATGGTCCCAACTTTTTGGATGTAGTTACAATTTCCTTCTCTGTACATCATAAACTTCTTGCAATCCCTTTGATAAGACAGGAGTAGAAGAAACAAGCTCCATCTTCCATAAGCTGAAGTAAAGATATATCCATGAGAATGATGGTCTTGTGGAATATAAACACAGAGACACTTGAGATCTCCAGAGTGTTTAATAAGTTTATTTTTGTTAAGGAAACACTATGTGCTTGTTTGCTAGAGAAACCTTCATTCAAACATATAAAATTAATGTAATTATTGTATTATTTATTGTTATTTCACAATTTTTACTTTTTAAGCTAGTTTTCTAAGGAATAAGGGCCAATGTAACCATGACGCACTTACCTGTCTACATAACAACTATCTTATCATCATTCTATCTGCCTGACTTCACAAAGAGGTTTTGGATCTCTGGAAAAATTTCAGAGAAATAGAAACTTCAAAGTTATCATATTGCTAGAAGTGTTTTGAAAATACAGAACAGTGTAGGACAGTTATGATGTTCCCAGTGGGAATAAGGATGAAATAATGAAATAATGAAATAATCAGTCCTGATTATGCAACAGAGCATCCACACAACAAAACAGAAGTGTCCCAACTATTACAAAAATTTCACTATAAGATTGTGTCTTAGTTGATGCTAGATAATCTATTTATAGTTATAGTGCCTTACTGGCATGGTTTCACTGAGTTGTAGCAAAGACTGAGCTGGTCTTGAATTTTAGTGGAACTCAGGTGAAAAATTTTCCTCTATTTCCTGTTTATTGTCAGAAAATATCCTGTAATTTTGTAAAGATACTGATTTTAGGTCCATTATGATTTTGTACAACTTTGTCTATTATAAATTTCTGTCCTGTGAGTGTGATGGACCTTTTTAGAATTTGAGGTCTAAACTATTATGATTTGCAACATGTTTTCCATTTAAAATATAACATTATATATAGAATGTGTGCTTTATCAAGGAGATTGCAGGGGTTATTGTAATTTCTTCCTTACTTTGCAACTCTTTGGTAGCAATACTCAATTTATTTGGTTCAAAAGTTAAGACTTTCTGTTAAATGCTACCTGTGCTGCACTAGCCAGGAAAGCCTCTCTCCTTCAATGGCTCTGATTCCTGCAAGAGAATTCAAGATACAAACAGCCTCAAACCTTGAAGACACGTAACCATGTCTATCCTTAAGATCAATGTGAAGTTACCTATGTTAGTAAAATATGTGGATATGGGCCAGGGTAACATCAAGGGACGTTTGCCAGGCCCCAGTTGAGCAATAAGGCAGGGTGTAGACTCTGATCCCATGCTTGGGTATGTTGCTAGGCACAGGGCAAAAGCTCTGCACTATCACTCAACAAGATGTGCTGTCATTGCACAATAACTCCATCCTGTGCGCTGGGATGATTATAGAGTGCTATTTTCAGTGTGTGGAAGATATTTTATTTATGTATATTTTATTCTGCTGACATGCAGAGGAAATAGCTGCTTGGTAAATGTCATGTTATAGTAAGTCTACGGCCTATTTTTAGCTAGACAATAATGTGAAAGGTGCTGTTCTTTATAGGCCTCTGTGGGTGTGCATGGTCTTGCACACAAAGGATGGCTGGAAGACTGAAAAACCAATGCCTTTTTCCTGCTTTGAGCTGTGGGCATGCAGATTCCTACCTATGTTTGAGAGTGAGGAAAGAGGAGTTCAGCAATTTGCTACCTCTGAGACTGAAAGTATACCTGTAGCAAAAAATTCCCAACACATTTTGTGACGAAATCCAGGTTATGTAAAAAGATAACACTGCTCCTTGGAAACAATTTCTCATAGGAAGCAGCACGAAATTGTTTTCAGCTTCACAGTTATCTTGCTTGTTTTGCTAATCCTCATGAAGATTAATAAAGGAATGACAAGACAACAGCAAACTGTAAGCACAGGAAGTGACTATTGCCTGAAGCATCTGGATACGATTATGTAAACACGATGTAATAAGAAAGCTAAGAGATTTAACTTTCGAAATCTCTTTTATTCCCTTCTAAAAAAAACACCTTCTCCGAATATTTACCTTATTCCCTGAGTAACTTTTGAGCTGTTAAAGCACTGCAATTTTCACTGCAAGTTCCTTGCTACTATTGACCAATCTACCCTAGATTTGATCTTTTATCCAAACTTTTCCTGGCATGTATTCTGGTATCTGACCCTTTAATTTGAGAGAGAGGTGTCATTAAATCGGAAGGGGACATTTTGTATCTAAATGTTATATGTACTATTTTCCTCCTACCCACTGGTAAATACAATCAATATTTTTAACATTTATTACATGGTATGATTTCTTTGTCACTAAAACAGTGACCTCTCCTTTAAAAGCATGGACCACTCTTCACAGCAAGCCAGGCTAGTCACACCAGCTGACAACTTTGCAACTCACTAAAATTCCCAAGAGATAAACCTTTTTAAAAATACTGTCTATCATATATAAATGTTAGCAATTTTAATTCTACTAGTTTTTAGCTGTTTTTCTCCCTTAATAATTCCATTTCGTACAGAGTGCTAGCTGTGCTGGTTAAGTTTTTTGGGGGCCTTTTGTTCAAAGTATGGAGTCCAGTTTCACTCACAAATTACCTTGAATCTGGACTTTTCATAAAATATATCCTAAACTCATTTTGAACTCTTTGTTGTTATCTCTCCAAAGATAATTATGCAAGAGACATTGAGAAAAATGCAGAGGAAGATCAACTGTTCAGTAACTTAAGCACTTTATTAAAGCGAGAGAAATATCCACTTTTTCTGTCATTTCATACCCATTCAATAATGTAGAATGACAGAAGAGTCCAGATGGGAGAAGGAGAAGGACTGGTTCCTGTTTCGCTCTTCTACAGAATCCCCTGTAACATGCAGAAAATCCTGATTAGCCTCAGTAGCTCTTGGCAGAACAGGGTCATTGCAGAGGCCTCTTCAGCGAACTAAGATCTCGTATTTTGGTAGTTCTAGGGCAGTCTACGATTTGGTCATGTAGGTTTGTTTCATGAAGCCACCAAAAACATTTCTCTGGTGGTAGGAAAAAAAGAACCTTCTCTTTTCCTCTAGCTTTCGCTGTTTAAGCACAGGGCTGAAAGAGCCACCAATGACACACACAAGGCCAAACACAGACTCCATTGTCCTTTTTTTTTTTTTCCCCAACAAATTGTAGCCGAAATTTTCCAAAAGGAAACACATAAAACAAGGTTGAAACAGATGTCTGGGAAGAGTATTTTCAATTCAGTTTGTTGGAGTCAGATAAAGTAATAAACAACAAAAACAAAGGTTCCTTTTGACTAACATAGTCGACCTTAACATCAGTCAGTCAACTAACTATGCTCATAATTGTAATAAGGAACTACTGAATGCCAGACTATTACACTTTTGCCCATAATATTAAGCTTCAATAGATAATTGCAGGTATCAAGATGGGCAGCTGTTTCTTTGAATTAATTTTGCCCTTTTTTTTTTTTTTTTTTTTTTAGTTAGGTAAGATACCAAAAATATTAAAAATCAGTAGTCATTTCTTACATAAAGCAGCAGCTGAGCGGTAGGTGGAGGAATGGTTGGTTGTTCCTACTCCTAAACAAACACACATACAGTTTCATTTTTTAAATTAATTTTATTTTGATGGCAAAAAAAAGTGATCTCTGATGACACAGAATTTCCACTGGTAAATCTTCTTTGCAGTTTTTCCTCTTTAATCTCTGAAAGCTGATGTAGTTCATTCCAATTGCCCACAGCATCAGCTTTATTCTCTTGAAAAAACTTGCTCTCTTTTTAGTTTTCCTTTAATGTTTTGAGCCCTTACCAGAAATGGTGTTGGCAGGAGCCACAAAATTCACCAAAACTAAAGCTCATGTCTAACCAAGTATCCCATTATCAGGACCACCCAAGTGATTCAGGTTTGCCACACAGTATACTCCTTTATATGATTTTCTAGGATTAGAAAGGAAAGACAATTTGGGGTATTGATTAGTCGAGTTAGGAAAAGGTTACGAAGATCATTGTACTTAAATAACACAATATTGTAGTTGTTTTGAAATACTTTAAAGTGTCTGTTTATTACAGCTAGTCAGTATATCAGGGTTATTTGATTTCATGTAGCCATTCTGGTGCTGGCTCCCACATGTGATATTGAAGAACTTCCCTTGGTAATTTATGACCAACCTTTGCCTGAACTCCCCTCTTTCTGTATGCTGGCACTGAATCCTATGGAGATGGAAACCCCATGGGAGATGGGAGATACTACACCTCTCATATATAAACATTCCCCCTGCCCACGACTTTGCAGCCTCCATGTCCTGCTATACACTGCCCAGGTTGAGCTATAGAAACCTGGAGCTGCTACCCCACAATGGGATGGGAAAGCAGAGCATCCCCCAGGACCTGGTCTGGGTATGGCTGGTCTGTCCTGCAGTAAGAGCGAGCCCAAAAATCAGGTGTGAGTGTCACCTTCAGGGTTTCTCTTTTTTTATTTTTTTTTTTTTATTTTTTTTTTTTTTTTTAGGGAAGCGAGAGCCCAGAATGGGGATGTCTCTGGAAACTCTGAAGCATTTGGATTGTTTCAGCAAAGGTTGGGAGTTGCCATTGTAGCACCTATTGAAAAAACAGTGTTTGCATCACAAGAGTGGGATGAGATATAGCGATACTTGAGCCAAGTCACCACCACTTCCCAGCACAGTTCAAG
>JAYRBT010000114.1:101904888-101916655 GCA_036023395.1 Myiotriccus ornatus
GTGTTTGCATCACAAGAGTGGGATGAGATATAGCGATACTTGAGCCAAGTCACCACCACTTCCCAGCACAGTTCAAGGTGTTGACTAGTCCTGGAGTAGCTGGCATCCCAGTTTAGGAAAGATCACTTCTTTCACCATCTTGTACAGTAGTGATTATAATCTGCCAGATGAATCTTTCCTTTCCTGGAGTAGAAATCTCTGTGACTGACAGAAGATCATATTTGGAGGCTCCACAGTTCTGAAATTGGCTTATTCTGGAAATCTGCCAGTGTCACAGCCTGGCAAAGTAGAGGGATCAGAATTACACTTGCTAGTCTTATGAACTGCTGCATCACTGCTGCAGGATGTTACAAGCTTTTGAGTTTAAGGGACAGCTCTTTACTTTAGTCCTAGTATTGTTTCCGTTCATTTTCACATACCTAAGACCTGGAAAAAAATATGCACTTCTCAAGTTTATTGCACTTTGAAAACATAAAATTTCTCTGTTCAATGGTCATTGTCCATCTTAGCTGAGGAAGCCAGGAGAAAAAGTACACATGAAATCCCAGGAAGTATCTGACTGGAGACCCACATAGGTGGATACATTAGATGACAGCAAGTATTCATTCATGCCTTGTGAGACAGAAATAAAACAACCTTATGCTCATTTCCTCCCCACACCTCCACCATTTTCTACTGTTAACAGAAAGGATTCCTTTAACACACAAGTTATTCTAAGATCTTGAACAACTTACATCTTTTTCCATGTGTATAAATAACTCCACCTGTTGCAGTATCACATATATGTAATCATTAAAACAGAGGCAAGTAAAAAATAGTAGTATACTACATTTCAGTCTAAAAGTGATTCTAGGAACAAAGCAGATATGAGACACAGGGATTTCCTCTTTCAGAAAGATGAATGGAATTTCCAGTCTGAGGTGGATTTCCCAGTCTCAAAAACCTATCACGCATCCACTGACATTTTAAAAGTTACTGAAAATTTTAAAAATTAGAAATTTTCCTTGATCAAGCTGTTGAAGTTCGCAGACAATGTTTTGTCACTGCACATAGTAGGGACTGTCGAAATGGTGCTAGGGATGCATTAAATTTGTTTCAACTTCACAAATTCATGTGTCCCCTTTTCACTGTTACATCTGAAAAAAACATAGTTCTCCAGGAGTCCATTCATGAAGTGCTTTTCCCTCATTTTCCCATAGAGATCCAAGACACAAACTGAGAAAGCTCAAAGTTATTTTGTGATAAGGTTGGTACAACAAACGAGAAGATGCAGTATCTGTGTCAAACTTTGCATGATGTTCCTAACTACAGTGGAACAGCCATACTGCAGATAAGAGAGATCTGAGAGCAAACTTTGTGCAACTTGTTCCCAGTAAACTACAAAGCCATAGTGCAAATGTGGTTATTTTTAAAGTTATATTTTGGCTTCTTTGTTTGGTGGTCATATCATATTTTCAGCACCTAGAAATCCTCCGCTCATGACAGTGTCTGAATGAAATGTTGTTACTGACGTAACAATTATCTCCTCACCCTGTAGCTTTCAAGTTATGACTTAATGTTGAGAAAACTGTGGGCTAAGTGAGTGAAATAACTCAGTACCTTCAAAGGATGTGGTTAGAATAGTCTGCAGGGGTGGGAAGAGAGTTTTCTTTTGCAGTTGGTAGAGCAGCAACAACAGAGTGGCTTTCAATTGCTTCTGTATTGCAGCTCAGGGCTTTTAGCCCCTGTCTGCTGCACCCACACACGATCTGGTGCAGTCACTTAAAAAGCATATAGCAACCTCTCAGCTCAAGGAGTCCTTTCAAAGCAAGCCTCAGTCACCCAGGGGGCCAGCAATCTGTAGAAGCTGCTTTTTCTGTCCCTGAGATGAAGTATCACATTGGCTCTGCTGCACTGGGACCACCCTATGCCCATAGTGGAGAAGTAGGATTTGCTTTTCATTAATTCTGTTACTATAAAAAATTCCTGTAGGATATTCTGTAGTTAGAGCACTGAATCATTTCTGAAACTTCCTATTCAAATATTTGTTTTATATGGCAATGGTATTAGTAATGTGCAAGTTTTATGCACTGCTATTTCCTCCCACACCCATTGAAAACTAACAAGAGCCAGCCTGTCAAAATAACCATGCGAATTATAGATCAGCTATAACATGCTTCAAATAGCCAGTGTTCCAGCCTAGGTGACACTATATAACTTGGCTTTCCCTCTGCAAAACTGCATAGTCCACAATTCACAAAAAAAAAGCCTACAAACTGAAGTCTGGAATTGCTCCATCTCATTGGAAATACATAAATTGGGTGCTCAAAAATGGATTATTTTCTTCTATGGTTGATGGAAAGAAACAGAAAACTTCCTTTCAGCTCACCTAGTATTTAACTTATCCTTAAGGAGGATTTCAGCTTAGGTGCTTGTTACATACTTAATTTTCAATAAGAAAGGGAGTCAAGGCTACCTGTGAACCACCAAAAAGCTTGCAGGAAGGTTAAGCTCTCTTTGTAGTCTTGGCTCTGGCATTACTGCCAGCTGCTCCTGATACTGAACGCCTAGTACGTATACGGCCCTGAAGGCTACAGTCAAAATTATCAGCAAACGGGAGTAAGTAATGTGTCTGCAATGTTTGCTCATGTTGGATAACAAAAAGGAAAACTGACCCTGAGGAGCTTCATAGGGGCCTTATGCTACAGTATGACTGGGTAATAAAATGAAAGAGGAAAGAAATCCAATGTTGATAAATGCAAAGCAGTTCACAAGGGGGAAGATAACCTTAACTGCATGACCCAACAATGGGCTCTGATCACGGAGGGGACACAGAAATCTTGGAGTCATTAAAACAGCCATAGTCACAGACTGTCACATTCAGCATAGCAATTAGTAGTGATCAGAAATGCAAATCAGTATCAACAACCATTAGAAAGAAATACAGAACGAACAGTGTGCTCCTACAAATCCATACAGATGCTGTATCCTGAATATTGAGTAGGATTCTGGTTTCTCATCCCAAAGGGTATAGCAGAAGCAGAAAAGGAACAGTGAAATTAGATATTTTATAAAGGAATCATTAAATAGACTGAGATTCTTCAGATGTGAAAAGAGATGGGATGTAATACAGGCTCTATAAAATCATGAACAGCAAGCAGAAAGTAAGTACAGAATTACTGTTTGCTGTTTCTTCTAAAACAGTAACGAGAGGGTATCAAATTAAATTAGGAGGCTTGAATGACACAAGTTCAAACAAAGAGTTACTTTTTCATATATACAATTAAGTTATGGAATGCCTGGCCACAGGACGCTGCAGTTGCTAAGAGCACATGAGGGTTCAAAAAGCAAATCAGAAGAATTTGCGCTAGAGAAATCCACTGATGGACATGAAATAGAAAGGCACTGCTGCTGGTTCAGTAAGCAAATGGGCTGCAAGTCACTGGGAGACGAGCCAGAGAGACCACTATGAGGGTGTGCCATTATATGCTTGCACTGTCTTGTCCTCTGCCATGGATATTTGCTGTTGCCCTATGTGTGAGAGAAGGAACTGTTAGAGATGGACCCCTGGTAGGTCATTTTATGGTTTTAGCCTACCTACAAAACTCCTATGCTTGAAGAGAAGAAAAGCTCATTTTCACTAAGATCATATATCTCTTTGTCTGGTTGATGTCATCACTTAAGTAAATGGAGGGTAAAAAAATGCTCATGGAAATCCAAACAGGAAGCACTTTGCAAACAAAGAAGCACAGGCTGGTGCCTGCAGAGCTGCTAATCTTCATGCTCCACGGGATCTGAAAGAGACCTCTCCTACCTTCAGCCAGAGTGCAGATGCAGAAGGACAATGAAATTATCTTTTTTTTTTTTTTTCTTCTCCATATTAGGGCAGATCTGATGCTTATCATTTGAAAGCTGTGACACACCTGGGCAGCAGCAGCACAGCACTGAGACAGAAACATGACAGTAACTCTCTCTGGGTAATGTTCTAATGATACCCAGGCCAGCACCCAAGGAAAACTCTGATTTTAGTGCTCTCACAGACTTCAGTCTTCAGTGCCAGCAGCGTGGTCACACTGAGAGTATAGTATGAAGCAAGGCTTTGTTCCAAACAACCCAGAATTGGCTCATCTAACCAGCCCTACCTTTTGGTGTAGGGTGACCTTCCCGATTAGCCTTTTAAAAGCCTTTCACTATATATGGCACTTTCAGTCCTGGCAAGATAAATCTGAAGGGAGAGCAAAGGATGTCTCATGATGCAAGTACTAAAGTATTCTTGGATTTCCAAGAAAAAATACACAAAACAACTTCCTGAGTCAAAGAGAGCTGTATCTGGCATGGGAAACTTCTACAGTAGACCTCATCCTGACAGGGAAGTATTAATCACAAAATTTAGAGTTTGCTTAGGTGGAAATAATAATGACTTGGTTGTATGTTTTCTGTGATTTTAAAATGCATTTTACATGTTTTACACACAAGCAAGATAAAGTCCTAGCCAGTAAAATTTATACTCATTACCTTGGAAGAACCTGTTTCACAAAGCTGAAAAAAAAATAAGAGATGTATCAGCCAGTCCGGAGGAGAAAATTTAAACCAACAAAAATGTGAATAATAATTTACAGTAACTCAGAAAAATGTCACTAGATATTAAAAAAGCCACAATTAAGAAAGATGCACACACTGGCTAAAACCAACATCTGAGGAGGGACTAGAAGAAAGTTAATATTTTGCCAATACTTCTGCAGACAAAATAGGGCAACCAGGTAATTATAGGCCTGTCAGTCTGATGTCTATTCCAGGCAAAGTGATGGAGTTGCTGATAGGAAAGTCAATTAATAAAGTATTAAAACAGTGCAATTTAATTAATGGCAATCAACACAGATTAATGGAAGAAAGATCTTATCAAATTAATATGCTATTTTTATAAGACTACAAATTTGGTGGATAAAAGGAATTGTGGTAATATTTTATACTTTGACTTTGGATGTATTTGCCATACAGTACTATGACAGATTCTGACAGACATCAGAACTAACACGATGAACACACCTGAACAACCAACTTGTTTTAAAGCTAGCTAGCGTGGGACCTAACAACCTAACATAACGTGGGGCTCAGAGAGTGGGTTCTGCAGCGACTGCTTATCAGCCTTGTGCTTATTAACAATGCTTCCAGCACTGCAGAAGGAGGGAGTGCCTTTGCTAATTATACTTTCTGAAGAACCAAAATTTGGAAGTGTGCAGAAGTGGGCAATGCCTTTTTGGCATTGCTTGAGGAGCAGGTGCAAAAGAAATACCAGGTATTTTCATGTAACCCAACATAAAGAATCTATTTAAGAACAAAGATCTTAGGCCTTACTTCACATAAGAAGAGTTCTCCTTTGGGAAATCGAGACTGAAAAATGAACTGTGGGTCTTGGCATACCACCAGTTGAGCCCCAGAGCCCTCCGAAATCATGTTGCCAAAAGGGCCAGTGCAATCTTTTCCTATATGTAGAGGATAGCATCAAAGGGCAGTAAAGAGCTTATGTTACTTCTGCATTTGATATCAATAAAGGTACTGGAATAATGTCAGTCCTGATGTCAGCAGCTCAAGAGGGATGTTGTCGGTAGTTCAGGGAAGAACCACAGGAATATGAATTTTAAAAATGGCAATAAAATGGAGTGACTCCACAGGGCAAGCATATTTAGATTTAGTATATCAAAGCAAGAGCTAAGGAATAACTTGATTATGGTTTGTAAGTGCTTTCATGTGGAATGGATACTATCTAATAGGGGAGTTTTCGCTTATAAAAATATACAAGGAAATCCAATGGAAAGTTGAAGGCACATTATTTCAGTTAGATTAAGGATAAGAAACTATTGCGAACATTTACCATCCGCTGTGATAAGCTGGATGTCTTTTCTGTCTAGTCCTTCTCAAGTCCTGCTCTTGTTCGAGAAGAATCAATTCCAGGTAAGGTAATGACCCATATTTCAGAGTCAGAAATGGCCTTAAGGTGGTTTATGCCCTTTACATCTGTGAGTGAAGCTGTAACTATATTAACATACATTTTTAGGTAAATAAATTAAAGATATTTCTGAATGAAGAACAGGATCCAAATTTAGCTAATAGGAGTTTCTGGTGTACATCAAGAGGTGCATCATGAATGATGGGGTGGTGTTTCTCTCTAGCTCTGCTTTAGGAACCTGCTTATTTTTCAGTGCTACCCAAAAAGCTGGCAACATAGGATTGCAATGAGGTTTTGGAGAATAGCTCCTGGAAGCACATCCAGTTGTCATGTTTCCATCTCACATTTGCCTCCACCAGCATCATGCTGGTGGGTGCAACTGAGGAAGCAAAATCTGGCCAAGAGGGATCTGGTTCAGGTCATGCACTTGTTTGGAAAACAAATTACCAAGGAAACGTTTTCCTCAAGTGCAAAATACACCCCTAAAAGAAAGGAGAGCTTATTGGCAATTGGCTGGAGTGTGTTCAATCCTAAAATGTTAGGAATAGCTGGTCATAATATTTCATGTCTTGGCTTACATATAAGGGTTTCCCTGGAATGTGCAAACATAGCACTTCTCTCCCTGATCTTACCACCATGGCTGTGCTCTACTCATCAGGCCCATTACAAAAGAAATAAGCCCCCCCTGGCTTTTTCTTCTCTTAGCAATACCATTATAGCTTAAAATATGGGAAATACAAAAGACATGGCACTTATACCTGACCTGTGAGGGAGTTTTTTTCCTCTGGTAATTTCATAAAGCTAAAAGAGGGGGATGTTCAGAAGAGATTTCCACATGTAAGATTCATTTCCATTAGCAAGGGATAACATTGATATGGATATACATAACACAACCACTTTTTAATTTCTGGGATTGGTGCCATCTGTGAATAATGAGAGTCAGTGGTAACCGAGAAATGTAAGGTCTAATGGGGAAGCCAACATCCCACAGCCTTGACAGTCAGATTTGGAGGGTAATGTTGTGATTTAGAAGGTCAATTTGCTTTTGCTTATGTTATCTGAGACCATCAGCAATGCATCCAACATACAGATGAAGATTTGTAAACTACCATGAATGGTTAGACTGGGAACATACTGTGGTCACAGCCTCAGCTAAGATCTTGGGATGTAATACTATTATTCTGGAATATCTAATAACTGGGATCCTGAATCAGAGACAAAGGCTCACTGATTCCTAAGCTGACGAGTGCTTTTCTCTTAGGTAGAACATCCTTCTATACACAGAGATTTGTTCTGAGGACAAGTAAGATACTTCTTAGGTCTCAAGATGAATAAACATCTGAAAGCAAACCTCAAAACACTTCTGTTAACAGATTTTTTTCTTTACAATTTCTGTACAATATAACTAGAAGACAGTTTGCAGAAATGTTGGACCTGCTTCTCTCTATCTCCTTTAACTGGTTTCTGTACATAAATTACTTTTTGGAGTTTTTTTTTTTTTTAATTGCACTGTTGTCGGTTGTAAATCTTGCACTGAGTTATTCAGTAACACCTTTTCTTTTTGTTTTCTGAGTGAAGAACGAAGCCTAAGGCTTGATTCTCATTGCAGATATGACACAAAGGTATTTATCTTTACATACTTTACTGTATCCTTATTTCACACACACGTCAGTCTCATATGTGCAGTTCATGCAAATGGTACATTTATTGTTCAAGTTATCTCTTGACAGCAACTCATTTAATAAAAAAAAAATGGACTCAGAGACCAAAAGTCAGAATCATGAGATTTTTTTTAAAGAACAGATGTTTGTCTCCATGTCTTTGAATTGCCCTTTTTGATGTACAGAGAAAAGACTTGTCCCTTTACTGTCCCATGATTTATCACTTTCCTTAGCTTTCCTTACTCACATACTATAGTTCTAGTGTAAATGATTACCAAAAATTATTACAAAAACCAGAAAAAAACATATTCAAGTTGGCATGGGGATCCAGCCTTGACAAGTAGTGGGGAGGTACTTGCACGCATATTTTGAGCTAGCTACTTGGATTAATTTTGCTGAAATGAGACTGTCTTCTCAATATGACAATTCTCAACACTTAATAGTTGTTTAATGCTCCCATTAGGCTAAGACCTAAACTTTGTAAATCAGCAAAAAGTAAAATTAAGGTCTTTCCTTTACCACTTCAAAAATTATTATCCTTTTTGTTCTAGCTTGTGTTTGTACATCGCTGATAATATATTTTCTGTAAAGGGACAAGGAGCAGACTGACCTGGAAAAGGAAGTATTTTAAATGTAGAACTGTCTTTGATCACTCACAAGACTTTTGCTCTGATCTAAGCTCATTGACATCAGTGGAAGAAAGACTGCAATTGGCTTGAAGGGGAGGGTTAGCTCCTGTCCACACAGTGTCCATATTCACAAAAGCAGATGTTAAAACAAACTGAAAATCAGTCTTACAGAAGAAGATACTTTTCTTTGCACAAGGTCAGATTTATGACATATTTGTCACTTAATTTTTTCTTCGTCTCTGAAACAGGAAACTCCAATTTCTGTACCTGTTTTTGCTTTTTACCTGCAGATAAACCATGGATACAGAATAGGGGAGAGTTTGGTGGACACTTTCCATAGCATGAAAATCTAAGGCCTTCTCCATAGACTCTTCTGGGATATCAAAGAATAGAAAAAAGGAAAGTAAGGCTCCAGGAAAAACACACCCCCAACTGCATTTCCTTTAAAAAGAGACATTCCAGAGAGGGAACTCAGCACTATAGCAATGGACAACGTCATCAAAGAAGTGGACATTTGCAGAGTCTGTTTAAAAGACAAAGAAACTTCCAATTGGATTGTCTCTCTTGGTGACAGCTTCCAGACAAGGTAGATCAGCACAATGAAGTACAGAGATCAGTAAACACTCCTAAAAAGAATCCTTCCCAGCTCACTTGGGGGAAAGAAGACAATCTTCATTCTGATGTGTCTAAAGAAAGATCATGGGGAGCTATGATAGTTTTGTCATATGCTATTCTGCTGGCTACTTCTTTGGTACCATTGATTCAATAAGCATTTTACAGTACATATTCAGAAAATTTCTCTCGTTCCTTTGAGTGAGAAAATATAATGAAACAATATTTGCCACTACCAACACAGTTTATTTCAAACAAGCGTTTCTAAGTAGTGTGAACATGACATTTCAGCTTGGACCAGCCAAGTCCATCCCTTTAGCCCCAACATTCTGGCTGATGTGTTTCAAGTCACACATCTCATTTGGTTAAGCACCACAGCTACAGGAGACTGGAAGTGTTAGGCATAACTTCACTGCCGACTCAGTCTTCAGATTTTGTTCCGACTTTTATGACCTGATTACTTATCACATCTCACATGCTATATGTTAATCTAGCTCTACAACTTCAACTGACTGACACCGACTTAGACTAAAACAACAGGAAGAGGATTGTGTACACCTGATGTTTCTATGAAGCACATAAAGTGGTTTGCTCATTCAGAGCTTATTCCTTTAACATTGGACTAAAACGGGGGTATCTTCATTGACATATTTGAGAGCAGAAGCAAAGTTTACAAAGTGTTAGGTTTGGGGAAGAAAAGGGAGTGAAATAATTAACATATTCTGAAATAGTAAACTCACACCATGAATAGATGACTGTCTTCTGCACTATATGTATCCTTCTATGGTTCTTATGGTAGAATTAAATCCAGAACCCAAAATTTATAATCTCTTCCTTCCAAACTTGAATATTTATGGCAAGGGCATCCTATTCTACCCTGAATCACTTCTTCAGACTTGGATCACAATTCTGGTAGGAAACTCCTGAAAAAAAAAATCAGGAGTTTCCAACCAGAGGCTTAGGACAAACTAGACTTTTCATCCCTTTCTCCTTTCACTCCTTTCTCCTGTTGGGCTTGGATGCTCTGAGTAGCCTTTCCAGAGTTGCTCGGGACTGTGGCTCCAGCTGATGCTGGGAAACTAAGAAAGTTAAACAAAAAGCATTCATCTAGAGAACAAAGGTTGCTGCAAGAGCCTGTGTCTCTCATGTTTTGTCATAGTCAGAAGGAGCATGCAGCAGGAGAGGAAGGGAAAATTGTGTAAAAAGCCATCTACTAAGAAAAGAATGTTTGATTTGGATCACAGGATGTGATACTGGAGAATGTATTGCATAACTTTATGGCTTGTCCTTATTTGCAATGATTCAGTATCCGGCACTGCTCATCCCATTTCTAAAAATGGTATTGAAAAGTTACAGAGTATTCAGAAGTGATGGGAATAACTGAGGAAAGGGAGGAAAACACCTTTTCATTTTACAGCAAATAGCAAACACTGGGTCTGCAGGTCATCCTACAGGTTGTTCAGATCACTGGTTCTATGTCCTTCCTCAGTACTCAAGTGACATTTATCAGGTCAAATCTTCTCTGTTGTCACAGGCTCAACTTCTCCATGCCAAACTTAAGATCGTGACAACCATTTCTTAGTGATATTTATGTTGTAACTGTATAACAGGGTAAGTATAGCCCTTAGTGTGGAGGACAAGACATGAGGCTGGTGCAGTGCTGTGGAGAGACAGCTACCCCTCAGCTACTTCTGAATCCTCCCCTGCCAACACTAGCTCCTGACTGAAAAGTCCCTGCAGCCTCTTTGGAGCCCTGTTCAGAGGTATTTTTCTCTGCCCCAAAGCAAGCACCTCCAGGACAACCTTCTCCATCAGGGTTACTTAATTATTACAATGCTTTTTCCTATCCCTTGAAGAGAGACATCACCCAAACCTACAGGTGTTCATCCCAAAACAACCCTTCTAATATTTCTGATCCTCCTCTGTGCAGGTGTGGGGAAAGGGAAGTCAAAACACGAACAGTCCTCTCAGCAAAGGTGGGACAGAGCTGTGCTCTCCCCACAGCCCTGTTCTCTGCTTACCATCGTGTCTTTTTCTTGTTTGTTTGGGTTTCCTTTTTCTCTCCCTTTTTTTTTTTTTTTTTTTAATGGAGGAAAGAGGTGTGACTTTGGGCCTTGGTTTGGGTTTTTTTGGTTTTATTTTTCAGTTGTTGCTTTAAAGAAATTAACCACCAACACCCATACAAAAACTAGGGACTAAATGTGTCAGGCTCGTTAGGAGTTCAGGGAGCCGCTCATCAAACTTTAATATATATCCAAACTCCTGTTATTTAAACAAAAAGGGGGACAGAGCAAAAAAAAAAAAAAAAAAAAACCCAACCAACAAACCAAAAAACCAGCCGCCTGCCGCGGTGCTGGGGGGAGACAGACCGGCCTCATTCATAGTTTTCTCTGTGAAAAGGTTTACGTTTTCCTCTTGTCTCCCAGTCGTCCCCCTCACCCCGTCCCACCCCCGTTTTAAGTTTGGGACGGATTAAGACAAGTTTGGAGCTGGGAGAACTCCTCCCACCCGACAGCACCGGGAAACAACCCCTTGCTCCTCTGAGCACGCGGGGACCGGCGCTGCCCGGAAAAAAACCGATTGCTTCATTGAGAAAAAAGAGCCGGCCCGCACACGCGACACTGCACCGGCCCCGCGCCCGGCGGACTCTGCTTTTAGGGGAGACTATACCGATATCGTTATTCCTATATATTTATTTGTTTGACATTACAATTAACAAAATCATCTCAGCCCCAACCGCAAGAGCAATCCCCCGGGAGGCTGGACCTGCCGGAGCTGTGTCAGCGGGAGAGCCGCAATCAGCATCACAGTGCTGGTGAACACGCACACCGCGCTACACACACACACACACACCCCGCGAAAGCCCCGACCCCGCAGGCCACCCCTAAGCCCCCGGCTGGGCTCGCCGGGGCTGCGGAAGGACGTCTCACCTTGTTTAC
>JAYRBT010000114.1:101916755-101944705 GCA_036023395.1 Myiotriccus ornatus
ATTATACTCTCAGACTCTTGAGGATGGTGCTGTGCAGGGCCAAGAGTTGGACTTGATAATCCTTGTGGCTCCCTTCCAACTCAGCATTTTCTGTAATTCTGTGAAGAAATCAGTTGGAGTTTTCCCCAAACTGTAACTTCTAGGGCATTCTTCTTGATGTACTTATTTTCAGTAACTTTTACATGGTGATAAAAGCTATAGGCAAATAATGTGCTAAGGTACATCACAGCTGTTAAACTCCCAGGGAAGATCGGCAGACTCAGAAACAGCTTCAGTAGCATATAAGGAGTCACTTTCTAATCCCAGTGAATTATCTCATTAAATGCTTGTCTTTGTGCAAGAATTGGAAAAAATATCAAGTAAATTGTTCTTGATGAAAAATAGCCAAAAAAAGTTTGCCAGGTCAAAGCTGGGGAGAACCTCCCCCTGTGCAGTGCGCATTACTATTAGTAGCCTGCTCCAGTCAGTGACTG
Organism: Myiotriccus ornatus; assembly: GCA_036023395.1. Classification (NCBI taxonomy): domain Eukaryota; kingdom Metazoa; phylum Chordata; class Aves; order Passeriformes; family Tyrannidae; genus Myiotriccus; species Myiotriccus ornatus. The sequence continues at coordinate 101,917,229 of JAYRBT010000114.1, forward strand.
TAAGCAAAATCAAGAAACAATATCCTGCCAGCATTAGAAGGGCATGTTTTCTCAAGGCATTGAATGAATATATATAAATTTCTTGATATCCTTGTACAAACACTTGTGATGCCACTGTAATTCTGTATTTGCAGTGCAAGTCTTGTAACACTGGGGAACAGGTTGCTTGCAATTGTTTTTTTGTAAGTGATTGTGAATACATGGAGGGGTACAGGATACTACAGCAACTTGATGGTAACATGGAACACTTACCTTTGTCTAACCACATCCTTGTATTCTCAGGCAGCCTTGTCTGCATTTGATTCAAACTACCTTCCCTGGAAGCTGGAGTAAGCTCAGTCAGTTTAGCCTAATGTAGATGCAAGAGCATAAAAATCCTAATGCCTTCTGCTGGCTAAGTAGTAGGAATGGTAACTTTCACACAACTGACAGTGATAACTGATCTGTCTTTTAAACATTGACTATTATGGCTAAGCAAGAAAAAGGAGAAAGTCTAGTTACAGCTTTAGACTGGTAACATCCTTGGTGTGGTGGCTTTCAGCCCAGTACAGGACTCTTAAACCATTACTTCCCAGAAGCAGTGTATAAACATGAAGTCACTAAAATTGCATCTCCATCAGGATGGATTTGCTATTTGAACATTAAGCCAGTTGTAGACAAGGTCCTGACATGGTGTATATAATACAGCAGCTCTGACTGACCTCCAGATCTGGCAGTTCTTCAAATCAATGGTCTTAATATGCAATGAACAGGTGTCTCCACCTTTTGGATAACTGTCTTTTAAAGTTCTATTCACAATGCTTCTGGTAAGATGTCTACTGGAACATACTGCTATTTCAGCAGCAGGGTCAGCTGCATCTGTCTGCTTTTGCATGTTGTACAAATATAATGTGTTTGCTGATTCATGTGCAGAATCACTGCAGTTCATCTTCAGCCCCATTCAAAAAAGACCTTAAATAATCCATAGTCCAAGCTCCATTCTAACAGTGCTAAAAACAGATGTTGGAAAACATCCTTTAGCAGTGCTACTAACTAATTTGGAGGTTGATATTACAGCCGAGCCTGTCCAAGCACAGAGTCTGAAACAGCACCCAATAAATAACTTCTCTGCAAGTTTGAGCAGCTATGAAGCTGCTTTGCTTTTGCAGCCATTAAAAGCATAAGGGACTCTAAAAGAAAATCTAAAAATTGAATAAATATGTAAAACAAGGTCTTTTCCTCATCACATCTCCAATATTTGTCTGGCTTTTACAGGAGATAACAAGTTGCAAGCTGTTTAGCAATCTGAGCTTGCAAAGCATTCACCGTCAATAGGAGATCTGTAAAAACCTCACAGTCTCATTGTCACTTCCTGACAGGCACTAAATTGTGCTGACATTCGTGAGAAGTTGCACTGCAGCTATTCCATAGGATATGTCCTAGATGAGCACTCACCCAACTACTTATGTATGGACATGTATGAGGGTGAACAATAGCTTGGCTTCCAGGACAACTACAGTGCTCCAATCTTTTCTGACACTTTGCAGCCTTTCAATAATCACTAAATTCCTGACAGTGGTTCCTGAAAACCTTCCAAACTTTAGCTTTGGCTAGCTTTCGCTTACTCTCTAAAGAAGGTAGAGAACTTCTTGCTCCTGTCCCATGCTAACTTCCTAATTCCCCAGTGATAGAGCAGGGAATGAAATTTATCACCTTTGTCAAACTGCCAATTTTAACAGGAAACCATTATTGCCAGTGAATAATAAATGCTTTATGTTTCTCAGTTTGCTTTACTGCCTCCCCATAACTTCTTATTGGGACAGTCAGTCTCCTTCCTTACTGATTTTTAAACCTGGCTTTGTCTGGCAGAAGTTTAACTTTGTCCCTCTCTTAAAAATGGTAAAGTCAGCATCAGTAACCCCAGGAATGTATGAGGTATAAATCAGAAGCTATAAACCAGGTCTCTCATAAATTAGGCTTCTTCTAAACTATGAGATTTTGAAACCATAATATCAAGGATCCCAGGTATGCATTAAACGGGAAAAGATTTGTTGTGTGACAAAGTCTAGGGGCGACAGTATTGTGTACCAGTGCTTTAAAGATACGTGAATGTAGGCATGGCAAAGAATCACTGGATTAGTTCAGCATTTGTTCAAGGAAGGGAGAAGGGACAAAGGAAGAAGTAAAAGGACGTCAGGTCAAAGTTGTCCACACAAAAGGCAGCACAAGACTAATCTATCTAATCCTGAAGCCCGGTCGGCGCCTCACTGACACTCTTGGCGTGGTGTGGTTCTGTCCTATCACTGTGTCTCTCTGGCATCAGTCTGCTACCCACCACTACTTGGCATGCCATCAGGGAAAACACCTTATCCTGCAGAGGTAGAGGTAACCATAGAAATATAAATAACTATGCCAGTAATCCTTCATAAGGTTCAGTGCCCACAAAGGCTCTTTCCTGATTTACATTATCAAGTTGTCTAAAAATCAAAGCTTGCCATCCCCCTGTTTCTCAATACAACAAATGTATATAAATAAATATTATTTTGGTATTTGAGCAATTAGAAGCATAAATTTTTTCATTTAAGGAAATAAAATGGGGTAACATCTCTCCGTGGAAAACCCTGAAAGTTATTTGCATTTCTTTACTGCTTTTTTTCTCTCTGCTTTTGCTAAATTAATACATCACAAAACACTTTTCAGAGTTAACGCTATAACTACTCACCACAGGGTGTCACTGTTACATTAAAATATCTAATTTGCCAGATAATTTCATTTGAAAATTAATACATTCAGCAGAGAGAAAAGAAAAAATCCTTTTCTCCCAAAATATATTGAGATGCAAGCAATTTGTGGGCAGGCGTGCCACACAAAATAGGTCAATACAGCATTCCTTTAACTTACTGCACACATCTTTTCATATTGCTACTGACACATTTATTATAAGCAAAGCTAGCAATGACATCTAGAGTTAAAGTTCCCTAACACTTTCCATCATAAGGCCCTACTTTCAGTTGTTTATTACTTTGTCAGCCTTTAACTGCTGGAACTTATATTTTCCAAACCTCGTCTCTGCCTCGGGCTGGATTGTTTTGAAAGTTTTAGTGAAAAATGGGCTTGGCCACTTCCGAGAACAAGTTCTGGGAAAGAAAAAATACTTTGCTACACTAATATTCAATAATTTTTACATGAGTTTCTTGGACATATTCTTGTACCTTTGCACTCTCAGATTTGGCACAAGAGGGATACTGATCTTACGAGATCACACAGTCTGGACTTAGTTACAAGCTTAGGAAGTTCCACCTCATTGTCAGGAACTGGTCAGTGTGGGGGTTAAAATGCCCAAGGGTCCAGTGAGCAGCAGCGGACCACGCTCTTTCCTTCAACCTCAACAAAGAACTGTGAGCAATTTCTCTGAAACTGAGTTGGAAAGTCTGTATCTCTGACTGACAGTGTGTCACCTGCACAAAAATCCTCTCACTGGTGGGCTTGAACAGTGGCATTTGTGTTGGGGACCCAGTTCTTCTGAGAACATTCATGGATGTATAGGGGGAATCAATCCAATTCAACACGAGACTGGTTTTGAGATTTTTGGAAAGCTAATAAAATCCTATGCCATAACACAATCACTATTGTGAGGCAGGTGTTCACAAACCACTATTTGTATTGCCTGTGCACGCTTATTCTGCTCCTTTTAGGAATAAGTACACTCTTTTATTTACAAGACACTAGGGTTTGCTGATGCAGGGCTGTGCACAGCTCGAGCCCTGCTTTGCAAAGCTGCAGGGGGAGCAGGAGGCACACGCCAAGGTCTTGTCGAAACCCATGAAAATCCAATGTTCATGAGAACACTGAGCAACTTCCCAGTCTCCCTTCCTTCCCTCCCCATGCAACCCAGGGCATTGCCAGATGCTGCTGCTGCTTTGAAGTAAGTAGTTACTGCCCCGGATGCTCTTCAGCAGAAGTTGCTGCTCTCAAGCAAACCTCTGATGATTTAACAGTTTGCCTGCTTGCTATGTCATGAAATAACCCAATCTATAAATGCAAAGTATTTGTTCTACAGATATAAGTTTGGATACAGTCAAAAGACCAATTAAATATATAGAGTAGAGAAGATAATAATCTTGGGATCTGGAGGGAAAGGGAGAACTAGAGAGAAAAGGCAAAGAGCAGCTTTGGGGTAGACTGGGAGAGAACCATCTAGTCCAGAGGAGCAAAAATTGTGCCAGGTTGCCTGTGCCCTACATGTAGCCAGTTGACAATCAGGTTTTTCTCACACGCTACATGCCAGTGTAAATGTATAAAAATAAACTGGAAAATAGAGGGCTTTGAATGGACAGAGAAGACAAAATGGTTACTTAACTTGATGGTAAAGTTACTGAGGGTAGCTTTGGGAGAGGAAAATTTTGCTGGGACTGGAGAAAGGATGTTTGGAACTGCTGGCAATGAAGGTCCAATGAAAAAAGAAAAGAAAAAAATCCACTCACTGCCATTGAAGGCTCACAGAAGATAAGCTGAGTAGACACATAGCTGCTAAAATAAATGGCTGAATTATCTTATTGGCTGAATCACGGGACATCAGCTGAGAATGGGTTGAATGAAGGATGGAACAGGTAAAAACCATTTATAGGAATTTAGGCTACAGAGAGAGAGCACTTCACTGTGAGCTACAACACTGAAAAGGACAGAGTGCTGCCATGGAGAACCAGGGAAGGACATTGGTCTAGTATATGACGTACATGTGACAAATGTGGAACATGTGAATCTATCAATCAAAATGGCAAATCTGACCCAACCATCACAGTATTTGAAAAGGCTCTTTTTTCTTCCATCCAGGGAATACATAACCTAGTTGATCTATTTTAAGTACCGCTTTTATTGGTATATAAATAATATATATATATAAAAGTTATATATACATATATATATATAAAGTATAATATACCTTAGGAAGAAACTACAAATTCTATCAGTCTTGTTTTGCTGTCCTGGTTAGCTTCTACATTCATTATCACTCCATATTATATTTAAGGTTGACCAAAAATAATTTGCACAGTTAATGCTCCTAAATAAAACCTGCACTTTTTATGCAGACATAACTACTATTTCAAATCTCTCTTAATTCTATTTGCAGAATCTCCTGAGTGAAACAATACTTTATTCTACTTTAGTATGTAGGATATAAAGAGGTTCAGAGATTCTGTTACCCAAGATTCATTGACAAAACATACTCAGAATAAAGAAAAGTGGAATTCCAGGATGTTTGGTAAACTACCCTTAGAAAACACCTCCTGGCATTGATTACATCATCTTCATTACACAGGTGCACATCCATCTTCTCCCATATATGGAAAGTAAGAACTGCATCCTCCATTCAAATGCTTTTAACTTATTTACAGCTAGACCTGGAGACTTAATATTTATCATCACAAAGTATAAAGCCAAATGTCCTTTTTCTTCAGGAGCACCAAAGATTAACAGATTAGAATGTTTTCCACATGTCCACTTTACTGTCAAGAGAATATTAAAGAAGTTTTCCAGCTTCCGCAGCTCAGCCAGATGTCAATGGATCCCACAGTGAAGCAAAATTGGCAAAGTAGCCTTCTCATGACCCCGGCATTGTTTTATCAAGGATCAGTTTAAAAGTATAAAGGGCCATTTCTTGCTGAGATCTGTAATGTTTTTCAGCCCTTTTCCCCTGCAATTACACAAAAGTGCTGACTTTGTTGAACTACTGATATGCAGTAGTATTTCTTATGACTTCTCTCACACTGTGCTGTAATTGCTGTTTATGTTGGCACAAGAAAAGTACCACATTTTGTTTCCACTGTACATTTCCGGACTCTGGTTTCAGTAACATCAGTGTAGGATATTGTACCGGGCATATGTTTTGTTGTGTAAACATTAACTGGTAATTTACCCTGTCAATCTCCACAGTATGGCCTCTAATTACCAGAGACTGAGGGGCTTCAGATGGACATTTCACAAAATATTTACAGCAGCTATACTGGTTTTTTTCCTCACTAGTATTTGTGTTTAGAAAATCATTGCAAGGGAAAAAAAATACACCACCATCAAATAACATTGTAACAAAACCCCAAACTAAACCCAAATGTATTCATTCTTGTACACCTCATTTCCTCATTTTCTAGAGGAACTTAAGACTAGTTTCCCAATGAGTTAAGGAAAAATCATGGCAATATTGCAGTAAACATGATGGCATAGTAAGTACCAGGTATTTCTGTTTGCTTGCAATTTGATTATTCCCTTTACTTTTTTCTTTTTTTTTTTTTTAACAAGAAGAAAAGTATATTACTTCTATTGGTACTTTTTTGCTTAAAATTCATTCTCACTAAATAGCCCGTGAACTTGCAAATGGCTATGCACATCCTTATTTGATTCAAGACTCAGACAAATGTATTTAACAAATGGGACCACTAAGGTCTTGTTGGAAAATTTAGCATCTACTGCAAAGATTCGGAACCAAGGAACAACCTCCCCTTAAGAGCTATGGAATATATGTTTTAGTCATTCATCTGTATAATTTCAAGGAAGTAGAACTTTACATTCATGTAAAAATATAATGTCTTAAGTAGAATTCCAGGATGGGATTCCACAGTTAATAATTACAGTAACATGTGCAAAGAAGATGCAATGAAATAGGGCATCTTTTTGGACAGCCGAGGCAGAGTGAATCGTTATATCAAATAAAATTTTCATCACAATTTTCATTACAATGCACGAAACATTTTTAAAAAGTGTGACAGTTTCTCATCTTCTACTCTTCCATTGTAACTGGATCAATTTTGTAATGGTCATCATATTACAATACCTTATCACATTACGCTGCCTCCTTAAGAATTCTCCCTTCCAATATATTGACTAATTAAGTGGAAGCATTAAGGTGGGGAGCACAGAATGAAAACTGTCTTGCAAATATTTTCCCCTTATTCTGATTGAAGTTCCTTTTTAAGAAAAAACATTTGCAATTGCTTGTCCAATGTATGCCATAGTAAAGCCAGAACACTACTTTTGTTTAAAAAGGCATTCAACTTAGTACCTTATCTTTTACTATATATGCACATTATATGGCCTTGCTAAATCTACTGTTATTTTGTTCACTTGTTTTATTCTTTAGAGGAAAAGATACTACTTTAAATGAAAAATTCTTACCTATTGTTGCAGCTCTCAGTGCAAGCAAAATTTAACTGTTATGAACACTCATGAGAGAAAAAAATCTTTCTTTCTCTAAGTGTTTATGCATTTGAAAGGACTCTTAAGCAAATCACATCATTTGTCTCTGGCAATCTGTTTCCATATAGCACTTGCACTATGCAACAAATTGTTGCAACTAAGCAACATAGCAAAAACTTAAATCAACAAGGAAACATGCAAGCTGGCAAAATTCTGGAGTATATAAAACTATCATTCACTTATGTTTTAAAATTATAAAAAAGTTTTTATTTCTGAATTCCTGGATGTTTCAATCTGTAGTGCAATATTTCAAAAAGGAAAAAAAAAAGATAAATTACATAATTTGACTCAGGAGACTGGTTCACTGTTGCTTCTGCACAGCACAGAAAGATAAAATGATTGTCATACTTTCAGTACTACATCAGTGTTGGTTTCCATCTTAGCTGAAGAGTCACCTTCAACTTATTTCACTTATGCAAATGCTCACTTGTTCTCATACAGCTACAAAGATCCACCCAACACACTCATCTGGAGTCAGTTCAGAACTTCAGTCTATCTGGTCATAGTATCTCCAGATTTTTTGCCGTTTAATTTACTGTAGGAAACATCCTAAGAACCTGTTTAAAGCCACCCCATGTATCTCAGCAATAGGAGGTAACTCTCCCTCCTTCATTGTTTGCTGGATGGTAACAAAATTCCTTCCAGGGCCTGTAAATATGCAAGAATGGCCAGAGGTTTAGTTCCACCCCCTCAGCACAGCTGTCTGTAGAGCTGCCCAAAATGGAAGGAAGCATCATCCTGTAAACACTGCACTTCCCTACTGGAGACCCTGGGATTTGTGATCTCCCAAGTCTGTTCCTGCCATGGCAAACTCCTCTGACCCTTGCTTAGATCTGAAATTCAGGTTACATGCACTATCCTCTTTTTCAGGCAAAAACTAGAATAGACACACTCACACAGAATGAAAGGTCATGAAAAGAAACAATAATTTTAAGTGGGAACCACTGTAGTAGTTCTGTCCTTATTTTACACTTGTTATTAAACTTTAAGAAAAACTACTTTAGGGTAAAATGGGAGAGGGAGTCATTCCCATCAAGGAGAAAAATAAACATGTCTAAAAGCCATTTATCTTCTAGCTGATGTATACAGAGTCACAGCCTGATTAAAGTGCAATATGACTACAGGGACAATATCTAAAAAACAAGTCAAACAACTCCTATAGAAATAATTTATTTTCAAAATACCATATAAGTTGAAAAAGGAATTAAATTCTGAATAAAAACCTGGTTTTAAAGGTACTTAAGGTAATTGTATCCTCATCAAATTTTGAAATTTTTCTTTCACAATGCTTTTTAAAATTATGTTGAAATATTGTGTGTTATTTCTGTCACTGTTCCACATACCTTTTTAGTGTGCATCATGTAAGCTCAAATCCCCTAGGACACCAGTACCACATTCAGAACTGACCAGAACCTCTGAAATCTCAGCTCCAGGGATATTCTCAAATGTCACTACAAATGCCACTAGGAAGGACAGCGAAAGTCTCTCTTTTGTGATGTTAATGCACAGGAAGTTGTGCTCCTTTGTGGCTATAGATATATATGACCAAAGAACTAAATGACATGAGGACTGAAATTCAGTTGTCCCCTTTGTGTAACTCTTGTGACAATCCCTGGCACAGCTTTGGCCTGACACAGGCAGTACTCCACCAGGCAATTTCTAGCACACTCTAGGAACTAGCACCATCATTTGTAGTTGGCAGTCTGGAGGTGCTGACATTTTTTTGGAGGGTAAGATTTTGATTTTCTGGATGCAATCTTTTCATAGTAATTGGCCATAGTACCAGAGAGGCCAGGAGATACTGAGCCTGGCAGCCCTTTAAAGGAGTGATACAGCAACTGTAGCAGTACAAATCCTATTCAGACATAGACACTCATATCTAAAATTACTGTGACAGCTGATGAGACAGAAATTGAGAAAGAAATGCATGCATGCTGTGGGAGGAGTGCTGAGAAGAGAGAATTGAGTGGGCTTGCAAGTATGGAGCAGCTCTGAGATGAGCCAGCTGTATAGGATACCTATTTGTGGAAATCCCACTTGATTTGTTGTGAAAGTTGGAAGATGTGGGAGAGACGAGCAAGACACCAGAAAACTAAAAGGGGCAGGTAACAGCTGTGGAGAACTAGCTTGTCTTTCTGTGAATGAGAGATTGCTTATGTGATGCTGCATAAGGCAGAAGAAGCAATCTTCAGACCAGTGAAAATTCTTCATTTTCCAGTCATCTTGATAATCTGTATTTTATTTTTAGGAATTGAATCAAAAACTGTTGTAAAATAACAGTTATCAGTTCAATTTCTGATTGCTACAGGCAGTCATCTCATTAAACCTACAGCCAGTCACTATAGATCACGTAAAAAAAACCCCACACCTTTTTTATACATGCAATCCAGTTCAGGCACAATAGAAATATGCATGGGGAATTTGATACTGGTGTGCCCTCACCATTTTTTAAATGCATGCTACAGATCAGTGACTTCAGTTTTCCAGTTCTGTATTTTCACAGCTTCTAAAAGTACTAAATATTTATTTTAAATTTGGCTTAGCATTTTGAAAACTATTTTACACTAATTTGTTCTATAAACACCTGAAACCCTTTTTTTGAAAAGCCATCTTACATTTCCAGCATTTGGAAGTGATTTGTTTCTAGTCCAAAAAAAAATTAATGTCTGTCTCTAACAGAAAGAGCTGGATTACTGCCCAGTCCACTTCAGAACTGGATGATGCTGACTCTTAGCCATTTAATAGTCAAGTTAAACAAGACACAGTTGGGATGATAAAAGGAGGTTTGTAAAAGGACTATTGCTCTGGCCATGTGGACTTACAACTATCAAACAATGACTAAGAAAACAGCGAAAGAGAAAAAAAATTAACATAAGTGCCTAGGAAAACATTAGGATTAAGTGAATGCAGGAGCACGGTATCTGTTCACATCATTCTCTCTTCTTGCCAGTGAGTTGCCAGCACAGTATTTACTCTCCTTGAGCAGTGACAGAGGCTAAGAATGAAATAAAGGCCTTACAAAAGAGAACAAAGCAGAGGGGAGGTAGACACTAACAGTCTGTATTGGGTATTACCCTAAAAAGCACCTATAATCTGCTGATTTTGTATCTGAATTATATTCTATGCTATTTTGTGTGAACCTTGCTTACAAGCACTAATTTGCAAGCCTCTTATTAGCTGGAAAAAGGTGAAAATTGTCTTCTCATATTGTATTAATACTAATTCCTTTACCTTTTACAAACTATCATTCCTGATAAGACAACTAAAGGTGCAGCAGAACAGAATCTGATGAAGATCAGAGAATCATTTAGAGTAAATTCTCTGAATCTGTTTATTTTTGCATGGGAAGAAGTGCATTCACAAGAGGGAAAAGATGTACAGTAATGAAAGCAATATTAGAATGCATTTTAGGTACTGATCAACCAAATCAGTGTGGCCTTAATGGTGCTAGATTTAATCAAACAGAAAACGATCCATGAAGTTTAAATTGAAATGTACCACTGACACTGAAGAATCAAATGTGCAAATGAACACCACTTACAGGATGGGGAACTCAGAAATTAAAGCATTTAAGATGTGATTAGCTATAATATGTGAAAGCTATAATAAAACAACATTCCAACAAAAAAGCAGAGAAGCATGGAAGAAGGACACAAGCACAGAAAAAGAACAAACAATATCTGGGCCAAATTATTTTTTTTTTTAAGTCCACAGCTTCAATACTATTTGTACAGAAATGATCTTGGTTTTTAAAAACAACTTCAGATTTTATTTGTATAGTTGTTGAAATGATTTCTCCATTTATATTCAATTTAGACCTAGAATGATAAATATGTATGAATTCAATGAGATATAAAGAAATATGCATATATCTGCATATGAAAATTAATGTTTAAATATGTTTTGAAAGACAGTTGAGATTTGATTGTAAGCCAAAGGGAAGTTGTGTCTACTGTTCCACGTCAACTCTAGTGAGGTAATTTGAAGATGAGAATAATCTATACTTGATGAAGGATCTCTTTGTCTGATTAGTATCCTGAAACAGGCTTAGCCTTGAGGTTTTTGGTTCAGTAACTAGGGCTGAAAGCTTCTGAAATTCAATCATCATATTAGAGGCAGCTAGAACAATGTAGATTTTTATTATTTGTTAATCCTTTATAGTATAGGAAGTTTCATTTAAAATAAAAGCCAAAATCCACAAAACCATACATACAGGCTACCTATTGGTATATGCATGTGAACAAACTTTTGCCTCACTCTCACTGCTATTTCAGTATCCAATAAGAAATATATTCCCCTTCCTATCCTAAAATGCTTGAAAAATAAGAATCTTGAACAAAGTCTACCATTTAATTTTTTTCTCCTAATAACAGTGTAGCAGTTGTAATAATAGCAATGATTAATTTGTGAACTATCAGGCTATCAAGTCTTTCTGAAACATAGGGACAGAGGTCAAAAATTTTCGGTTCCTCAGAAATTGCATACTATGCACATTCTGCAAAAAAGCAACAGAAAGTAATAAAAATACAGTTGCTACTTCTTCTGTACTGATCTGAGAAAAGAGCAAAAACTGGGTTGCTACATCTTTTGTATTGATCTGAGAGAAGAGCAGGAGTGGTGCTGCCTGTTCATTTGCTTGTTTTATGATTTTGCTGATATTACAGGCAACAATGTAAAACCAGTACCTAAAAAAAGACCAAAAAAAAAAAAAAAGAAAAAAAGGCAAAAATACTGGAAAGCATCTGTCAGATTTTGAGCATGAACACCTATGTTTTTATTTTCTTTCCATATGTAGGTCTGATTTATTCATTTGTGCAGTATGTTTTTTCACTTACAAAAGTAACTAGCTGACTGCTCATAGGAGCAATATTATTTGATAAAATGCAAGTGTGTTGCTACTTTCCCAAAGGAGACACTCTCTTTTAAGTTTTCTTCCCAGGAAGAAAATGTGTACCTTGCAACCTGGTAAATTTTCACAACTGACCTGCCATTTTCCTCCTAACTTACCTGGTTTCAAATAGAGTCTTATTCACCTGTCATATTAGCTTTCAAACTTAAACAATTCTACTCACTTCCTTTGCTAATATCATGTACTCCTTCATGTCAAACTTCTGCTTTTTTAATTGCTACCTTTAGCTAAGTGCAATGTCATTTCCATGGGAAGGGGGAATAAAAGAAAAGAGAAACAAAAAAGCGAACTGATGTTGTCTAAAGAATTTTGTGCATTTGCCAGCAGCTCCTTTTGGTTTGCTGACAAATAATTCAAACGCACTGTTTACACTTCAAACCCAGAAAATACCTAGTAAGTGCCTTGGATAAATTAGTTCCTACAGAAACCCAAAAGCAGAAAGTTATAGGAAGACCCTTATTTAAAAAGGACAGGCATGTTGTAATAAATAATCTCGCACTTTACCTAAAATTATGTGTATTCCCATATTCTTATGTTTGATTCCAAACTTTTTCTTTTGCATGTTTTAGAATATTACACAGATTTCCACTTACAAATTATGCTAGATATCCTGTTTTTCACAATTTTTCACAAATGTAAAATTTGAAAAACCTAATTTCTATACTTTAGAACAACTGCCCTTAACATGAACATTATGGTATTGTAAATTATTCATTTAATCAGGAAAACCTAGGATCCACAGGCCTACTGATCCACAACCACACGCCTAGGATCCACAGCCCTACTGATGGGTGCTTTTCAGCTCGAAGAAATTCTGTTTCATAATTCCATTTGTTTCCTGCCATTCAGCCAACTTTCCACTTATTACATGCCTCCATGCCTTAATATTAACTTCCAGTGCAGGACACTGCAAATTGTTTTCTGAAAAATCAAAGCATATGATGACCACTGTATATATATCTCCTTTGCCTTCTTTGGCAGTGACTGCCTCAAAGAATTCCAGCAAAATACTGAAGCATGACCAGCCCTTCCTGAATTCTGTACAGCTATTCTCAGTTAAGATGTGTTTTCTAATGTTTCCCTATCTGAACCCTGAAATTAGCTTCTGGAGATCTCTTCAAAGTTTTCTGCAGCTTCCAGGCATATATTTGTAAACAGCAGAGAAAAGCAAACTTGTGGGTTTGCTGAAACCTTTCCACTTCTACCTATTCCTCAAAATAGGAATACAAAAATATTAATATTTTTTCAATACCCAAAAAAATGTGCATGCTTCATATGGCAAATCTCTCCCACCTTCACATTGTGCTACATAACAACTTCAGAGTGCCAGGCTGTGCAGGGTAAAAGAAATGGAGGGTTACAGGCCTCAGATAATTTGACTGGCCATGTATGTGTTTTGATCACTTGCCCACTCATCATCAAAGGTGAAAGAACTGACTGCAGGATACAAATCCTATGTGAATTTTCTAGTACAGAAATGTTCTTATAGATTCTGTATTTATTTGGAGATTCATCATTATGGAGAATTCATCATATGGAGATTCATCATTCTTTTGTCAGTCAATGAAATACAGGTCTACAACCTTAATAGGAGAATGGCAGCGAAAATAGTCTGGTACCTGACAGAGAGTTTAAGTGCTGTCAGATACTGACATCAGTTATGCAGACTGATTTCTTGAGGTGTTTTTTTGACCCAACAGTGCTGCCAGTGTAGAACTGTTAGGGCTTTGTGTACACCCAGACACCAGGAAATGCTTTCTGGATTTAACTGAGTAGGAATAACTTGCCTCTGCAACACAAAGCCTCCAGCTGAGCTCCAAGAGCAAAGCACGAGACCCACCAACGCTCAGCACCCATTCCACTACCTGCCATTAAGAGCCAACCTTAAAGCTCAAGATGCTTCCTAGTTCCTCCTCTAAAGACTCGACTGTCTTAAACAGCAGCAAGGACAGACTTCTCCATAAAAGAAGGCAAGCAAGGAGCCAAGAGTCACAGCCTGGCAAGCAGCGGTGGAAACACCACCAAAAAAAAACCCAAAACAAACAAACAAAACCCCCAAAACAAACCCACAAAACCCCAAACAAACAAACAAACAAAAACCACCACCCAAAAAAAAAAGAAATCCAGGAAGTTGAGTCAGAGATTCAAGATAAGAATCAGGTCTGGAGACAGTAACCAGGATCAGACTCCGATCAGCCATGTCTGAGGATAATTCAGTAAGTCAAGCCGGCAGGTGAGGAGGGGAGTGAGAATCAGGAGGTACAAGACTGGGAACAAGTGCAATTGAAACACTGCTGCAGAGTAGCTCAGGCAAAGATCAAGCACAAGAGCTCCAGGTTTAAAGCCAGCACCAAGTGAAGGAGAGGGCCCTCCCTGTGGCTCTTTAGCAGCAAGCAGCTCCTGGACTAGGGATCTCAGCAGCAAGCTGGTCTCTAATCAGCATCTGAAAGGGGTCGTGACAGCTTGTCACTTCAAGCAAGATCAACAGCCATAAAGAGCAAATCCAGCATTTGGAAAACAAAACAAAACAAACAACTCCCCCAAACAAACAAACAAAAGAAAGACAAGAAGGACAGCTACATCTAGGAGCTGGTTTTGGGTGGAAAATTCATCTCACCTAAGGCTTTGCATGTAAGCTCGTCAATGCTGAGTTCCTTGTGTGAACCTAGATTTTACTACATAAATAAAACGGATGCATAAAAATATGCAGGTTGGTTAGTCTCTGCAGCATACACCAAGAGGCTAGAATCAATTTAGTTAAGTGAGTCAGGGAAGACGTCGGCCATTCCTTTTTGGATTCATTTTTTTAAGTTTATTTTACCTTTAAAATTCAAGGGCCTTAAAGACAATAATAAAATATTCCTAAATATTTTAAGCTTTCTATAAGGAGAGATATATTATATATATTATAATGTTTGTAATGAAAGCCCTTACTCACAAATTTGGATTTTGCAGTCTGAACCTTGAAAGTTTAATTGGAGGCTTGCTAAAATCTGTTTCTGGTACTAAATTGGAGATTTTATTTAAAAATTCCTGTTTTCTGGAAAAAGAAAGAACTAATAAAAAGTGGTTTAATTTGGCATGTAATCAATCTCATCCATTTCATTGTGCCCATTATGGTGGAAAAGATTACACAATGTGGTAAAAATCCTTAGTCTTTGTAAGTCTTGTTTTCTTTAAGTTAGTATTTGATCCCAGTAGTGTAGTGATCAGTTCATATTAATAAATTATGACAGCGATTTGAATTTGATAAAGTTCTATGGGACTTCCATCAGATTGTTTCATTTATTGAGGTATCACAACTGGCCAAAACTTCTCTTTGCCTCTTCCCGTATTCTTTTGCATGTTTGGATATGTGCTATGAAGAAAGACAAACCTATTTCTGTCAACTACACCAGCTTTACAAGAAAAGATTTCTGTAACACTTCCATTAAAAACTTTCCCTTTCTTACCCATTCTGTACACACAACAAGAGTCAACTGTCAAGGAAACTCAATTTTCTTAGATCAATGGTCTACCTTACCAGGGCCTCTGCAGAAGTTTCCTGACCCATCTTTTTACCCTTCCTTGGAGATCTGTAATAATTTCCTATAAATGTTTTACTACTTCTTTTAGTTACACATTGTTTGTCACATTAGCTAACCCACATATGTCATTTTACTCAGAATACCATAATCTCTAACTAGATGTCCACAACACTTTCCATCTTCTGAATTTATCCCTTTGGTAAATTTATACTCCGGTATTTTTATATTAAATCATTTAACCAAGAGCCAGTCATATTTCTACTTTAAATGTTTACTGGTTTGTTCTGAAGCATCACTTCATGTTCCTCATATTTTTACGCAGATTCTCATCATAAAAGAAAGTGAACTTAATTTTTCTAAGCAATGCTTTCTATTTGTATTATTCACTTTAGCAACACAAAAAATTATTTATGCTTTAAAAGATGGCTAATCTCTCTCCCATCTTTCACTACCTATCCTTTTGCTAAGACAACACACATAAAACTGAATACTAAAATTGCAAGACTACTACCCTGCTAATTTCTTATACAGATACAGCCTCTCAGTTCTAGATGACTTTGGATTGGCCCCAAACAGAAGAAAATATTCTAGGTAGTATAATTCTGCATGGAACAATGTGATCTGTATAAAAAATCACTTACTGAATCACCAGCACCTCTTTCAACTCCTAGGAGATCTCTCGTCGAAGCAATGCCTGAATTAGTGCAGAGTGATTTGTGGCTTTCCAGCTGTCATTCATTAATTCTTAGGAAATACAATATGCAGTACAATAGTACTCACCCTGAGGTTGTATTTTGCAAATTTGTTTGCTGAATGTTCTTTAAACTTGTTTGCAAACAATCACTGTAGCCTATTATTTCTATAACCCTCCAAACGCATTTCATGCTTGATGAAATATTGTGGCAGTCACACAGACTGATAAAGGGGGAATGGTAGGGAATTGTGTCTGTGGAGAGTTTGGACTATGAAACACCAGCTGAGTTGAAAACATGGGCTTTTACTCCAGTGCTTTGCCATTCCTCTATCTTTGTCAGAAGGTACAGGAAAGCCTGACAGCAAGGGCCAGAAGTGACCTGGGCACACTGATCCACTGGCTTTGGCACTTCATGGCATGGCTGACCTATAAAAGTTGTCCTGTTTTAGAAGGAGTATTGCTTAACTATAATTCACTGAGTAGCTGCCTTGTTTTGACCTGAGACAAGAGAGAATGTTGTGAGGTGCAGACCACAATGGAGCATCCAAGAGCCTGGGGATCTACCTTTAGAATGAGCCAAGGAGCTACTTACACAAAGCCAGTCAGAGAGACTTTGTAATGCCTGCTTCATCAAGGACTTTTGGCAAAATCTGTGACAAGTTCAGCTCAGCCAAAACCACTGCACCTTTAGACATGCACTGCAGGAGAACTTGAGCACAGATGGAAGTTTTCTGCTGGGTCTCAGGCACCCCTGGCTTCCCAGAAATCTGAGAAAGTTGCATAGGGGTTTCCTTTTAGGTCTTTTGCTCTTTGAATTTACATATTAATTATCCTAATCTGCATATTAGATACCTAAGAGCTTTTTTCCCCTTTAACTCTTGCAAAGTTGATTTCCACAGTAAATAAAAAGACAGAAGCAAGAGGTTAACTTGAGACAAGAATCACAACAAATACTGGAGTTAAAAAAGCACAGCTATTGTTCAGTGTTTAGTAGGCACCATGACAGCAATTATGTTAAGGAAGGATTTGAAAAACAATGCTTCAAGTACTTTATGGCCAACTCCTCCCATGCTCAGGGGTTTTCATGCTTTTAGCTATTGCATCTGCAACTGAAGCTAACTGTGAAATTAGCAATTTATTTATCCCATGGTACACACACACAATTCCAGCAGTAAAAGTGAGTAAGGGTGAGTGCTGTGAGCAAAAGAACCTTTTTTACCAAATTTTGTCCTTCACTATCTAATCAAATACCTGTGGATTCCCATAGGGAAACTTTCTTTGTTCCTTCTTGTGGCTTTTATCACTAATACTGTTAACACAACAGCTGTTTTATCTAAACAACATAATATGAGCTCTACCAAAATAACTAAGGACAAAGAAAAGTCTGACCTTCAAAATGGTTGCCTGAATCACAAGGAAGCAGAAGATGCCATTAAGTATAAAATAGAACAATAAAGGCCTACAATTTGTAAACAGCTTTTGATTCTGTAACACTTAGTAAAAATTGGTCTCCTTAGGAATACATGTGCACATTTCTTTCAAGATTCTATCTTTACAAAAACCACATTAGAACCTGTAATCTCTTTCTTGCATTCTGTCCTATTCTGAAAAATATATCAATATAAGGGAAAAAAAATCTCTTATTAAAATTAACTATTTCTGATTATTTAGCCACAGATTTGAAACTGGTTAGCTAAGATATAAAGTTGTTGCTAATCTTACTTGGAAGATATAACTGATAAAGAAAGAAGAATAATGAAGGCATGTTAACAGCAATAAAATTATCCAGACAATTCTGTGTATATAATTACCAATAATCTGAAATCAAGATGTAATTGTGCATTATTCCATTTTATATTTAGACACCTCTGTAAAACAGAAATTTTAGTTTAGTGGAATCTGAGATAGCAGAAAAAATGTATTTTATGTCACTCTTTCATCTAATATCAATGGAATGTAGTTTTCACTGTTTCTTACTGATTTTGTATGAAATTGAAGGTAATAAATAGACAAGGATTGACATTTTCTAGTAAAAGCAATCAGAGTAATACCTATTGACAACCTGATGTATGAGCAATACTTCCTGAAAGTTTAGTGAGTGCCTTTTCCTCTTCTAATGATCTCTTTAAGAGTGGCATTTTTTAAAATTGCACACTTGAATTAAACTTTTACTATTGTATATATAAAAAGAGAAACTGAGTTACCTGTATGGCTGTGAGGATATTGGCTAACGCCTGACCATACGTGTCATGACAGTGAACAGCAAGAGCGCTCAAAGGAATTTCTTTCATAACAGCTTCCAACATTTTTTTCATACTTCCAGGAGTCCCCACACCAATTGTATCTCCCAGAGAGATTTCGTAACAGCCCATACTGTACAGGCGCTTAGATACCTGATTAGAAGCAGAAGAACATGAAGAGGTCAAGATAAAAGAATATAAAATAGCATCAAAAACATGTATTTAAAAATACATCATTCTGTACAGGTTTCAGGTTTTGACCTACTGAGGTGGATCTATCTACCCCACACCCTCTATTCATTTGTGAAAATTTTCAAACCAGAAGATCCCATAGATCCTCTTATTTTAAATTTATAGTTCTGCTTCTGTAAGTGGAATAACCAACCAAGCCAAATCCATCAAAAACTTGCTTTTTTACTCTCCCAGAGAATCCAAATAAGCAAAATTTTAACACTACAAATTTTCTGTCAAGCCCTTTCCCAACATTTTCCTCTCTCTGGGGACTCCCCAGCTGTTTGGTTTTCTTTGTGTACTTTTCAGCTTGGCAGGGTAAAGACCTGCCATTTTGTTTATTACATGAAGCCAAGCACAAGGCCAAACTAAGACATTAAATAATTAACAAGAAGCCTAACTTTGCTTTCTCTTGTCACTTAAAAAATCAATGAAAACTGAAGTTTAAACATGTTGCAGTCAATATTAATTTTGCAATATTAATTCTGTTTGCTTTTCATGAAATCAAACACTAAAACACTAACAAAGCAAAACTGCAAGTTAATTAACATTCTAGTCCTTAAGTTTGAGAAATTTTTCTTAATACCAAACAAAACTGTATACAAACAGATCTTACTTATGTAAGTAGAACCCTAAATATTTCTGGAATTATGTCTTTGAGGAGTTCTTTGCACGAGTAAAAGAACTGAGGCCTGGCTCCACAATTTTTGTATGAAGAGAAACTCATATTCAGAAGCACAAAATTGTGTTTTCACTGACAATATTGCTTTGGAAATTTAATTCAGGATCTTTCCATCTTATTTTTGTTGAATTTATTTGGAAATCTTTCACCTTACTTTCAGCTGCTGAAAATGTTTGTCTCCTTTAGATTCCCCATTGTGTATTAATGATCCCAAAAGACGACTCCACTGGAACAGAATCCCAGTCTACATTTTTAGAAATGAAAAATACAACCCTTTTCCAAGACATCTTCAGTTGCGCTGCACTCTGCTGTTAAAGCAATTCAAGGACTTCATCAGTGGGATTGCTGTGAATATGTCGGAGGACGCTGACAAAGTGCTGCACCAGCAGTCTTGGAAGTGCTGGATTAATATTGCTGTTCACTTAATTCAAAGAACAGCTGAAAAAGAACTTCCCATTGTCTGAATCGCCCTGCTTCAGGCTTGGAAGTGCTATGACTATTGAAAATGTAGCAAAACTGTGCTTTGAAGTCAGATTCACTGGTTCATATCAACACAAATTCAACATACATTTTAAGAAGGGGACAATCACCAGACTGCAAAATGGACTCTATAACTTTATCACATGGCATATTTTTATATCATCAACACATGGCAGACATTTTAACTAGACTACCGTTGTAAGAAAGAACATGATCATCTGCAGTTACGGGTGGATTACATCCAGCTAATCCCCAAACATCAGCTTTTCTTCAAGATCAGGGTAAAGGAAGCAGATGGCTTTTTTTTTCCTTCTGTTCTTTCTAATTCATGATTCAAAGTTTTTCTAGATGAGCATGTTAATGATAACTGAGACTATATAAACTTATTTGAATATTGAAACAATCTTGTTGCATTCACTTCTTTTCCATGTTCAGTCCTTAGGTCTTTCAGCCCTCTGAAAACAAAGTTCTGAAATATGAAAGAAGAGAGGATGAAACTCTGCTAACAAGTTCATCATCACCACTGATGTCATGACTTAACCTTAAAGTGACTCTTAGAAAGAGATCTATATTTATTTTCAAGAAGAATGTGCATGCTTGGAAGCTGAATGGGAGTTTTTCAAACTGAATTTTCTATTTTACCATAGTAGGAGGTATCCCATTAGTTATGTTTTTGTCAGTTTTCAATGTAGATTTTTGGGAGGAGGGTGTGGGAGAAGAGAACACACTGTTTTGTCAATGTAATTACGATGTGATTATGAGCTTGCAGCTTTGTTGACTGAATGGCACTGTGTTCTGCAACACTGAGCAGTTTACTATGCATGAGTCTTGTGCTACTTTCCTTGCGAACACTGCCCTGACACCAAGCATTGATCAAAGGAGCTCTCCTGTGTGAGGAGAGTAGTTAAAAAACAAGCCTGTTCAGGAAAGAAGCCTGTTGAGGAACACTATAAGCAATACATCATCACTGCTCAAACTAAAGCTGTGTCAATTCTAACCTTCACATTATTAGAACACGTTAATTTATAAATACCGAGTACCTTTCAAATTAGCTACTTTTTTTCAAAGACTAAGAGTATGTGTGGCTGCTGTGGGAGAAGTATTATGTTATATATATCCAGAAGTTCCCTCTGGAATGTATACTAGAATAAGATACAGGAGAAGAGGACCTTAAAACCACCCAAGCAGAACATAATATATTAGACAAATGTGGACTAGCTGCTAGGGCTACAAATTAAAAGATAATTGTTCAAGTATTCTGCTACATCAACAAAAATAAGTGATTAAGTGTAACGGAGAAGACAAGTCTATCCCTAGGTGGAAGGCCAGTGTGTTTTGCCTTCAGCCTCTTGAATTCTCTCTCCCCTTTCTTTTTTACCATCCACTTCAGCTTTGATGCCTTCTTTGCCTTCCTACAAAATTTTACACTTGTGTTTCACTCACCTCTCTGCTGGGAAAAAAAGGCTGGATTAAGACATCTTCTTCCTTATCCTTTATCCTAAAGGGGAAAAGGGGGCATGAAGGGAAGGTGCTTACTCCATCATGGCAGCAGAGCAATTTAAGAAATCATATTGGGGCTGAGTTTTGGATCATGTGTCAACCACATGACACTCACCAGAAGCAAGTTGTAGCAGAGGCTCTACCAGCTGACAGCACAGTATGCTTATTCCAGCATAAAATGGATTTAAAAGAAAAAGATTGTGCTAGAAACCATCTTGGACAACACGGTCCACTGATATATGCGCTTGAGTCTATTTCCTTAAGCATTTTCTACTTTCTTGCTGGAGAAAATAGAACATAGTATTTTTTTTCATGATTGATAACAACCCAAAGACACTATTTTTCTCACATTTGACTGCCCATGGTTGAGTGAGGTTATGCACCCAGTTTTAGCATTAGATATATTTTGTCCTTATTTTCCTTAATTTTTATCCATTGAAGATCTTTTTATGATTGAGAACATGACTTATAGACATTTTAAAATGTATTTTTGATTCATTAAAAAGACAAGCCAGAAGTTCACGCTTACTTCTGCTACTTTAGCTGGTATGATGTTTCCTTCATATGGGCATCCCAATGCACATGATACATACCTATAACAGAAAGAACACACAATGACACTTCTGTTTTATATATATATAACATATTCATCCATGTTACATTAAAAAATGGGTTAAATATAATTTTTAATATTTAAGACAATCAATGCAGAACAAATATTTGAATGAAAAGTTAAAATTACATCAGAAGAAAATAGCAGATTTATTAATCTTCCTTTTAAATCACAGAATGAAGATTTATAGCTTTCTTTATGCCCAGTGTATGTCACAAGGTGTAAAGGACTGGCAATGAAGCCAAGTTAATGATGCTGCAGGAGACTTTTTTTCTTGGTAGTTCCTTATGAAGTTCTAAGAGCCAGCTCAAGCTTTGCCTTGCCTAGCCCACAGAAGGTATTCACAGGGAGATACCACTTTCTTCCTTGTATTAGCTACGCGGATCAGAGAAAGCAACACATGGACACAACTTCTAACAACCCCACCATCTCATAAGTCAGCAGAACTGCGGTGAATGAGGTAGTTTCCACCGTCTATCTCTGTAGCGGCATCTCTGTCCCATTGCCCTAGAAAAATTATAGTTCCATTGCAAACTGTAATTTAGGTAGGCCTTGGGACAAGGAGAAACTGAGAATCCAAACCATGTCCCTCAGCAGCTATTGGCTCCATAAAGCACAGAAATTGAAAGCCACAACCAAACTTCCATTGTTCAGCCCTAATGCTCTTTTAGCATAGGATTTGGTTTAAATTTCCTCTTTTTAATTACAATTAAGAGCTATGAAATTCTAATTAAACTTCTAATTCTTTATCTTAAATTTATTAGGAATACAATTAAACTAATGAGAAACAGCCAGTCAAAATCAAAAGTGTGACTGTAAAAGGATTTACAACAGATTCAGAGGCAGGCAAAATCCCAGTGGGAGGTTGCTCAATTGCTTTGTAGAACAACAAGAGCCTTCATCGATCTCCTGTCATTCCCTTTTGCTCAACACTGAACGATATAATGTAAAATTATACACTGTATAATGCAAAAGGAATTGAACAGATGCCAGTTTGTATGTAGTCAAGGTTCGCAGGGTAAAGGATGTATTGTTTCTTTGCAGTTGAATGAGGAAGTGGGTGATAGAATGTGAAATTAGGATCAGTAACAGGCAAAAACAAATTGTGAAAAAAAGTCCATATTTTAATGCATAGAACATATTACATTCCTTATATGAAAGTATGGTCTTGGCATGTTAGAAATAGAAGCAAGAGTGAAACAAACCTTGAATCTAAAAAGAACTTGATTAGCCCTGACAAAGAAATGGAAACTAATTTTGTTTCCATGAAAGTGGTTGGGTCCATTACATCTTGCTCATAATTTTAGTCTGGATGCCTACTAGGCATGATTCTGATTATTGCTATGTCATTATGAAGACCAGGTTTTTTGAAACTTGGCCACAGAATTCATTAGATATCAACCCCAATTACAGATGTCACTGTTTAAATTTCAAAATTATGAATTTTCTTATCTACATTAAAGACAAAAATGTAGCCACTGTAAACACTGCCCCAATTTTCAGTGACACAGAACTCAAAAGCAATTCAGGATAATTTCCTTAATTTTTTTTAAGCATATAAAGTTTTTCAAATTAAACTAAGCATGAAAAATTTCAGACCCAAAGGATTACTTTTTACATAATACTACAGTGCCTAGAGCTAGTGAATACATATACTTACTGAAATTATTTTTAAAATTAGCCACACCACTTTTTATGATGTGATCAAGAACAGTGCTAAATACTAAGTAAATGCAAAACATTCACTACATATGTGCACATGTTCCCTTTACTTACATATATCTTTACAGGTTCCTAATGGCTACATATGTCAGATCAAGAAGACGTGCATTTGGTAGTGATAATGTGGCATGAATGACATCTGGAACGGAGTAGGGCAAACAAAAGCAAAAGCAGACCAAAAGGTATCTAGAGAACAAGGGAATACTCCCTGTGGTTCACACCAGCGAGCAGATTGCCTGAGCTCACATAATTCAGCTGGGCCTGCTGGGGTATGAAAGTATGTGGTGACCTGAGGAATCCGCCTACTACAATACACAAATCTGTTTGAGATTATGAACTCTCCCCATACTTATACCATTGTGACTAGACTGACATTTTAAACAAGGAAAATATGACAGATATATCTGGGCATCTGATATTCAATATTAAACTGGAGAAAATAAGGATTACTGAAAGAATCTGACAGGAAAAGAACTTCTCACCAGAGAGATAACAAAGTCCTGTGGACAGTGAAAGAACAGTTCTTCAGTAGAGTTCATCAAGAATGATCTTGGCAGAATTTTATCTAACATTTTCATTTAATTAATTGAAATAAAAAGCAGAATGTGGTGATAACATTAAGTTTTTTGGCACTGCCAATAAAAAGAAAAAAAAAAGGCACTGACATTCCACTGAGGACAGGAGCAATAGAAAAGGAACTCGGTTGATGGCAATGACAAAGAAAGTGAAATGCTCAAAATGAGGCTATAAAAGAGCAAAATGTGCTTCAGACATATATCAGGATAAGCATTTTTAATAGAGGACATAAAATATAAATTCTTTTTGACAAGATCTTGCTGTATTCTTATTGCAAATAAGAGATAAAATTTGAGCCGTTTGTAGAAAAGTTCATACAAGCTGGAACATATGTAGGCAAGGGCTGAGTAAAACTAGGGATACAGAGAGCCCTAGCATACCAAAGGAGAAAATACACATCTGTATGAAAGAGGGAAGATAATCATATGTCTGGTCTGAGTATTTGCCAAGACATCTACAGTGAAGGCAGAGCTGAGTGGGATGCTTTGTAATTGCATTTGTGCGGTTCCAAATTAATAACTGAAAGTGTGAGGAAATAAGTTTCACGAGGGAGGTAGATCTGTTATCTATGGATATGTTTGGCTGCTACTTTTTTTTTTTTTTTTTTAAATGAAATAACCCATAAGGCATCAAAGCCACAAGAGAATACAACCAAAGCAGAGCCCCAGGACCTCCACCCACATGCTTCCAAAAAGGGAGACAACTTTGAAGAACATGCTGAAGGACTGCTTAGAAAGAAGGAAATTACCAAAGCAGAGCCATGGAGAGAAACAGACGACAAAAAATTTAAAGAACAGTCTGGTCAACTGCAGCAAACACTACTGACAAGTCAAGAAGAATGAGAACAGACTACTGTTTCCGAGATCTTGTCATCAGGGAATTTGGTGAGAGCGTTTGCAGTTGCAAGCAAGGAACAGAAGCCAAAGTGTAGGAGTTATAGGAGGGAATCACAGAAGAGGGTCCCCAGACAGTAATTATAAACAGCGCCTTCAATGAGCTTAGGAATGAATAAGAGATAGGCGATGAGATATGATATGAAGAACCAAGTAGGGTCAAAGGTGCAATTTTTAAGAGGCAAATGCTTGCTTATATTGCAAGTGGAAAACAGCCAGAGGACAGCGATAGGTTAAGAAAGAGAAAAAGGGAGGGAAGAAATAGGAGGAAGAAAAGAACATGGGGTCACTGGGGCAAGTGGAAGGGGTACAGATGGAAAGTAGACAAGAAACTTCTGCTGCTCTGACAGTAGAGGAGAAAGGATCAGGGGAGGGGAGAGAGAAGAAAGTGACAGAAGGAAAAGGATACTGTATCTATTTTTCTTAGGAGAAAAAAGCAAGATCCGACATGAAGAAAAGCAGCAGAGGAAAACAGAAGAGTTTAAGCAGTAAGTTGCAGAGGCAACTGGGATTTAATTTGGGAATTCAATTAAGCTGGAGAATACAGCTGTTTTCTAAAAAGATAGCAGGATTGAAAGAAAAAAATACAGAGTAATGAAAAAGACTATCCTAATCTCAGGATATTCACCAGACACACTCCACAGTATGAGAGCAGAAGCAAACTGGGAGTTTACAAAGCAGATTCTGCAATGGAAGTGTTTAATTCTAAGTATGTGCTTAAATCTCTGCCGAATCAAGGCCAGATGTAGCTTAACTACATCTTCAGCATGCCATCAAGAAAAGAGCCCATGAAACCAGTGGTGGAAAGAAGGACCTGAAAGTGAACGTATATATACAGCTGCTTTAGAAACACACGGGTATATGCTGTTTTGCTCACTCAGGTTTTGTGAAATCAGAATTTCTCCCTTTAATAAAAAGTGATAAAAAGAAGTTTTCTACTTGTTTCACCTGGCAGAGTTTACCCAGTCTCTTGCCTGTTCTACAGATTTCACTGCAGGTGAGGATCATTTGGTCTTCTAGTGAATTGTTTTCTATGCATATAAAAACAAAAAAATAGACAATTTTACTGCGTAATATTTTGCACAGAAATGCTGAACAGCCTCTGGAGATGAGGAGACAGAAGGAAGAGGAAGAGAGTTTTCAATTTCTTCCAGTAAGCCCAAACCAAATTGCAATGTTCCAGAAATGGTATAGACAGTATAAGGTCCCCACAACCAAGGTCATTAGGAATGGTGATAATCACCATACCAGCCCAATGTCTGTGAAGTAAAGAATATAAAACCTCAAACAGGGTAAATGAGCAAACTTTTCTTAACCAGAGTGTTAAAAGAAAATGAATCCAAGTAGAAACTGAACTCCATGTTGTAATCAGCCCTTTGTCAGCTTGTTTCAGCAAGAGTTCCAGAGCCAGATCCACAGCTGCTACCACAGCTGGAAGCATGGAGCCTCCTGAGAACCCAGTTGCAGACTCAGATGCTGCTGTTTCCTGTTTATTATTATAGTGTAAGTTTGCATATAATTTACCATGTTCACTGCAGATGTATTTATTTTTATTGGATGTTTGTGCTAAAATGTATATGCCTCTCATTTGGTGAATTCATAATCTCAAGGTTGATATATTCTGTCTCTTTGCAAAGGAAGCCATTAGTTTAAAAAAAGCAGTCCTTATTGTAAGCAGAGGGGAAACACAGGGAAGAGAAGAGAGAAAGGAGATTCTTTCAGAAACAGAATCTCCAAGCCAAGCCCAAAATGTGTAAATAAGGCCAGGACTTTTTTTCCACATTTGCCTTCAAAAAGAAAAAAAAAAAAAAAGAACCTCTCCATGTATTTAGTAACCAGTTACAAGTAATATATATGCTATTCACAGTGAATACTATAGTAAAAATATTTGTTACTATTTTTAGAATGCCCAGAAAACACTTATAAATTGTGAACTATGTTCTAGAAAATAACTACTTTTCTAAAAACATAACCAAACAGCTGCAATAATGAAGGGCCACTTAACCACTTGATTTTTTAATAACTATCTCAAGTTATCCATGGAGTAATCCATAACATACTAGCAAAGATACTGTATTGTAACATCATAATTTCATACTAACATTTCAAGTCTGACTTATTCCCTTTAGGATGAAACAGGAAAGAAAAGTATCCCTCTTTTTTTTCTTTTTTCTTTTTTC
>JAYRBT010000114.1:101950867-102008114 GCA_036023395.1 Myiotriccus ornatus
GATTAGCAGCTAGGAAGAGTATTTAAATTCTAGTACAAGTTATTGTTTCTTAATACAGTGAACATCCTTGCTTCTTTATTCAGTGATTTTCCATCTGAAACATAACCAGATTAAGGAAAAGAACCCACGCATTTATGACCTATCCTTGGTTGGATCTCTGTGTGTGAAAATCATAGAATCATAGAATGGTCTGGCTTGGAAGCGACCTTAAAGATCATCTAGTTCCAACCCCGCTGTCATGGACAAGGGACACCTTCCACTACACCAGGTTGCTCAAAGCCCCATCCAACCCGGCCTTTAACACTGACAAGGACGGGACAGCTTCACTGAGTAACTTGTTCCAGTGCCTCACCACCCTCACAGTAAAGAACTCATTCCTAATATCAAATATAAACCTACTCTCAGTTTGAAGCCTTTCCCCTTTGTCCTGTTACTACAGTTCCTGACAAAGAGTCCCTCTCTGGCTTCCCTGCAGGCCACCTTCTGAAACTAGAAGGCTGCTATGAAGTCTCCATGCAACCTTCTCTTCTCCAGGCTGAGCAGCCCCAACTTTCTCAGCCTGTCTTCACAGGAGAGCTGCTCCAGTCCCTTTATCAACTCTGTGGCCCCTCTCTGGACTGTTCCATAGTTCCATGTCCTTCTTATGTTGGGAGCAAAGAGAGATCCCAGTATTTATTCCCAGACAGGTTTTCAAGCACTTAGTCTCTAAGATATCTACCTCTATCTATTTTCACATCCAGGTATTTTTTGAGCATGATGTAGTTGGCTTTACTAGTAATCCTCAAGGAATCTCACTGTTGAGTTTCTCCTTGAACCTTTGTATGCCCTTCCACATTCAAAAGGACCTTTGCAAATAATCTCAAGTAAGTAGTTCTGTGTGATGCAAAAGAAAATGGAAATGAAAAACAAATACTGTTCAAGAGTAAGTACAATTATTATTTTAAGTTTAAAAGAAAGTACATTAAAGTAAAAAATAAATACTGGACAATCCTAGACTTTCATATGCTGAAAACTCCAAAAACTTCAATACTGGGGTTTTCAGAATAACTTATATACAGAATAATTTTTTCCTTAGGAGTAAATTTGTTTTCTTATTTTTATACCTTGATGCTACAGTGTATGAAGTTATATATTATGAATGCTACAATAAAATAAAAGTATGTAGGGTATTTTTTTAAGGTGCAGGCAAGTGCTATGAATTCTCAACAGCACAAAATAAATTTTAGTTTGTCATCTGTGATGATAAAAATAAATTTGTATAATAAAATAGGTATCTTATAAACCCAACTTTTTTTTCAATTTCCAGAAAAAAGTAGTCACCATTACTAGTTAAAAATTCAAAAATTACTAAATATATTCAATCTCGGGAAAAAAAATCACAGTAAAAACTATTATTACAATTAATCTAAAATGTAAAAACGTAGTAGCATACTTTTCTACTGGTAACAAAACCCCCTGTAACAGTAACTCAAATAATTCTATATTACTTTAGAATTTTATATTTACCCACGCACTGGAATATTCATATTCCTTGCAGATCTAGCAACTTCTTCAAACTTTTCTATGCTTTCTTCTATTGAACAATTAATATTCATTTTGCTAAAAGATTCAGATGCTGCGCCAAATACTGAGACTTCTGTAGCTCCTGCTGCAATCTAAAAAATACATTTCAATAAAACAGCATCACAACACTATATTAAAATATTAGATCAAGCATTTAATTCTGTACAACACTCCAGAATTTTAAAGTACATTAATTATTTTATCCATATCTAAATATAAGTTTAATTCAAATTTTTTTAAGCTATCACATACAGACAGATTGAATCACATTTTGAGTTCATTCACTATAGCTATTTCCTTCCTCTTCTTAGCAATTAGGTAAACGTGTTTTTAAACTGATAAATGATGAAGGTAGTAAGATGCAGGACATCACATGAACCAACTATAAAAATAACAATTATTAATACTTA
The DNA here is from genome assembly GCA_036023395.1 of Myiotriccus ornatus. NCBI lineage: Eukaryota > Metazoa > Chordata > Aves > Passeriformes > Tyrannidae > Myiotriccus > Myiotriccus ornatus. The sequence continues at coordinate 101,952,841 of JAYRBT010000114.1, forward strand.
TATTTATTTTTGATCATCTAACAACTCTGAAATATCCATCCCCTGCACAATGTCTGTTCCTCCTGAATGCCAGGAAGTCATTCCCATGCTTGGGAAAGCTCTCTATGGGCATGTGCTTAGAAGCAGCAACAATAACTAATAGGGATTTCTTTATTAGAGCCAGCTTTAGGATCAAGGGCTCCACTGATCTTGGTGTCATAATTGATATGGATAATATGGAATATGTGTATGCGAGAGTCTGGTGAGAAAGCCTCAGAGCAAACACCAGCCTAGAAAATGTAAAGGTGGTGACTTCACTGAAGGGGCAATTAGGCTGAGCTTGTACTCAGTAAATGAGCTAACATGAGGCAAATTAGAAGGCTGAAAGAGAAATGATAGGAGAAGAAAATATTTAAGCTTAGGAGAAAAGTTAATTAATTAATTCTCATTCTCCAGTGAGAATAATACTCCTGTTCTATGAGAAGGGATGAAGCTTTTCCCTTTAGTCTTTGCTTCTGCAAAATAAGGTCTAAGCTTCAGCAACCCTTACAGGGACAAATATTCTTTCAAAGAGAGGGGAAAACATATCAGCAAGATATGCAGGAATCACCTACAACTATTTCTTAATTGTTTTCCTCTCATTATATCACTAAATACAGCATTGAGATATACTGTATACATTATAGCACAATTAATTCAACTCATGCAAGCTAGCTCTGAGACAAAGTCATGGCACTATAATTTGACTATTGATAGCTAAGTTGACTATGCATAGGATTCTGTTTTAACAGATTTCATATGCAGTATAGGAACTGAATGGCAGACTACACCACAAATATCCATCAAGCAGTATACTTTCCAAATACAGTTTGTCCTATATCACGACAGAACCATAGAAGTATTAAAAATTTTCAGAAAACAAAAAAGTGTAAAGATTTGACTATCAGTGTATATGTTTTAAGACTGAACTTCTCTATTTTCACACTTCCAAACACTTTGAGTATTTATTTCATATGAACTGAAACAATTTAAACTTTCAAATCCTACCAAAATGAAATGCAGAATTTCTGTAAAGCATTTTCATATCCTCATTCTTCTTCAGTACTTTCCAATAAGAAGACACTCCTCAAACTTTTCTAGGGCAAACTTTTCAAGTCAAAGAAGAAGGAACTTACTTTTTACATACAAGCATCATTTAAAGGAATTTAAAAAGACTGATCAACACTTCATCAAAACATACATACATAGAGCTTAGTATCACTCTGTAAATTTGCTCATTTTTCATAATGAAAACTGAGACTTTTCAATTAGCTTATTTCTAAGATTATATACCTAGTTTATGGTACTGAACTGAAAGATAAAAGAGGTAAATGTGGACATCTATGAAGCCACTTACAGCAGAATGAAAACCTTGAAGATTAGGGGTGAGAACAGGATACTGAACTCCAGGATGCCGCTCAATGCCCCTCATTACTTCTTTGTGATCTGCCATCTAAAATATATAAATCATTTGTATTGATCAGCAGTCATTTTCTGATTTTGTACAGCTAAACAGAAATTGGATTAGACTGTGGGTTTGCCTTTATTACTTTTACAGTGCATACAAAAAATCTAACAGCAAAGGGGTTAAATTGATGTTGTACAAGTACTCCTTTTTAAATTTCTTAACTTTTGAGCATTTGAGTTGCAATCTTTTCAGATCTCTATGATTATAGAATTGGAGCTACAATTTCTGTGTGGATCTGTAAAAATATAATTTGCATTGTAAATTGACAGACTTGTGATCATGCTGTTCATCAACTGTTATAGCAACTTTAACTTTACCTCACTGGACTCAACAGGTGGAATTAACAGAATAACTGACATTTAAACAACATCCAAATCTTGAAAACTTCAGCACTCTGATAAATGCAACTTGACAATGTTAAGCATAACTGAACTTGAAATTCTCAAACTGTAATCACCGCATTTAAAAAGACTAAACACAAGTCTATCCTTAAAAAATATAGCAAAATCCAACTGTCTGCATAGCAAAGCATTTTAATATATTTAGAAGTTTCTTTCTAAAGAAGACAATACTTCCTTAAAAAGAAAGACTATTCAAGTACTTGTTTTCCTTAGTCTCCCCTCACAAAAGAAACTGCCTTTTTAGGACACTTTTACATTTTTCTCATTCACACTCAAGATTAAACATACTACATGTCCTAATCAAGAAGATGAATGAAATACTTACTGATGTAATACAAAACAGGTTATTTAGATAAGCACATTTTCTTAAAAGAAGTGGATGGAAAATTAGTATTTTTCAGTGGTGTGCATTCCTGAAAACAACACAGTTAATAAAACATATCCCTCATTTCACATCTTAAAGATTTTGAGTTTTAAATAATGAATAGTGTTTAGTTTTTAAATCAGCTCTCATAAAAGCAAATCTCTCAAGAAAACAATATTAAAATGGATTTCTGATTCTTTCCACAGTGGTGAAAAGTCATTTGAGAAGTATCATATAAAAAGATATATGACATACAAAGCTTTCATTACATCGTACTTTCAGCAGACACCTTACTGATAGCTATGCAGTACCACAACTCTAAATACACAATATTAAATTACACCACATTATTAACTGAGAATACTACTGGCAACCTGGAATCTTCCTGTCACTGGCTTCCTACTCTGAAAATCAATGGATTAAAAATATCAGAAAAATGCTGTATGCCTCCTCAAATGTAAGCCCAACATGTATCTATAAGGAAGTGGATATGAAAAGTGTCTAATAACCAGATGCAACTAATTTCTCATTGGGAAACAAGTGATAGTACAAGGCAACTTTTTCTAATTGCTTCTACTTAAACTAAATCAGTCTGATAACCTCACAAAGAAACCTTTCTTAACACGTTAATTTTTTAAGAAAAATTTTTCCTTAATTTAATATAAAAGGTATTGACATTTCTCAGGACAAGGAAGAATGTTTGAAACCAAATGATTACTTAAATGGCAAATGCTGGAACTAAATCCACACTTCACAATTATAGCTTGACTTTAAATACACTAGAAAACCAAAATGACACTTTTTCAACAAGTATAAATCTGCCAAATCCAAATAATATATGTATTAAATTTGTCCCATTATTATTTTTCCTGTAAGTAAAATCCCATCTTTACACATATTTCATGTTACAAGATTTTATATTGTAATAAAATATTTCTTTTCCAAATTTCTTTTAAAATAAGCTTCCTAATGGTAGGTATTTATAATTTTTGGCTGTTTAGGTTATAGGTGGGGATCCTGTTTTACATGGCACCTTGCTACTGTGGAACTTTTTCTTATAGCTTTTTTCAGTGAAAAAAAATCTCTGCCAAAAACAACAGCGGATTGGAAACCATAAAAAAAACTTTAAAATACTAAAAAAAGAAGTGAATGAGTGATCTAAACATAACCGTGAATTCTATTCCCATGACCTATGAAAAGAAAAAAGAAAGGAGCAAAGAAAAGACAAAGTCAAGACTGCATTCTCTATCAACGCAATACAATCTTATTTTTTAAATAAAAAAATATTTTAAGCACAAATTAAGCCATTAAAACAAAGTGTTCAGACATGAATTTAAGATAAGAAGGGATTGTTCATTTTTTTCCAAAACTGGAAAACCCATGCTAAATTAATGGCTCACGGGAAAAGGAAATAACTAACCAAGAAAGAAAGAAATACACCTTTGCTTTAGACTTTCTCCTCTAATGTTTAAAAACCTACATTATTCTTTGTTGCAGTTCCTGCCAAAGTTTGATGGCATTCGGAAAGTCTTAACTTGGTCACTTTTAACAGACACAATATCATTGCCCCTGCATTGATGCCAAAGAAATTCTGCATTGTCACTCTTCCCCTTTCCTATTATCCTTCCTGTAGACTATTCCCTGATGATCCTGAGAACACTGAAATAAATCTAAGGAGTCTCAGAATGCTGTTTTGCTTTGTTAACCCATGAATAAGCATGACCATACTATGTTTTTCTCAGATAAAAGCTGTAAAATACAGCCCAGGCCCGGGATGTACTCTCAGTTTAAAATACCAAACTTTATATATATTTTAACAGATGAGCAATAAACGTTGTTAAAAATGGAAGTATTTTCTCAAATTAATTAGTTTCATGTTTTAATTTGTAAATAACTTGTGATCCTTACTAAATATAAAGCATTCAAATGCTTCTGTGCAAACAAGTGTGCGATTTCATAGTTTAAATTATATAGACAAGTATTTCCTTACTTATACAGACTTATTTCCTTACTTGCAGGCAATAATTAATTTGCACAAACAGGACCTACATAGTACACTTCAGGACTAAGCCTGAATTTGCAATGTTAAATCTTACATGAAAACCTGGCACTACTAATGCCAATTCAGTTTTGCTGCTGATTTCAGAAAGGCTAGGGTTTCTGCTAAATTGTACCAAACATAAAAATTTTGGACAAATAATGAGCAAATTATTATGATTCATCAAAACTCAGTGTGGCTGCTGATAGAGTGCTAGAACTGCAAAATATAAGTAGCATGCCTAACTACTACTACATATAAGAAAGTCCCAAATTTAGATAGTCCAAACACATTTCCAAATGTGGAAAATTACATTTCATTTAGGGAAAAAGAAAACAAGGTATGCTACTTTTTTTTTTTACATCAGTGATTATTAGTTTTAGAAGAGTAAAAAGGAAGTAGAAACATTAAATTATATTAATGATTTGTCATCATCCTAAATATCTAGTTACAACTGAATGTCACATAAATGGAATGGCATTTAAATTGAAATAGTTCTGAATGGAGATGATTTTACCCACCTGAGGCACCCATTTGGATGAAACAAAACTGGTCACTTCTACTACAGGCAGGCCTGTTTTGGAAAGCCGGTTGATTAACTCAATTTTTATATCAGTTGGGACTATCACCTACAGACATGGAAAGATACTTTAGTAAAATATTTTATATGATAAGAAAGTTTTGTAAGTGAAATGTTCTCAGTACATAATCAATACTTTTTTTTTTTTAATGAACTCCACTCACACATTTTATCATAACTCCACTGTTTCTTGATAGTAGGAAACTTCTCTCCTACTCCACTTTCATGATCCTACTCCATTTTCTGTCCATCGCAAAAGAGAACACTTCTGTCTAACTGATTATAGGTCTAGCCTTTAAAAAAATTATTTGTTACTAACCAAACACTAATCTAGCAAAGAAGCGGCAAAGGAAATAGTAACAATTCAAACAGAGAAAAAGGGGAGAAAAAAGCTCCACAGCTGAGGCAGAGTATTTCTATTCTGTTAACATTATTAACATGTTTATATTAATAATACTATGAATAAATAATATTTACATTTAATATTACTAATGTAATACTACTAACATGTTTGATATCAGTAACAATTATATATGTGAGCTTATCCTCCTGTTTGTGGAAACACATGACTGTTTTGATACATATACCCCACAGTCCCTTTCAGTCTTCTTCCTTGCTTCCCTACAACCCTTCAGGCAAATACTACTATCAGAAGAGTAATATTTTTTCCCCGTGTCTGTTTAGCAGGAAGCATGATAAAGCCCATTTTAGTCTTCTATATTAGCACTGGGAGCACAAACACATGTTCTAAAGATAGTGTTTCATGGTGTTTACCAATTACATCATGACAGAATGCTATTCACTGACAAGACAAATTCCAGAAAAAGAAATGGCAGTTAAGTAACAGAAAGGCTAGTTAGCCAAGTGTAGAAAGAAACGATGATTTAAAAGTTGGGTAAATAGGAACACTTTTATTCTAATACAGAAAACAGTTATCAATGTGAAATATATTTAATAGTACAAAAGGGAAGAAACTTAATTAGCAGGATGTACACGTTCCCCATAATGAAAACAACACTAACGTCTATGTCAAAGTACTCAAAAAAAAAAAAAAAAAGGAGAAAAGTTACCTTTTCATTTTGTAATCCATCCCTTGGCCCAACTTCTACAATCTTTATGTACTCAGGCAGTCCAGATGCTTGAGGTTCCTGAAATAAAAATCAATACTGAAACACAAAACAATGGAGGTCACCAAGATCAAAGGTACAGCTTGTACTTGTACACTCCTATGGTTCTGGGTGTAAAGTCATATTGTCAACAGGAAGTTTTCTCAGGGCATTTAAAAATCTGTGAGAACATATTCCACACCTTGATTTAGGGAATAAAAGTCAAAAGCAGAAGTTAGCTGCATGAATGCTTCCCCGCTCCTTTGTGGCCACAAATGTTTATTACAAAAATGTATACAGAACCATAAATGAACATTATGTTTTACAGTGAAAAAAAATCCCACTTCAAAAATCTTCACAATGAACAATCCAGTCCTCCAAACTTTGGACTGAATGTTCTCAGTTTAACTGAACAGCTCTGTAAATGCTTGCAAGACTAGGCTATAAATCTGAAAAAAACACAGCAGTCAAGAAATGTTGAAGAGATTATTAATGAAAGATGAAAGTTACTTCTCTGAGAATGAAGTTTTTTAAAAAGGATTTAAAAGAGAGCAGGGAAGGCCTCTGGTAATAAGAATCATCTTCCAGGTGTAAGGGCAGCTCTGGAAAGGCAGGAAGCTGATGGGGACAGGAGGGAAGGAAGGCAGCAGTAAGGTCAAAGGGCTAAGGAGAGCATGGGGAACTGGAGGGGGAGGAAGGAAAAATAAGAGTAGAAAAGCAGGCGAAGGGAAATGAAACTTCTTTTTTTAATATTTAGCTGCTCTGTTATTGAATCAAGTTGACAGGTGTGGCAGTTAATGTAAACTGGGTCTTTAAATCCTGAAACAGTTCAGAGCAGTTGGTTGGACTGACCCCCCAAAAGCTCTGTGTCTTTAAAAATACATCCCATGATCAACTTGTGGCACTCTTCCCATGCTCAGAGGAGTGGACAGGAGGGACACAGGCAGCCTTGCCAATAGCTCTGGAGATGCCCTGTTTTCTATATTGTATTGAATACAGAAGCCAAACCAGTTCTCCATTCCAGTGTTTCTGATGTGGGATGGCTGCTTCAGTGTACCCACCACATCTCCTGGGAGTTTAACACCACTGGAACGATGATACTGTCAGTACACAGGGACAGCTCACACCCGTGGGAGTCACAGTTCCCCCAAAGCAAAGTCACTCCATAAATACAGCCACTAATCTCACACCATCCACAACCAATAGAAAAATCCGTATTTCATCCCTCCCTGGGATGATGATATCATCAGGGTTTTTTCAACCAAACGGCTGCTAATTTCTCCTCACAGTAATGAAAAATGAGCATTCCTATGAGCACCTTTGGTTTCTCCCCTCATTCTTGGTGCCTGTGGGTAGTTCTCTGCAGGACTCGCCAAAATACGATAAACATATTTCAGAGCATTTACTGTGTTTTTATCTGAGCCCAGTAAAAGAATGGGAAACAGCTGTATAGTATCTATTTGATCATGTGGAACATCTGGTAGGTTGAAACTCTTGTCAGGCCGTGCTAAGCCCACACCCGCTGACAGTATAAACCTACTTAAATGTGAAGGTAAAACCTTCACATCTGCTGCATATTGTTTCTCTTAAGTTATTTTCACAAATATGGCACTGCTTCAGCACTACGGGTATAAATCTGGGATATTTCATGATTATCAGATCCTTCTTGTTGCAAGACAAATGCCACAGCTGTGCTATGAGTAAAGCTGTGACTGGAAAATAAAGAGGGAGCTAAAACAGATTATGCCAACCCAAGCTTAATTTAGAGCATGAAAAATGTCCATAAAACTTTGATGGCAAAAATGTTCAATTTCTAGGCCAAATCTTGTAAATCCTACTCTGTTCCTACTGTGGCAAAACTTTTGTTGAAATCAAAGAGCAGTACCTGTCTTTACAGAACAGTTCACACAGCTACAGCATGTTCAGTAGCCATTCACACAGCCATTCAGGTGATACCCACAGCCTGTGGATATTGAACAGGACAGAAGTTTGGAAGGGACATTGCAGAAAGGTATTCAAGTACTGTTTTTTATTTTCCATCTGTGACATTACACATATACAATTTCTTTAAACCATAGTCCAGAGCTCTCAGCCCCCAACTTTCTCCATAGCCATCCTGTCCACTAGTCAGTCCCAACTTGAATTCACTGTTCTTGAATGCAACACCGAGAACAGCATACGGGATGACTCCCACAAGGGCCACATAATGGAAACTCAAGGCAGTACTACAGACCAAATTCTTACACTCTTCAAACTAATGAACTGACAGCTTAGAGCAAAACTCAGAAACAAACTAGAGACTAGTAAGAGTACGTGTACCATCTTCTGCTAAAATTATTCTAACATTTTTCTATTCTCTGCCACAGAGCTGAATCAGAGGAGTAAATAAGTACCTCCTCATCTGAATCTCACCTGCCCTGTGAATGAATACTCAGTAACTACCTGTTGGGACATTCTTCCAAAACAGAAATACGTACTCGGTAATGCTGTTGGCAAGAAAAAGGAAACTACTTTCTGTGAAGTCTTCAGATCACAGTGTCACACTTGCAGAATATTTGCACATTACTTAAATTACATCTTAAGAAATCACCTGAGCCACAGTATGTACCAGACTCAATGCCATCTGCATTCATTAGTCAAGCTTCAGAGACACAGAACACACTGAAGTCTTGAAGAACTTGGGCAGAGTTACACCCTTCTCTGCTTACTATCTAGATGGCATTAGACCTTAATGGTCCAATGGACCACACCTGGGTTTCGTGAATTGAAGAACTGAGTTCCCTAAATTCTAACTGGGGCATTTCAAACGTGCACCACGCCCTCGGGAAAAAGGGACGGATTTTCAGAACCAACAATGAGACAAACTTAGAGAATTTCAATACCTTCAAGTATGGCACTAAATGGCCTACAGATAATAAATTGAAAATATAAATAAAAATAAACAGAAAAATGAAAACCAGATTTTATATTTTAAGAAAATGGAAAAAAGGTGAAGTTTGCAGAAATACACATGTACTTACATTAAATACTAAACATGTCAGGTATATAATTTTCTTTCAGGAAAATTACTTACTAAATTGAACTATATGAAGTATTTTTATGTAACAAAATATAACAAATAGTTACAGTAAATACTTAGGGGTGACTGCTTATTGAATAATACAGTATCTCTGTTAAAAAGTAATGACTACCAAAGTATCATGTTTTAAGTATCAAAAAGGAAATAGTTGACATAAAAGACTAAGAGCCTGGAAAATCTGTTTTTCCATGTACCAAGCCTTGCCAAGGGAGAACAAAAAGCATATAAAACCACAAAATAATTGCCTCCCTCAAAACAGAACACAGCCAAAGAGTATTTTTTTAAAAAAATAGAAAAAGGAAAACCACACGATTCAGCTTGAGACATTGAATGCCAAATATCTGTATGGAAACATTCTCCTTCAACTATAAATAGCTGAAAATTCAAGTTTATTATAGAAAATCCTAGTAACGCCTAATTAAAGCAGCATAATCAAGTTGATACAACCATAAATGTAATCAAATTAAATAAACACACTTTTTTAAGCTCTGTCACTGCTTCACTACTTCTAGTAAAGGTGCTGAGGTTCCTTCAGCCTTCTGATTTTTATTCCATTAAGCTCATTCACATGGACAAAAATAGCACTGGTAAATATTACCCAGAGCTGCTCAAAAGTGACTGAAAGGACCCAAAAGCAAGAGAGAAGAATCTGAAGGTTCAGGCATTTTCAGTCTTCCTAACCAAAGATGAATCTCTGCTTCCCTTTTCCACAAGGTGGTGTTCCAGCACAGAGGACAACTCAACAAAGGTAGGTCCATTTTGTACAAGTAAGAATTACTCAGGACAGCAGTTTTAAAGAAGGATCAGCAGGGAGGTGGCATCATAACTCCGTATTTATATCTGCAATAAATAGACAAATGCCCAAAAGCCAGGAGAAGGTTCTGAGATAAATAATACGATTGCTGGAAGGAGAACAAAGAAAACAGTGGTCAATCTTCTGAACACATAGATGTCTCTAAACTTTACAAAACATAGAGGAAACAAACAGGAAGAAATTAAAATCTTAGTATGTAATCAAATAATGATTGTGGTACTACAGAGTAGTAGTATGTAGCTATGTACCAACAGTTCACACTATTGGAAAGCAGAAATAAAACCTATTCATTCCTAAGTTAACTAGGGAGAAAATGGAGAAAATTCACCTTTGAGATATAAATACTATATACAGATATTCAGAAAACAGTGTGATACACCTGGTGAATACTCCTCAGTAAAGATAAACTGAGTATTCATCCTGGAACTTCTGTTGCATGCTGCTAACATGACTGGAGAACAGTAGCCAGGAACGGACCATGACTAGAAAAACCCTCATCAACACTTGAGAATCTTTCATCAAGTAAATTTTTCATACGATATCACTGACGTTATGTTGGATGGTATCCAAAAAAAAAGCAGTAGCATTACAGGACAAACACTCAGAAAGGTAAAATCAAGCCTAAAGACTGTTCACAGCTTTTGAGAAAAAAGAAAAACCTAGATGAGTCTGAATTTTCTGAATTATCACTGACGACTTGACACCTTTTAAGAAACATTTGTTGCTATTTTCAACAAATGCAGAGTACATGGATCACAGAGGTTTGAATACACCAGTCAGTTACAGCTAACACTTCCCATAACCTAAAAGCAGACAGATGTGCTGTAGTCACAGATAATTTTTGGTAACTTGCAAAATAATGACGAAGGAATGTATTACTAGAGTCAGGTGGTAGCAGAGGCACAGACAACCACAGTTAGACTTGTGTTACAATGGAACCATTAATAATAAATGGTACTAGAAACCTCTGTTATTAGCAAGAAGCCAACACAGCAGTCACTTCAGCAAGAATTAAAAATGTATTTTCAGGACATGATGTATACATTACCTTTTTCTATTTCCCTAAATTCTTCCCTTGGCTAACAAGAAGCATTTCTCCATTAACCAAGTTGGTTTGCAGCCAACTCACTTTCATCCATATCCCTATCTTGGTTAAAGCCTGGAAAAGCAATTATACCCTGCCACCTGGGCTGGATGAAAAGGATACAGAGAACGGAGATCAACAGCACACTGATGACACTGGAGCCAAAACCTCCCACACTTTCCTTTACTATTATTTATGGTAATAGTATTACGGTGTGTATGGTGTTTTACAGGCAAGACTAACGACAGAATTCTAGAAGGGAGAAACAGTGGTGTTTCCACACACATTGAAAAAGCAGAGGCTTGATCATCCTTACAAATCCAACATGTGAAAGTAATTTGCCCTTTATAATACTTTGGGATATCCATGGGGGAGGGGAAATGAATACATACTGACAATCCAGCCCATCCACCCTATCAGGTAAGTCGCTTTAAATGCCTCATTGTCAATAGAAGTGAGTTATGCATAGATCTTTAAGAATTCAAATAAAAAACTGGAAGTAAATCAAAATTCTCAATTATTACTGTAATCAAATATTGTAATACACCTTCTGTGTACAAAAGCAGGGCCTAAAAGATCAAGTAAAACGTTAATTCAAGTACAGGTGGCCCACCACTATGTTCTCCGTAGCTCTCTTTCCAAAAGACACTGATAAAAATTACAGCGGTTTAATGGTTATTTATTTCACCACTGTTGGCAACTCATCCTTCAGGAGAAATTAAAATATATAACATAAACACTTTCAGAAAAAGTGTTACCATAATAATTTCCCAATAATAGTAAGGAAATCATATCTTGAACACTACACCATTCTTGATGTTATAAAAATGTTCCATTTTCACAATGAAATTCGTCAAATATGAGTATATTTAAAGACTATAATTTTATACCCCTTTAACTGAAAATAATTAAAGGCATTGAAAATTTTGCTTATATGAAATTTTTAAAAATAGATACAAGACTTTATTTTTAAAATAAACATTTAGAATAAATTATCACTTTCTATAAGCTTATTAAAAAGTACTTATATAATAATGATCTGTCACAGCTTCTGCTGAACTGGTAAATTTCCAATTTATGACATTAAACAGTAATAAGATTTTAACATTTTCTAATCACGCAAACCTGAAAATAGTGGAGTGGAACAAGTAGAAGAAAATGGACTGGTACTGAAGAAACTATGACAAAGACAAAACCAAATTCAGAACATATCACTTTGGACTGTTCGAGAAGATTAAGGGTTGTCATGGCAAAATGAATCATGAGATTCTGTGATTTTTTATTCCTTTCACTTTTAACCTTTGCACATTTATGAAGATTTTTTCAAGCCTCCGTATTCTGTGTAAAGTGCACAACAGAGGAGAAAGAAATGTGTGTTGTTGTAAAATTGGTAATAAGACCAGTGTGAAGTAAGCACAAAATAAGTAAAAAAAAATCTAACAGTACTACCATTAGCTGTACTTTTGTTTTACTGTGACACATAATCTTGACTGATAGAGTGTTCCAAACTGTGATGATACATAGTACTACTTATGGACTAAATGGCAATGCAGCCATACCACTCAATAAGCTCAAAATGTCCTGAAATGTTCTTAATGATATGACTCGACTGGACTTCAAAGCACCTGAACTTAGGTATCTATATATTTATCTCTACAGGCGTCCTAGGCATCCCAGTACAGCTGATTTATATATTCACAGAAAATGTCTTAAGGTTCCCTAAACACAGCACACAGGATACAGGATCTGTGCCTTTTTGACAGCTTGAGGTAAAGTAGGATATTACAGGGCATGTTAAGGCATCACCAATGAAGCTTGGCCAGCTGAATCAAACCACTTCTCACAATTGTCAGCAGTGGCCAAAAGCATATCAAAAACCTCAGCCAAACAGTAAGGGCACAAGTCAGATGACTAATTACAGGCACCCAGTACATCCCAGATTCATCCAACCTGGCATCCACCTATTGCGCCAGAGGGCCCAAGTCTCCCATAAATCCTACTTGATATCTACCAACCCTATAAGCCACCTCAGTTACCTTATGGCAACTCATGGTACCAGAGAACAGTGCTTGGGAAAAGAATTCAAGTCATAAATATAAAAAAATGGCAGGGAGACAAGAGAAAATTCTCAATCACCACTTGATTCCTCTAAGCGTGGCCAACAGCCAGTTGGCTTAGTAGCTTAATTTTCCATCTTCCTCATCCCATTCAGGCAGGAGTGAGACACAGCAAGGCCAGTGAACTTGCCTATACTCTGTCTTCTCTTTCCCCAATAAAATCTTCATGTAAGCTGTTTTACTTCATATGAAGCCAATATATAGTTCAATTCAGACTATGTTTCCAGGGTTTTAAAAATTCAGCTGTGATCAGCTGTGGATTCTGTTAAATCTTTTTCCTAATCCCAGTGTTCCACATGATATACCTTCGCCATTTACCTTGTTCCCCCATTTCTCACATACTAACACCTATATTTAATCTCATCTTAACTACTTGCATTAAAAGTAAGCCCTAAAGCCACATACAGTTCCTTTCCAGATGCTGCTGTTGAATTATTTCCCTATGGGTTTCACCTAACATTCCACCAATGTCCTCTGGCGCTTCAGTACACACATCCTATGCATTCAAAGCCTTTAAACTTCTTTTTCCAAGAAACTCATAAACTAACACCTTTATTCCCATACAAAACAGCTAACATCTGTGGACAAAAAATCCCACTCAAACAAAGAAGAAATGTCTACCCAGCACAGTTTTTTTAACAGTGCACCTTTTAGCAGCTTTTTCATGTAATAAATCTGGGTTTTTGTCACAAGAACTGCTGAAAGCGAATCTCATAAGAATATTTAATCCAAATAAATTCAAATGTAATATAACAATTGGAGTAACTTTCATTCATTTACACCAAACAATAAAATAAATCTCCATTTAACAAAGGAATTATCTAAAAATAGTATCAGCTACAACATTCTGACAGTATAACTTCCTTCTTATGACCTGCAGCACCTTTTTCATCCTTTGCAACATTCAAATTTTGTCTCAAATGATGATCAAAATCAGCACCATTGATTATTATGCCTAACCTAGGAAAAGTCTGAAAAGCCATGAGCTGATTACTTCCAACTCTAATACCTTAAGTTTGAAAGGCAAGCCTAAAACTGTCCCTGGAAGTACTTTTCTGAAATGTAAGTCATGCATTTATCAGTTTTCTGGTTCCTTTGAATAACAAAATCTGTATCTGACTTGTAATGTCTTATTTAATGAAGTTTCTATTATTTACTGCAAGTTATGTCACTGTCAACACATTACAAAATAGAAAAAAACTTTCATCTCCACTGCATTGCTTAATTTTGAAGTGCGCACACCATTTTGACATTTCTGCCCTAAAAGAGCTACACAAGTGTACATTAACACAGCAATAATTAAAATCCTTCCCTTTTGCTGAAGAACAAAAACGCTGAATTAGCTTTACGGGTATTTAGAACAGTACAAAAGTCTGATTTTGATCATGCTCTTATCTCAAGGATTTCAGATCAACCAAAAAAACAACTTTTCTCAGAGTTTCAACATCCTGATGAATTTTCCTATGCGACAGAAGATGGATGGATTAGACAGCTAGGGAGAACCTTTCCTACAAATTTTGGCCTGACAGATTTTTATTCCTATTCTTAATATTTTTCTGTTCTAGCTTTTTCTGAGGTTCAGTTAAATGATGAGCCTTACTGACTGCATAGTACTTCATTTCACTGGATGTCAAAGTCCACATTATCATGTGCACTGGCACACTTTATAAGGTGGTACACTTTCCCCAGCAAGTTCACGAAACCACACACCATCTTTAATACACATTTCTCTTTCATACTTCATCTATCTTTTTAAATATACATCTGGGGGAAAAGAAAAATGCTACATGAAGTATTTCACCTTTGTTAAATGAATGAGAGAGCTAAACAATACATGAGAATTCAACACAGCCTGAAATACTAAATAACTACTCTTCTGAAGTTCCCCTCAGTTTCTTTAAACATAACTTCTTCCACACCTGACACATGAAAAGTTCTCAATAACCTTCAATTCCTAAAATTTCAGAGAATCATCACCTTGTTTAAACACCTCAAATATTTATGTTGTGAAAAAACAGGGGGTGTTCTCTGGGACAAGAACCCATCTCAGCTTTATCTCTGCACTGTACCTACACCACACCAGTTTCTTATTGCATGATACTCACATATAAACTGAAATTCAAACACACATTTTCATAAACATATTAATCTTTCAACCCAGATGCTGCAAGAATTGGAGCTACCTTTTCCTCAGAAGCACCAAATAATAGTCCTATGATTAAAAGGTAGAGAAAATATGTGTAATTTTATCCTAGGTACCCAACATTCCATCTAAGCGAAAAAAAACAGTAAAGTGTGATCCAAGCCTCTATAGAGACAATTGTTACTTTATTTATTAGTCACCACATCAGACAGTTCAAAGGCACAAAATTTGATTAATTAGGAACAGTAAATATTTTTCTTTATGAAAACTTCTATGTCTGACCAACTGGTAAGTCTCACTTGCGAGATTTCCTTACTGAAACTAGAAAACAGAAGATCTACATATTGTAAATAAAATCCTTATTAAAACCTGAGACAAAGATTATATTCCCATTTAATTCAGTAGGCATTAAATTGGGATCAAGTTGATATTACAAAATTCAATTATCTTCACTCTTAGCCAAAGCAATGAGAAAATGAAGAAGAATGATCTCAAGATGGACAAATTTTGAAACGATGATTTGACACGTGGTGTGTCCAAAATGAGCTGGCATGCGAGGAAATGAATATCACTGTGCCCACATGTAGACTTTGAAGGAGATGGAGGTGGGAAAATTCAAATCGAGATCTTACCAAAAACAGATGTTGGGTCTGAGTAGAAATTTCCTGTGCAGTTTTTTAATTCCCAGATTTGCAGAGCAAGATCTGTAAAATCCTTTACAACATTTCCAGCTTTGTTATAAAATTTTAAACTCACTTAATAATCCCAGTATAGCATAAATCTCTATCAACTAAAATGCTCCTGTTCTCTTTCCACTCTTGACAGTCCAATGGCACAAAAGAAGTAAAAGTCAGCAACTCCATTTAGGTCAAACTTACACTTTATTATCAGCCTCTTAACTTCTAACATCCTGTTTGGCACCTCTAACAAACCAACTACTCAGCCTCTTTGGACTTTTCAATATTCTTGAGCTCTTATCCTGCAGCATATAAAATACCTCACTGAAAAAAACTGGCATGAGTCTACTGACTGGATCTTCTAAAGGGGAAACTCCTCTTAACTTCAAAGAAAATTCTGGAAAGATATCAGCAATGAACTCTTTCTACTCCAGTTAAATTCTGTGGGAGTGTGTTTTATTTACTACCTTCTGTGTCAGCATGTATCATATGACATTCATCATCTCTAAATTCAACAAGAAACATACAGCATGCTGATACAAACTTAATAGTTTATAATTTAATTCTAAATTATAGCAATATTTTCTACTTTATTCTTCTATTTATTTTATTTTTATAATAATTTTGTATGCTTTACATCTTATGAACCTTAAAAAATAAATGTTTCTTGGGAAGCTGCAAAAAATCAAAACAAAAGTCCCCTTCTTGCGACAATCTTGTGATGTATTCAGTAAGATAAAGATCCATCTACTGAATTCTGTACTGGCAAGGTATTTGCATGTAGAAGAATAAGACAGGCTGTAAATCAGGAATTTAGTGATCAGTTATTTAGTCTTCGTTTACACAAGAGACAATGCAAAATTTAAACACTTTGTAAGATCAGGATGAAAACACAGAAAGAGATAAGGTAGGTAGGTAAAGGAAAGAGAAAAAAAAAAGATCTTTGCCCCATGAAATGAACATACTTTCTCTATAAGGATTTAATTAATTATCTTTAAATAATGTCATCCTTTTAAAAAGTCAAGAAACAAAGCATACAAAACAGTATGTCCCAAGTCAGTTGCTTTGAGGTGTAGCTAAAAGACACAAATAAAATAGGCCTACCATCTCCTCTTAGGTAGCACAATACTACAGGACTCATTTTTTATTATGTAATTTGAATCAAGAATCAATCATCAAAATACAAGTGGTTAAGACAAATATATGTAATTTTCATATAGACTGTGAGGTTTGTTGTTATTCTTGATTACTTAAAAATAAATTTGAGAGGTTTCTAGCCTATGTTTAAAACATGACAGTCTATTGAAAAATCTTAACTAGCAAATTAGAACTGTAAAAGTAAGACACTTGTGTGCATCTCTTGATCCAGGAGTGTCATGCAGTGAGGAGATGAGGGAATCTTAGGCTGTATGTTTTCAATCTGGATATTCAGGCCTATAGTAAATAAATCATGGCAATCTAGGCACTGAAACAGAAGTGAGCTGTCTAAATTAGAGGACTCAAGCTTTTGTTCATTATTTTATGTATTTAGCACCTAGCATTTGTGTTTCTCTCCAGTTATAAAACTGACAATAACGTACACAATGCTTTTCAATGGTAATATCCTGAACGACTGTTAATAACTGGGTACTGCATCCTGTATGACAGTCTAAATCTGTGACAGATATCCTACAAGATAACATAGAACACATTAGTATTATTTGGACAGATTACACCTCCTAGAGTCACAGTCACATCCAGGAGAGCAAGACACTAGAGCTTTATTTTTTACTTATTTTTGCTTTGTCTGTGGCAGCTGCAGGTAGCCCCAACCAAACCATATAACTTCTAACATACTCTTAATATGCTATACCTCTTAGTACACCTACCTAGTAGACTTTAAAACACAAGGGTCTAAGAGAAAGATGCTGATTACTTAGCTATGTTTAGCCACTACTTTCTTCAAGAGTAAGATTCCCCAATTTATAGTGGCAGAACATGAATATTCACACTGAAGTTGACTCTTTGACCTTAACTAATCCATTTTCTCCAAAGTATTGTAAGCCATGTAATGTAATTAAAAAACTGGACTTAGAATTGTATCTATTTTAAATCATTTACATATCTAGTTCTCTATTCTTTATGGAAATCACATCATATAATCCTTACAGTATATCTAAATAATACAAGTTTTTCACCCTCATTATATGATTAGAAAGCTCCTAAAGAATGTCACCAACGGACAATTAGCTTCCAAATTTCTACTTTGAATTTAATACATAGATGAAGTATAAGCATTTATTTGTTTGTGACAAAATCTTCCTTTTTTTTAAGCAGTTAATTCCTCTTCCTCCCACCCTGCTTGCATACCCTCAAGGTCTTAACATTAGATATTAAACAAACCCTAGTCATTTTACACTTCACCTCCTTTTTCACGACCATTCCAGTGGAGCAGGACCCCACTGGTCCCAGCTAGAACCCAATTTCTTGAACGTGACTAACCAAAACTGAACATCTTCAGTTTTTTGCAATGGCACCAACAGTTCCCTGTTTTGACTGGAAATATTTGATCTAATATATCTGCAGACCTAACTTGATCGTTTTTAACAGCTGTATTGGCAACTTACAGTCATCCTATGATTTGTGAATATTCCAAGGTTCTTCTTCAATCTCTTCTAACTGATAAAATCAAAGTTTCTAGTTCGGGTTATTGGTCTCAAAGCACCTAATCATTCAATATCCTTGAATTTCATCCCAGTTTTTTACATCACTTCTTTGGCCATCCAGCTCTTCCCTGCTGTGTCCTTTGAATGTTCCTAATACATCAAAATTCCATTTCAGCCAACATGAAAATTTAACAATAAGCCTGCAGGATGAGACCAATGTCAGTTGCTCCCAGATCACCTCTTCCCCAGCAAAAAGGTTCCTGCTAAGCCAAAGGACAACCATCAGCAGCAGATAAACACCTTCCCTGCTGCTCAGCCTGAGCTTTTTACAAAAGAGAACACAAAACACATTACAAACTCCAGTCAAATCCTAGAAGTCACCATTAGTTAACAACCTTGACTGCTGCAGAAATCTCCATAATAGTGCTACATCTACTCCCCCCTCCTCTCTAGGTAGATTGTAGCACATTTTACAGTTCTGATATAAATCTATGTCTTTAACAAATTCTCATTAGTCATAACTCTTTTTTAAGTAAAAATAGACATTTAAGTTAATCACACCTATTAATAAAAACTGCAGCAATCCTGACAAAATGAAGCTGAACTATGCTATTTTCCTTTCATTAAGCGTAAGACAGTATTTCTGAAGCAAACAATTAAGAAATTAGGAAAATGGAGAATGATGAACACCATGTCACAGGAATGTGGTATCTCATGGACTAGTCAGGGGTTCAATAACTTTTTTCTGCAATACAGGCTACTCTAAATAAGACTGAAATAGATAGTAGAAAATTTTATTTACTGTCTATCTAGCCATTAGCCCAATTGCCTTTTCCTTTTCACCTCTCCTTTTCAATAACTTTGTTACTCAAGCAACCTTATGTTTTAACGTCAAGTATGGTTCTAAAAATGCTACAGAAATGGTTGGCTAAATGAAACAGAACAAATAAGGGAAAACAAAGACTAAGACATCTCACTCCTCACTCTAGGACCTATTATTTCACCTCCAGTACAGCTCCAAATGGTTAAACCTTGACCTTTATAACTTAATCACCACAGTATATAACCAAATTCTTATGTATTTGGGATTTTTTTAGAAAACATTGAATGATTTTATTTTTATAAGAGCCCTGGTAGCAACACCTACATTTTACTTTGTGTTTAAAGAAAAATCCCAAGAAACTCCTGAAAATATTTCAGCATTTAAATAAGCTCCTTATTTTCATCATCCATGGAAGCATTAAATGATTTCTGGGAAACTGTTCTTGCAACCACCACTTGAGCTAGTATGGTTTCTAGATCTCATAACGAGGAACATTTTTTTTTTAACAGGATTGGTATGGAATGCACTCCCACAAAACAAAAACCTTTGTGGGTTGTTTAAGAATCCACATGAAAAAAATGGAAATTTGAACAGATTTGTGTAAAGTCACAGCGAGGTAGTGCAGAAGCAAATGTTAAAACATTAACAGTGACTCACTCTGGATTTAATTAGTGTCAATGGGCTCAGTGCACTATGCAGCTTACACTCACATCAGTATGCACAGGGATGTTAAACACCAAATTCTCATGTTTGCTGATGAAGACATCTTTCTGTATCCTTGGAGGAAGAAAAACAGGGATGAAAATGAAAGAAAAGTACTGCAAAAATGAAACAAAAATTACAGGAATCAATTACTATGAAGAAAACATTTTTTTTTTTTAAATCTACTATTTTCTGGGAAGATGTTATTGCTTATCTTTGACTGCAAACACTCTCTGTTGCAAAAGCCCCTGAACCATTCAAATGCTTTGTCTGATGAGGGCAGAGACTGACACAATCAAGTGGCATATCAAGGTATTTTTGAAGGAATGTTTTTTAAAACTTCTTTAAAGGAAATGATGCACCAAAATGCAGCAAGGGCACATGAACAGAATTATAGTGCTTTGCTTCGTGCCTTAATACCTAAAAGTCCTTTCATTCTACTTCTTTTTACCATAACAAAACACTTCTCCACTTTTACAAGAAAAAATATAGTTGATTTTTCCTCAAAAATTTAATGCTGGATGGATACCATTCTCAGAGAAATATGATAGCTGGAAGCTGTATGGGCCTTACCTATACAAAGCTCTATACTCACAACAGTGTTGCTTTTGGTATTCCATATATATATAGGTTTTGAGCAATGAGGCTCATATCATCTGAAGCAAAATGACTATGTTGCCAGCTTTCACAGCACTTGAACATTTTTTATCACCTCCCACCTCTGAAGACACATTGCTATCTAACAATTAAATTTCACTTCCAGATGATGATGAAAATGGAAGATGTACCCCTAGTATATCTGAAAGCAGAAGAAAGGTGCAACAAAAAAGAAGTTCTTCTTTTTAAGATGCGATTTTTAAACCAACTTTGTTCTAAGTTTGGCTTATGCTTTTTAATTTTTGAAGCACCGATTACGGGAGTTAAGAGTTGTAATGAATGACAGTTCAGAGATGATATGCTAGCAGCTTTCTCTTCCTTCTTTTCTTTCCTTACAAAGCCATGATTAGGACAGTCATGGCCTACGCTGTTCATCTGGCCGCCTGCCCACGTGCCTCCTCACCTACCTTCCTCTCCCCCTCCCCAACACCTCCAGCCCCTCTCCACACCTGTTCATGGCTGAAAGACAGGATGGCGAGCAACCCTCCACTCGCCCCTCCAACGCAACCCCACCGGTGCCCCGAGCACCCCAGGCCAGGCAGAGGTTGCAGCTGCTGCAGAGATGCTCTTGGCTCTGCCACCTCACCCCTACGGCCGCAGTGACTCTTCACCCGCCAGGAGACGGGCCCGCCACACTCGCTTGAAAAATAAAAGCTGCGGGGAGAAGGGCAATGCCATGGCGTCGCCAAAATGCCTGTCACCCCGCCGTTTTATGGTTTTCCCACAGTGGATGTTCACAGGTGGCGAGGACGGTGGATAGGTTGCTTTACCGCTGCCTCACTGCTGCCTCATTGCTGCCCCAGCGCCACCAGCGATGCCCACCAGAGTTCGCACTGCCTGGAAGATGGTGCAACACCGGCCGTACGCTGAAACACGGACCGGGCACGGCCTGGGGGAAAGGGGACACTGAGATAGTGCCGGCGCTTCTCTGGGCTCGCCGGGAGCGGGGTGAGGGCCGCGAACATGCGAAGGTCAGCGGGAAGCAAAGGCGGGGGGGAAGAGCTTGTGAGCGCGAGGGGGCGGCGAGGGGGCGGCGAGGGGGCGGCGAGGGGCCGGCGAGGGGGCGGCGAGAGGGCAGTCGGGCTGCGCGCTGGGCACCGTGCGGGCGTGCGGCGGCCGGCAGCGAGCACGGAGGCAGCCAGCGTCCCCGCCACGTAAGTAGTCACCGACACGTCGTGGGGGAGAGACGGTGCCTCGGTGGAGGGGAGCGGGGCGGCCAACCACCTCCTCCTCCCCTTGTCTTACCCCCACCTCCCCCGAAGCGGAAAACAACAACAAAAAAAATTAAACAAAATCTGCTCCCTGTATTTATTTTTTTAAGCGATTACAACTGAGTGCCCCCCATGGCCTTTCGCCTATCGCCTTCCCAGCCCTTGCAGTAAGAACTCGGCCCCTTGTCGCCGCGCTGGTTTTTCTTTTCTTTGTGCGTGAACTCAGTTGAACGCGGCGAAGGCAGCGAGCCCCTGCTCACAAATCCGCTGCGCAGGGGGAGCGTGGGAGCGCTCTCCCATTCCCT
Organism: Myiotriccus ornatus; assembly: GCA_036023395.1. Classification (NCBI taxonomy): domain Eukaryota; kingdom Metazoa; phylum Chordata; class Aves; order Passeriformes; family Tyrannidae; genus Myiotriccus; species Myiotriccus ornatus. The sequence goes on from JAYRBT010000114.1 coordinate 101,975,073, forward strand.
GGTTGCACTTTTTGTTCTGTCGCGGCAGCGACAGCGCGGTCCTTGCCGCCGCCGCGGAGCGGAGCGGGGCGGTGCGCGCTGCCCGCGCTCCGCCGCGTCCCCCCGGTGCCCGTGCGGCTCAGCCGAGCCTCCCGCCGCGGTCCCTCTCCTTTGTCGGCCCCCGAGTTAAATGCTCCCTCACTGTTTCGCGGGGCATTCTCGGAGCGCCCCGGGCGCCAGCGGCGAGGCTCCCGCGCCATCTACAGCCGGGCCGCGGCAGCGCGGCGCTGCCGGGCCGTAGGGGAGCGGAAGGACGGTCCCGCTGCGCGCACCGCGCTACCGACCTTTTGTTACCGCCCGCGCTGCGCGACCCGCGGGAGCGGCGGCCGCCGAGCCCCGGCCGCGTCACCCCCTTCTCTCCTGTCCTTCCCTTTCCTCTCCTCCCCGGCGCCGCTGCCCCGCCGCCGCGCTGCTCCGCTCCGCGCCGCTGCGCGCCCGGCCGGCGGCGGGAACAAAGGGCGGCGGGCTGAGCGCTCTCTCCCTGTGCCCAGGACGCGGCGCTGAGGCTGGTCGCCCGCCGCCGCCGCGCTCCCGCCCCCCCCCGCCACACAAAGGCAGCCGCAGCTGGACGGGCGAGGAACCGCGCTCCACGCCAGGGCTCCGGTGCAGCGTCTCGGCTGGTCTTCTCCATACTCATGAACATACAAAGGTCAACCCCTATCACGATAGCACGATATGGGAGACCGCGGAATAAAACCCAGGATTTTGAGGAGCTCTCGTCCATACGGTCCATCGAGCCAAGCCAGAGTTTTAGCCCGAATCTAGGCTCGCCGAGCCCGCCGGAGACCCCGAACTTGTCGCATTGCGTTTCTTGCATCGGGAAATACTTATTGTTGGAGCCTCTCGAGGGAGACCACGTTTTCCGAGCCGTACATCTGCACAGTGGCGAAGAGCTGGTTTGCAAGGTAATGCTTCGCCTTGTTCTCCCCCCCCTGGTTCGCCGCTGTCGCGCGTGGGTTTCCCATATCTCGCAGGAGGGCGAGCGCAGCCGTATGCCTTAGTTATTGAACATAGGAGAAACAAAAGGTAGGGAGACAGGATTAAAGGCGCATCCTGTAACTTTTCCCTCTCTCCAGACAATAGCCACGTTATAGCGGTGGCCCACAGCCAGCTCTGCCTCCTACCCCGGGGGATATTGTTCTGGAAATACCGTTTTTGAAGTAGGTTTTAACGTGAGTTCAGATCAGGCGAAAGCCTCATCTTCCCCGCTCTCACTTTTCAAAATGGAGTAGGGAATCCCCAGCTAATTTTAAGGTGTTGGGACCTGCTGGCTTCCTCGATTTTTTTCCTGACCCCGATTCTGTGAGTTGGGGTACGGAAGAGGATGGAGAAGCTGGGGGCGAAGGGCAGATTGCCATCAGCTTTGTCTTAAAAGTGATTTAAAAAACCCCCCACATCTAATTAATCAGCCTGAGCTCCCTCATGGTAGAGGTTGTTTGCAAACAGCATCCTCCCCCATTGTACAATTGAGCAAGAATAAAACCTGTACACCTACGGTTTTTAGAAGTGCAGACAAAATAGCTATCCCACTCTTTGTAGCCTGCTGGCTTTTCTCTGCCTCCTTCCAATTTGCTCCTGCTGTTCAAAGGTGAGCTGTGGGAAAAAGAAACCCACATACGTGCACATCTGTGAAGGGATGTTTTTCTCTTTTCAAGCTGAGGGAATGTTATCCTTTGTTCCCAAATTGTGATTCTCATTGTCTGTAGTGAGCCAGACTTTTGTCCAGCAAACTGAGGCAGTACGCAGTAGTAGTTTTTATAACTAAGTAGCAAATAGCAATCTTGCTGCACATGCTGCAGTGTTTTGTATTGTTCCAAAAACACGGAATTGTACCATTTGGCAAATTCTAGTGTCAAACTAACTGCAAGACGGAAAAGTAGACGTATTATAGCTTATTAGTAATCCAGGGATTAATAATAGCATTGCTGATTGTTTCATACTTTCTCATACTTGATCCATAAAAAGTTATGGACTAGCCTGTAGCAGAAAAGTGAAAATAATTGCTCCTGCTTGCTATTTGTAAAGATTGGAGTTCAGAGGGCAATTTAAATATGCTTACTGATTGAGTTATAAAACCAGATGTTAAGGCAGTGTAGGACTTTGTGTGATTATTTAGGGTAAAAAAGGCCCTTTATTTTACCAAGGACTAATATTGCATGCTGAACTGAATGCTTTGTCATTAGACTGAAACAGAACATGAGAATTTCGAGAATGAAAGCCCAGCTTGATGCAGTAGTACAGTGCTGCACTCTAGGACGTTGGCATCTTTTCATGAAATAAACAGATCCCACAAAGCTGCTGCTCTGCATGAAATTCTAGGTGAACTTGCATAGCAAGTGGTAAAGCGGGGGCTATGCACTTCTTTGTTTCCTGTTTGGTTTGCAGGATTAAGGCACTGTTTTGATAACAGTATGAACAGCATAACTGCAGCTCAGAAAGAGTGGACTATTTTTTTTTTTTTTGCCTTCCCTTTAAACTGTATGTTATTGAGCTGATCCTGACGTTTGAATAGTATCAGTTTTTCCATATGTGCGAGGCACTACTAGCTGTGCTCCAAAAATACAATCTTAGCCTGAATTGCTGGTTTGTGAACACGTAGTTTTCAGTCCTGAACTCGGCTTAATGTAATGCATGCTTTAAAATGCCTGCAGTATCGTGACAGCTATTTGTCAAGTAGCCTGCCGGCAGAGACCTGCTCTCTGGTATCTTATTGAAGATGCTCTTAGAGATTGCTTGCAGAAACATTGGGTTGGATAACAGACACATACTGATGATTCTCAAGATTCGTTTGGCTGCACCCACTGACTGTACAGATGCCGTTATTTGCTTCAAGGCTCTGTGGCATCCAAACAATGGTAACTTCTCACTTCCAATTCCCAGCGAGAACTAAACCAAACTGCAGCTTATTGGACATTTTCTGAATTGAGGCCAGGGATCTTAAAGGCTGGGATACAAAGAAGCCCTTTATAAAAGGTATTCGAGACTGTAGCAGTATGATAGCCCTTCCGTCTACCCGCTTTCAAACACAGTACTGGTACATATCCAGAACTACTTATTTAACATAGTTTGAGAACCACAAAATGTAACTAATTTACATCAGGATAATCTGGTTAGGAGAGAATTCTGTAAAGAGTTTTTTTTGCATGAGGGTTTGAGCTGCATGAATGTTCCTGCTTAAATTTTATTTTATAGCAGCTACTTTGTAGAAGAGCCATTCACTTACAATGTAGTAGTTACGAGTTTTGAGATCCAAATGTCAATGAATTCTCTTCTGGAATGAATTACACACCAGGGATTTTAGCAACACCCCCTCTCCGCCCTGGTTCTGTGTCCCTGGCGCACCATGTCACCAGAACGCCTCGGTGCTAATCCTCCCCCAGTAAAATGTGCAGGGGCTGTTTGGCAGTCTGCCTTTAAGGCTGTTTTTCCCTGTGCCAGAGTATGGCAGCACAGGTATGGGGTGAGGGGAGGAGGAGATGTGTGAGGAGGGGGTGTCCTGGTTTCCTGGGGTTTGAGTCCTTTACTGTGGAAGGAGTATGCTAGGATTGTGCTCTGAAGCATTAAATGACTCGTGTTTTGAAGCCTTGGGTAAATTTTGATTGAACTATATCTCTTTTGCTCAGTTTTGAAAGCTTTTTAAAGCTTTAGAGAAAGCAAGGAGAGATTTGCTTCTTGGAGAGGATACAAATACCTGGTATTGGTACACAAATGCTAGAACATAGAAAGAAAAAAAAACAATGCAGTTTAGAACAGTGGTTAGAGAACTATACCAGTTCTTAATTTTTATGTTCCGTTTGAAGGACATATGACTACCTTAAATTCTTTTTACCGAAGTAACAAAACACCCACGAGTAAGTTACATATTAATCGCATTTTTATGCTGGTGGAAATGCTAATTCCTTGCTTTGTAGTCCTCTGGATCAGCTATAATTAAAAATGAAAGTCACTCCTATCAATATTTTGCTCATAGTCTCTTTTAGCACACTGACTTCTGTTACTCTCAATGAAGTCTTTCATTTTCTTGTAATGTGGTCTTTTCTCAATTGACTCAAATACTGGTTCATTCGTCATCACTAGATTATAGTAACTTTTTATTTGGGTTTCCCAGCAGCTTTTTTAATTCTTACAGCTCATTCATAAGATCAGTGATAACATACTTAGTAGTAGAGGGACACTTGGCTTTTAATGGAGCACTTGATTGAAATGCAGAGGGTTCAGGGTGGTTTTGTCTTTGCCTTTTGAAGGGTGTTTGTCTGCGCTCCAACAGGCAGAGCTATTTCCCGGGTTGTCCTTCTGATCTTATAAACAGCCATTGTGGAACTGAGACTTGGAAAGTGAAAGTGACTTTGCTGTTTGTCAGAGATGAAAGAAAGGCAGGAAGTAAATAGGAATAGCAATAGATGGTACTTTAAAGCTGAAAATCCTTAAGGCTTTAATGGGTTAATAAAATCAAGAGAGGCAGGCATGTGTATCAGGGTGGATTTAATGTGACAGTTTCTCTCAATGCAAAGCTACTGACTGTATTTTCTATGAGTTTATTTGGATGGAAAACAAAAGGTGAACATGTTTCCTTCTGAGTACTGCCCTTATACACCACTGTTCTTCACGGCTTAATTTATGTTACATTCTAAATTTCATCAACTATTAGCTGATGAAACTATGCTTGCTACCAGTTTTGAAGAGTAGCCTTTCCTGTCAAGGTTACGAGTATCTTTTTTGTGGGTTTGTACAGTCTTTTTTGTCTTGTCCTCAGGACCGTGAGCTTGTGACATCCTGTTTACATCGGTGTAGCTTCAGCAGCGGCCTAAATTGTACTTAGAGATGGTTCTGTTAACAGAATTAGATGTACCATGACTTCACCATCCTTCATGTTTCTAACCCTGGCTTTACTGTCATTGTTCTGCAGGTGTTTGATATTGGCTGCTACCAGGAGTTATTAGCACCATGTTTTTGTCTGCCTGCACATAAAAATATCAACCAAATTACTGAAATAATTCTTGGGGAGACAAAAGCGTATGTGTTCTTTGAAAGGAGCTATGGGGACATGCATTCATTTGTTCGTACCTGCAAGAAGCTTAAAGAAGAGGAGGCAGCCAAACTCTTCTATCAAATAGCTTCCGCTGTTGCACACTGCCATGATGGTGGACTGGTACTGCGAGATCTCAAGCTGCGAAAGTTTATTTTCAAGGATGAAGAAAGGTAAGAGTCTGCCTTAGTTTACAGGTGGTAAACTTGTCAGGGGTGCCTGAGGTCAAATATTCAGAGTTGCAGGACATTGTGCCCTTCATTGTCGCCGTACCATTAGTTTGTGGTATGCTTTATTTTCCTCTGCAACCTGATCGTGGGGTGGATGTGCCACTTTACCTTCTGGCTTAGGTTTTGGAGTAAAGTAGGTATAGAGTGGTATTGGCATCAGTGCTTGGCCTCTGCATCTCCACTTAAAGGAGTACTGTCATTCCTAAGGGGGAGGTGTTTCCTGGAGGAAGGCTCTGAATGGATGTCTGGTGCAAGAGCTGAGCTATCATAAATGCTGCTGGTGTTAAAGGAGGAAGGGAGCATAAGATCCAGTATGTTAAAGAGGAGGGGGGACTGAAATGGCTCGTTCCAGGGAGGAGGCATGAAGAGGAAGAACAGCCAAGTGTTCTTTGTAGGACTACTTTGAGGTCAGATTCTTGTTTTCCCTGCTGGAAGGGTCTGGAGGATGCTTCTAAGAGTATTATGTGGTCAATAATCATACTAAGACTAAAAACTGCCCTGCTGAGTGCTTGTTTGCAGTATCAGCTGTTGTGGTACTTAAGGAACTGGTTTTTGTTTTTTTTTTTTTTGTTTTGGTTGTTGGTTGGGTTTTTTTAATTTTTTTTTTTAATTAAAAAATATCTCCCTGCACACCCTCTTGTATAAATGATTTGGGGAAGGAGTATGGGAAGACAGGGAAAGAAGAAATGGATGCTCTGGGTGTATTGTTGAAGTGCCATTTCTGGTGTGGAGCTGTAGCTATACTGTTGCACCTGTGGAACTTACCATCTCTTTCTTTGTGGCTACCCATTTTCTTTTTTTTGAATGATAAATTTACTTGCAACTTCCACATAAGGTATCAGAGCAATAAACAGAGTAATGTCAGAGTAGTGTCAGGCTTTCACAGAGGGATTAAGTAAAAAGAAAAAAAAAAGGGGGAACTAGATGGGGGGAGAACCTGCCTTTATTCTTCTTCATATCTTGTTAAAGAGTGGGGAGGTGTTTTCCCTTTTAATTAAATTCTATAAATTGTCTGAGAACTTGTTCAAATTACTGCAGAAGGAAATGCATGTTCTGAAGAGCTTTGTTAAAAATAACCAATGTATATTAATTCCATTTGGGGCTGTTTGGGGGAGTTATAAAAAACAGCCAAGGCACATAAGTTTTCTACACTCTCAGGAAGTCTGTGATCCAAAAATTAGAAAAAAACTAATACGCAATTAATTCAGGAAAGAGGAGTTCCTGGCCTAACATAAAAATGGCAACCATCTATCAGGTTTAAATATTCTCTACTTAAGTTTTATTGCAAGCTGAGTTTTGCAAAATAGACTTCTTCTTTTAATCTATTTACAGACTGAAAAATAAAAGACATTTTCATTTCTTAATTCAGTTCAGATGATTCTCTGCAAAGGAAATAGCTATTTCTTATTTTTCTACTGCAGACCCAATATATATGATTGCTCTTTCATCTTTTTCGAATAAAAAAACCTAAAATGAAACTAGCTTAATGTCCATTCATAGCGAAATGCAGAGTGGATAGATGTAAACTGTATTTTCACAACTTTTACTCCCCAGTGTAATAATTAAGCACCATTATAGCACCTGTGATGAAGATAAGAAGGAAACTTTTACAAAATAGTTGAGGGAGGAATTGTTTTCTGTTGTAGGTGATGTCCTAATGTTCCGGTGGATTTTTTTCCTGGGGACATACGTAAACTTATGTGGTTTTGCATGAAGAACAGGACTTGGAAAAGCTCCTCCAAGGGAAGGCAGCATGAGCTCAGAGCAGTGCAGTGCGAGCAGACATGGGCCCGTGCTGAATACAGTTGAACTCCTACCCTGCTGCTTACTAGGAACTGAATGCAACACGAGGCATAGGGCCAAATCCTTCAGCCACCCAAGAAAAGTGGTGTGTACTATAATAGCAGTGTGTTGGCTTTTATGAATGTTTTAAACGTAACTGTCCTCTGTGATATCACACAGTTACTCACTTTTGAGTACTATCTTCTAATTATACAATAATATGCTTTAAAGGTTAAATAGGACTTGCTGGTTATTTTTAAGATAATCATAATGTGGTTTTCTTCTGGATGTAATGTTGGTTTGTAAGTAGAGAGGTATTGTAATCCTTTCTCTGCTAAATAAACACAGATGAAATGTGAGATAGAAACAGAACCAAAGAGCAATGACTGTCTTTTTTCACATGCTCTGATCATCAGACTGTAATCAGTCATCACTTTCAATCTGCTGCTATATTTAGGCTGAAAAATCTCCCTGGTCCTTCCGAGTTCACAGAGGTGTTTGTTGCTTGCACCCCTCCAAACTCACGTCTCCCTGAGGCTGCTGGTGCTGGTGAGGGTGCCTGTGTGCTGAGCAGCCTGCCGCCCTTCAGGGGCTGCCCTCAGCAGCAGCGCCTGGGTGATGGCTGCTACACCATCCCTTGCTCTTCGGCACTTGTAATGAACCAGGGAGTGAGAAAAAGAGATCAAAATGATGGTTTGAGAAATGTGTGTGAACTCTGCTGCTGTGTGTTACCTGCTCTTCAGTGGAGTGCTTTCTTGGTAGTTCTTTTCCTATTTCTTCATGGCTATTTTTCTGCAGTTCACTTTAGGTACCTACCACTTTGAAGCTTTCTCGTCTTGAAGACTCACACAGCTTTTATTTTGGTAGAAAAAAAGATGGGAAATCCAGCATGCAGGCAACACACCAATGGAAAACTTGCTGGTTTTTTTTTTTAATAAGATGCTTGTCTGCTCTTAGCTGAGAGCTGCCAGACTGTAAGAGCCAGAGGGAATGTTAGGGATATATGGAAGCACTTCCATTTGTTTAAAAAAGAAAATCAATTAAAGCATTTCTTAGTACATCTCCTTCCATTGATCCTAATGATATCCTGGTAGTTCAATATAAAAGCAGAGCTCCTGGAGTTTTTCAGGCGGGTGCATGCAGCGTTGAAACTCTTTCTTACCCCATTCCTATTATCTAAATTACAGCAGGAATTTGCAAAGATTCAGGCTCCTGATCTAGCAGCAACATGAATGCTCTTTGCTTCAGCTGATGTCACTGCTAAGAATGCGTGTTATTTGGATGTTGTAAATCACTGTGCCTTGGGATGTTTGTAATGAACTGGGCGGTAAGAATAAAGTATTGTTGGAGACTGGTAGCACTGAGCACTTTGTAGGGGTCCTGATCTTACTAGTGACATTCTTTTAATATGCTAAATCAAAGACGGACTGTGATGGTGTATTACACTACTGCACGTCCGTAAGTACATCAGCAGTTAAATTCAAAATTCCAATGTGGAAGCAGAAACAATTTGTCTGTGTTTCAAGGTAATTTGTAGCCTTTAAATCCTGAACTGTGGAAAGTTTTAAGATATGGTGAATTGCATTCCATGAAAATGATGTGTACTGTTGCCACACGGGTTTTCTGTTTTGTATAAAAGGTTGAGTGGCTGTGGTTTTTAGAGGGAGATGTGCCGGTTGATCCCTTTGTTAACTATAGGTGAAATAGCCAGTCTTGTAGAATTGAAATTTCAGAGTTAAGTTCCATAAACCTGTGGCTGATCTTGATGAAGCAGAAATTCTAAGACATTACAGCATGGCTGGAAATGTTTTGTAAGACTGGGTTAGGAAGCAGCAGCACATTCATTAAATGAGTGCAGTGACTTCCAGAACACTGAAAATATGGAAAACAACACTGACTTGCCATGCTGAGTCTCAACAGACTTTCCAAAGTACCTCTAAGGTATTTGAATACTTCAAAAATTGTCCTTAGACTTCAAAATAAAACTGGAATCCAAAACAGTGGAGATGAACTATAATAAAACATGTGGTCTTGTATGTTTTCTGCTTCCAGTTATGTTATTAATTGTTTTTTGTCCTGGGTGTTAAGCCAGGTCAGTGTTGATGTTGTGAGACTCTTGCTTTAGAGTATTTTTTCTGTGTTCATAGCATGGTATTTACTTTCCACGTACAGCCTATCCTCATAGTAGGCCCTTGGGCAGAGTACCCTTCTCCTGGCTGGTGTCCCATAATGGTGTTGCAGAATGGGCAGGTTTTTTGGGGTTATGCTAAAAATAGCTGTATACACAGTATATAGCTGATAGAGCAGCTCATCAGTTTGATACATAACAGACGCTTTGAGAAAGAGCCACCTCAAAGATCTTAGAATTAAATGAAGCATTTCAGTGTTGGTTGTTTCAGTGGTTTGCTTCATACAAGAACATTTCTGCTGTCAGGGAATTATTAATTTCTTTAGTGCGTTTTTAAGCCTTTAATTATATTAAAATATTAGCTGTCGTAATATTTGAAGCTTAAGGACCTTGTACGTTCATCATACTTGTTGAAAGGAAAATTAAAATAATTTTGGTATTTAGATATTGTAATTTTCCTGTATTCTTTGAGTAAATACGAGGCAGGTGGGATTCAATAAAAAGAAATACAATTTGACACTTTTTGCTCTGTGCCAGGGGAGTACAGCCAGTACAATACACTAATTTAGGAGCCTGTCTTAGCATAACATATTTACTTGGTTCTCCTAGAATATTTTTTCTTTTTTCCTCTGGAATTTCTCAGCTTTGAGTGGATGATGCTTTAAGGTGACCTAGTTACATTGTTTGCAATCCTCATGATACAAACCTGATCCCACAAAAAATACGAATGCATATATCAACCTTTTTCCACAAAGACCTTTCATTTTCTTATAGTTAAGAGTAAGTTTCCTCCCCAGCATTTGTGAAGTTGTAATGTGATCAGCAGCTTTTTCACTGTGGTGTTAGAATTTGCTGTTTTCCTCACCATTCCATAGAGAAGAGGTAAGATAACACTTTCTAAGTCCTAGAAAGAGAGTCCTGAAGTAGAAGAAAATCAAACAAAATAGGAGTGCTCTTTAAATACCAGAAGATTTAGAAATAAAACTAGCCTTCATCTATTTTATCATTTAAACACTTCCCTGAATGGGGCCACAGGACCAAAGAGCACACTTTCTCCAACAGTGGAGAGTCACAGGTCAGATTTCAAACCAGAAATTATTATTCCTAGAATATGGGGGGGAAGGCAAATTTCTTCACAGGCAGCAAATCTCTGCTGTCAAGCTTAGGATAGAAGATGAAGTGGTTGCACAACTGTTTTCCACTGAAGGGTTCGTGCCCCCGTTGCCTTTATGTGGTTTCGTTACTAAGTCTCTGTTTTCTCACTGTGTTCCTGGGAGCACTTAGGATTTGTTGGGTGTGTAGTGCCTTTCCCAGCGGGATACAGAAGGTAGCTGCAGATGCTGAACATCACACCAGCCCTGTGAAGTGCTTAACTCTCCTCCTGAGGGCATAGATAGTCACAGAGATTAAGTGTTGCACCTAAGGTTGTAAATTAAAGGGAGAATTGGCTGGACCTGTGATGAGGATTGAACTCAAATGGATCTTGAGTCAGCTCAAGGCCCTTCAGTGAGATGATGAGTGGAAAGAACCTTTGCTGCTGTACCCAATACTGGAGTTTGCAGGAGGTTTTACACCTAAACTGTGCTATCCTTTGGTATACGTTTCATTTTCTTCTTCATGTCATTCCTTCTTCATTATCTCAGTTCAGACTGAATGCTGTGTTACGTGTTGGCTGTCATGGTTGGGGGCTATCCTGAGATGCCCATCGCAGAATTGATCTCTGATAAAAGGACTTAGCAGTCCCTGGAAGTAATGTGTTTTAGGACATCTCAAATTGGGTTCAACAGCTGGTCATTTTGAAGACTTGAAAACCTCCATCCATAGACCTGTTGCAAAGTACTCCAGGTTGACTTTTGAGTGGAGACTGAGGAGATCTGTGCTGAGGGTGAGGAAGGGAGACAGAAGGCACAGCTGCAGTGGATTGTCAGAGGGAAATTCTGCTGCTGCTGTTATCGCACTGGGAGATTACTTCAGACTGGAGAAGGAGAGGAAAGGCGGAGATTGTAAACAGGAGCCAACCTGGGACTTATTTAGTCTTAAACACCTGCTTTTTGGTAGATGTGAATTGCTTGGAGACAGGGTTGCAGACATCTAAGCAAAAGGTTTTCAGTGGGGTTGTGAAATAATGGCATGGTTCTGCCTTAGAGATGCTGAGCACCCATCCCAGGCTCAGAAAGTGCAGGGCTGTTTTCACAACATTCAATTATGTTAACAAAATAAAATTGCGGTCTCCTTTCTCTGCCTGTGGAGCTTCATCATGTGTCATATGAAAAGACCTAGAAAAGATGGTGAACACACCATATGGTTGACAGCAGAGCCTTTTAAAGCTCTTATCTTCAGTGTGATCTAAAAAGATAAAAGTGAGATGGTGAAGTAGTTGCCCTGAGCCAGATGCTTATCAAAGTGGACTGCTCAGAATATTGTAACCAAGCCCCTCTGTGGAAGGATCTCCATTGGATTTCAGAGTCTACACCCCACTACACACATCACTGCCCTACCTGCTTTCTGGGGCGTGTGTTTTCTCCTTAGGTAATAGTGGCATGAAAGAAATGCAGTATCTGGCATACACAACAGGCTGTTCCAGCAATCCTATTTGTTATAAAGCTGAGGTCTTTGGGGGCACCAGCCCTTCCTGGAGGTGCGTCAGAATATTTTTGAGTGGAATTCTGTAGGAAAAAACACACACACACAAAGAAAACAAAAGAACAAGTTAAAAGCTCTAAGTTGTTGGGTACTCCGTGTCCGGAAGGGGGTGCGGGCAGGGCTGAGTGTGCTGGTAGCATCCCTATGGAGGAAGGGTGGGGAAGATACAATTTTTAGAGACTTCCTCATTCTGTGGAAGTACCAGTGAAGGAATCTTCCCTTAGGAACAAGGTTCATCCTGTAAACCTGTGCTGCCTGCAAGTCCCAGTTGTCTTTCGAAACATATCCTTGAGCCTGTTTCATTATGCAAGAGACTGTTTGTCTGACAGCCCTTGTGCAGTGTTTGGTTTTTTCTTCCCTGAAGTTGTGTAGGATGTTGTGTGGTGAACTCCTGTGCTCTGTGCTGTTACGAATTGGAAAGGGATCTTTTGATGAAAGGAGCAGAATTTAAATTGATGGCATAACATCCCCACCACCACCACCCCTCCTCCCCTGATCCTGTGAACCTCGTGCCCCTGAAGGAGATGGGTAGTTGTGAGTTCAGAACAAGTCCTCGCACCAAGCTGCAAATCATCTGCTCAGAGTTTCCTTAGCTGCCGTCCCTGTCTCACTGGCTCCCTGACGGCAGCCTACTTCTGCATTATTTAGGAGAGATTCCCTTAGTTAAAAAAAAAAAAAATCAATTAGCAAAAGATAACTGTTTCCAGTGTCAAGCTTGCCTATTTTTTTTTTGTGCCCCCTTGTGGCTCTAATTGTGTGCATGCCCTTCTCATCTTACGATGGGGTGTGAGCAACTGACCTTGATTAAATGACCTGTGAATTATTGGCCACATAGGAGCAATCCCTGGTCTACTGGGCAGTCAGTGGCATGAGTGCCTCTACCTAGGGAAAGACGTTCCTGGCCTCAGTCAGAGTAATGTTGAAATATGAGATAACACTAATTGAGTGCCTTCGGTTTTTATGGTAGGGGGAATATTGTGAGGCACCTTTAGAAATCACCGTTTTATATTTACTTGCAATCATAATAAAATGGAAATTAAGATGGCAGTGACAGTTGTTTCCTGATCTCTGGAGTCTACATAGAATCTGTAAATCTGGATCATCTTATTTGACCCAGCCTGAGTAACAAGTGGATGGTGTAGCTGGATGGCTCCTTCAGTCTCTTACCAACACAGCTGTCATGGGGAGTCTTGCAGTGCAAAAATGGTGGGTCTGGTCTGCAAGTTAGTGTTTCCAAAATGGTAACCGTGGCTCAGCTGTGGTTCAGGTGTTTTTTCTCACACAGATGGCTTTGGGGACAGAGTAGAAACAACTGCTCTCATTGATTCAGGCACAGGCTCTTTTACTACTGACAGTTTATTCACTAGAATGGAGATATTTTCCTCTGAAAAACTCAGACTATAAGTTGATATCTCTGCTTTAAATGTTTCAGATTTATTTTTTAAGTTTTTTTTTTTTTAAATGGGGCTTAGAGCCCTGTGAATAATTCCACTGATTTTGGTATGGAAATTGTGTTTTCTTTTGGAGACCAGGTGTGAATGCTGTATTCTTACAGCCCTGGCTTCGGTCTCAAAAGGCAGGATAGCAGTTTGCTAGTAGTCCCTGAGCTCTGCAGGGAGGAATAATGTGAATCTGTCAGAAAAAAAGTGTAGGATGTGCAACAAAGCCAGAGATGGGTGCTAACGCAGGAGGTTGCATTGAAGAATCTTCTGGAAGACGTTTAATTGATTAGGTTTTGTTACATTACTGAAGAGTAAAGTCTGAATGCAGTCAAGTAATGAATGGCATATTGATAAGAAACTCAGAGTGGTATTGTCTTTCATGGGTTTCCCTGACGGTTTCTATGGGGACAAAGACGCATTTCCCGTCCGAGTGCTGCTGCTGCCCTCTGATTGCACTTCTGTGGTTTCATTCACCAGTAATGGGAAAGCATTCATAGGCAGAATAGCTTCCCCTTTTTAAATAGCCATGATTCAGGGTTGTACTTTTTTTAATGCATTAGACTAATGCAGTGTTTTATCAATGATCTGATAGATGCATAATGCTCTTTTTCCAAGTGCTTTTTCAGGGTCTGCATTAAAACTTGAAATTATGTACTGTAATTACGTAAGCCTTGACAAAAGTCTTTGTTGCCCTACAGTATGTGTACAAAGTGATTCTCATCCGGCTGTGGCAGTAGCTTACATTTGAACTTTAGAGATTAATTTTGTTGCAACTGTTTGTCGAACTCAAATGCTGGTACTTTTGGAAAACCTTTTTTCTTGTAGGGGTAGTTCAGTTGACTAATATGAGTTAATTATTGAAAGAATGAGGGTTTTTTAGAACAGTGACTTTAAAAAAAAATAAAATTATTTTTGTTTGTCCTTTTTCTGTACTCTGATGGGAGGCCCTTCAAAGTTGATTGTGATTTCACATCTTCTTGTTTGGTTTTGTCTGTCCCTTGCCTAGCAAATGTCAAATTTAGCATTGTCTGGTTAATCTACAGTTGGAGGCACTCCGCACCCTTTGCTGTGGAGGTTCTTATTCTCAGAATCTACTTGCAGTTTTCAGGGTCTGTTTGTTGTTGTTGGCTTTTATTCTTTTCCCTGGGTATTTGATTTCAGTGCTTCCTCTGAGGGAGAGCATGTGGGGGAGAGAGAGACTGCATCTCGTTCAGCATGTCTCTGCGTTTCTGTGTATTTTGACTTCAGAATCCCCTTTTTCCCATTCCCCTCCACACTCCCCCTGCTCCCCCCTCTCCTCCAAAAAAAAAAAGAAAGTTCTCTTGCTTGTAGAAAACAGCTCTTTTAGGTAATGCTTGAAATGTGGAGGAAGGGAAAGCCAGCCAGAGCAGGAAGCTGTTTCTCACAGAGAGGGGTGCTGCACAGTGGGAAATAGCAGCTCCTGAGCCAGGCTGCTCCTTTTTGATTGCCTGAAAAAAAGTGAAATGACTGTTAAGAGGGGGGTGAGCCTTGCCACTGACACCTGCACGATGCCCAGTTGTGGTACCGTAGAGACTGTTCTTCATGCGAGGCTGAGGTGGGTGAAGTTTTCTGTCAGTGGTGAAAATTGGGAAAATGGGCTGGAGTTGGTCTCCCCAGCCCCAGTGCTGGCTGGTGGTGAGGGGCACTGGCAGAGCCGAGCCAGGGTCCTTGGCAGAACCATCTCGTGAGTGCTTTCTGTTACCAGCTGTGCCAAGCCGGCGAGCCACGGTGCCGGCCGGCACTTCCCGTACTCCTGTGCTCTCCTTGCTGTAAGGATGCCAAACCAGTGTTGTCCCCTAATGCAAAGACACCAGACCTTACGAATGAAACTGGGGACACCCGAGTTGCTTCTGGGTGTAATTGGGAGGGGAGAAAGTCACACTGATGCCGTGCACCTGTCACTGTGTGCTCGGGAGATGCAGGCCCTGCAGTCTGGGAGGCAAACGCGTGCTCAGTGTCGTACCTGCGCTGGTTGCAGAGGAGCCATTTCACCACTTTCACCTTACACACAAGGGTGTTTCTGGGAGAGGATTTGGGGTCTGAGGAGGAGGAGTGAAACTTTTGTTTTTGTTTAATTTGGGACCTTTTGTTTCCTCAAAGCCTGTCAGCTTGGCAGGATGAAAAACCTGGTTTAAGTGTTTTCTTCATTTGGCCACAGCTTATGGAGGAGCAGGCAGACAAAGACCAGCTGTTGTTCCATTTGCTTGCTTAAACAAAACCCACTGCAGTGTGCATGAAGGCTGCAGCACCTTGCAAGGAAAGCACCATGAGGATATGGCTTTTGTGTGCTGCTTCTTTTTTATTATCAAGAAATTATTTCTTCTCTTGAAGAAAAGATGAATTTTTTTGACACACCTTGCAATCTGCTCTCTGTGGTTTTGTATCATATCCATTGTAAAAATAAGAGATTAGGGAATTCCAATAATTTTATGAAATATAAAAGCTTCTCATTTAACTGTTTTTCTAAATTCTTTGACAATTCCCAGAAATGTAAAACAGGATAGAAAAGTAAATAGCGTTTCCCTGCACTGTTGACACTGGGATGGTAGAGGAGCGAGTGTGTGTGGGGTGAATTCCCTCCTGGAAGTTGTTTATAAATAGCATGCTCTGCCCTGCTCCTTGTGTGTTCTGCTTCTGTTAGTTAGCAGGAGTGAGTTGATGCTTTCCTGCCTGGCGGTTCAGTGACTTAATGCATGTTTGAGTAGCTGGCCTCTCTTTTTATTGCCACACATGTTTTTCTATGGAAAAACTGAGGTGGGCAATGCAAATAGAACCACAGCTCGTGTCCCTGTCTTCCCTTTCATTTCCTCTACTCTGTTCTCTGCCCTCCTTGGCATGTTTTTTCCCTCTGGGCGTTTCTTCTTGCTGCTCTCCCTATGCTGAGCAGGTGCATGAACAGTCAAAGCTGAGCACCGTGAAAGGACTCCTCTAGTCACTCTCCTGCTGTGGACCCTCTGAGCTGTGTACAGAGGGAAATTGCTGTGGTCTTGGTAGTTGTAGTTAAGATTCTCCTTGCAGCCAGCTTCCTGTGTGAGGCATTGCTGCTGTAAAGTATTGTTTAAGTGCTAATGAGGGGATTGTCCATGGCCAGAAGTGCTGTTAGGCTGGCAGTGGGTAATTAGTGGGGAAGCAGGTGTGTTGAGCAAAGCTCATCGAACTGGAGGAGCAAACACTGGCCTATTTAAGGAGAGAAGGAGCTGCCCTGACACACTGTGCTGGGGAGCCAGGTATTCTGAATTTTGTATTTATGACTTCCTCATTTGGGGCATGTTGCCAGAGGGGCTTTCACCTCTGCTAGTAAATGTCTGTAGCTGTTGAAAAGGTCCAAGTGTTATTATGAGAGTTTATGGCATAGTTGCTTCTGGAGTACTCCACAGACTAAAATGCCCTTCTGTTGGTTCAAAGATAGGGCTGAGCTGCCCTGGAACCAAGTCTAAAGCAAAGCTAGCCTGGGTGTCTTTTGGAGCTCAAGCCCAAGCAATCTTGTCTTCAGTAAACATTTAAAAGACAGGGCTCTCCTTGTCTGTTTTAATGCCAGTTAAATGATGGCCTTTAGTCAAGAGACACGAGTTGTGCTTTCTGGGGTGAAATTCAGTCCCTACCTGTGAATGTCTGTGGTATGGAAACAAGGCCGTAACACAGGGCTGAGGGTGATTGTAACTGACCAGTGGGGTTGAGGGATAAGGACAGTAATACCCAAAGTTGAGTTACGATCCCAAGTTGTTGAAAAGAAAGCCTGCACTGCTGCTAGGTCACTGCCATCCAGAGGCACTGGACAAGCCCTGTTGCATTGTAGTGATTCTGTTCTCAAAACCAGCTATTGCTGGCAAATAGTCTAAAGGGTACTTGGTAATCCTTTGGATGCCTCCAATAGGGACAGATTTTTAAGCATAGATAGAGACCCCAGCAGTGAGAATTGAAAGGAAAGAAAAGTTATGTTCATCTAGTGCTATGACAAGCAGCTCTGCATCACTTTTTCTGCTCCTTTGTGATATCCATAAGGGAAGAAAATTGTCTTGCAGAGATAATTACTGCAGCACGGTGATGAGTTCACAGTGCTTTGCAGGCAGGAGTTTGAAGTCTAGAGAAGGCATCCCTGTCATCTCCTTGCAAGTCATCTGCTAGCCTCTGTTCATTCCAACATGAGGAGCTCTTCTGGTTTGGCTGGATAGATAAGCTTCCTGTTAATCTTGGCAGCATTCAGCTCACCTGATCTCCCTTTGCCCAAAGGTCTCTTTGGGGAGACTGAAATCTGTTAAAATTGCTCTTCCTTAATGCTGGAATAAAGAAAAATGTTGGTTGGTTAGAGGTATCATTTAGGGTGAGAGTGACCATTTTATTCCTGTTAAACCTTGTGGAATTAAAGGTGCAAGGAGTGGCTTGCCAGCATGAAGGTATCAAAATAACCCTGTGTAGTTAGGGCTGGATTTGTGTTTGGGCGTGAGTCCTATGTGAGTGCATTAGAGTGCAGCCAACACAGAAAAAGTCTTGAGGTTTATATCTCCTTTTGGAAATCACATCTATTTATAATTAACCAAAAGCATGAATACAGCAGTTCCTTTCATCTTTTTAAGACCTTATTAATGAGTTTACTGAACATAAATATATTTGAAATCTTGTACCTGTATGTGTGACAGTATTACCCATATGTCTCTAATATCTCTAACTAGCATGGAAGAGATGGTATCAATTATCTGTAACAACTGCTGCGAGTGGGATTTTAAACTGATTCACTTCTGTGGTTGTTGAGTTTTGTAGAGTATGAATCTTGTAACCATGTAATTGCAACAGCCAGGAATTTGTATTTGATGTTTGCTTACCTTGATGTTTTGGTTTTCTTTTTGCCCGCAGGACTAGAGTGAAATTGGAAAGCCTAGAAGATGCTTATATTTTAAGAGGAAATGATGACTCTCTTTCTGATAAGCATGGATGCCCAGCCTATGTGAGTCCAGAGATCTTGAACACAAATGGCAGCTACTCTGGCAAAGCAGCGGACGTATGGAGTCTAGGTGTCATGCTTTATACCATGCTAGTTGGACGCTATCCTTTCCATGACATTGAGCCTAGTTCCCTCTTCAGCAAGATCCGTCGTGGGCAGTTTAACATTCCAGAAACTCTATCCCCCAAGGCAAAATGCCTCATACGTAGCATACTGCGTCGGGAGCCATCAGAAAGGCTGACTTCACAGGAAATTCTGGACCATCCATGGTTTTCTACAGATTTTAATGTATCAAATTCAGGATATGGTGCTAAGGAAGTATCAGATCAACTGGTGCCTGATGTCAACATGGAAGAAGACTTGGACCCATTCTTTAACTGAGCACAAAGACTGGTGTTCAGAAGGTACACAACCTGGAGATGGACACATGAAGGAGCCCTTCCTGACCGCGTTAAATCACATCCTGCATCAGCCTAGCTTGGTAGCAAAAGACACTCAGAGGTCCTTGGGTTGAGAAGGAACCTCCACAAGGAGCTAATATAACAAATGTAGCATGGGGACAGAGTGGGGGGGCGGGGGGAGCTTGCTATCAGGTTAGATTGATTTGGAGGAGAAAAGGCAGCATGGAGCAATTGTAGCTTCTCACCTTTTTGGAGCCAAGGAGACTGCACATGCCAATTTTGGTGCAGCTGTATCACTCCTGTTTCTGTTCCATTAAAAACAGTGATAACTCACGACAAATAGAAACTCTTTTGCCTCAGCTCACATCTTGGCATCGCACTGTTAGATATTTAACTTCAGCCATTATTCAGGGAAAGTACAATTGGCTAACTTTTTTTAATCGGATGTCTAATAATTAATGGGATTAATATAAGAAAAAAATTAGGTGCACAAAGACGGACATGAAAAGTGGGTGCTAAAAACAAAGAAAATTTCAGTTCATGTCTCTTGATAGCTATTTTCAACTCATTTCTTCTAAATAAACTAGTTAATATTCTTGTCAGGAAATGACATTTTAATGCTTTGTTCCCTTAAGGGGAAGTAACTGTCATTTAACAGGCTGTTCTGTTTTGTGTCAAATGGTTTGTTGCAGGAAGCTATTATAACTCGAACTTCCAGATGCATTACTGCTATAATGGGGAGGGGGGGGAGAAGAAAACTGTATAATTTTTTTTTTTTTTAAAGATATGAGATACTGGCTTCCATATCTGCCATGCTGCACGTATATGACTAGAGAGGGCAGAAAGCCCTTAACCGTGTCTTTGAGAACCAATCTCTTCTTTACTGACTGGCCCACATGTAAATAGAGGGCTCTTTATTATTGAAGAAGAGTATTGTGGGTTTTTTCTTTGAATTCCTTTCAACTTGGGGAAAGAATTGTTTGGTTTTGATTTTTGTTTATGTCCAGACTAAGAAATAAGAGGGTATTAATAAGCTGAACATTTATATTACAGATATTCCTCTTGAAACATACACAGTAATATGCACCTTTTGTATTGTCAAGACTTATTCTATTTATTGAAGAAAATGTCACAGTAGTGATGTATTAAGCCAGTACTTCAATTACGGGTTGACTTGGGATGACATGTTACATGCTGTAGTTAACACACTTCTTTTCTGTTCAGGTATTTCTGTCCCTAAATAACTTCTTATTTAGCTTCTTTTTTTTTTTTCTAGATAGCTTTATTTGATTTAGACTGGCAAACGTTTTTATTACTGCTTTTATATTGCTGTATGATACTGAAATCTCTTGGCATAAATATTTGTGTTTCCAGTACCTCAGTTGTTCTGATATTACTGCCTGTATACGTTTTGTGAAGTGGTCATGTTTTTTGGGTAGGTACATGTGGACTCTGTAGTATGTAAATGTTACTTGAATTTGTGCTTAATTATAGTATGTGGCATGTGCGTACAGCTACTTGGCATTTGACGTATGGATGCTATTTGCCTGCCTTGCAGGAAAGTTATGGTCCCACTCTCAAGAGGATGTTTCACAGTTCTTTATCAAGAGACAAAGCTAGCTGCAGCTGACCTGCCTTGGTTCTATTTTGGTAACTAAGAATATAAAGGAGTAATGTTTTTACACTCTGAAGATGGTGCTGTGTCAAGAAGGACTTTTTTTTATTTTGTAAGTACCTTATAGGAGGAAAGATTGGTGATGTGCATGGTGGGGTTTTACTGCCTCTGGTGCTTTGTCATGTATTTGGTTTAATGTTTTTGTCCTAATCTCTTCAATAAATAAAATTGTGCATATTTAACTAAACATCAGTGGTGAACGATGTTCTTACACTCAGATGCTATTTTTTGTGTTGCTGTGATCTGTGTGCCAGTCCTGTGATCTGAGCAAGCTTAGCACTTAGATTTACAAGGTAACACTGTAAGCCTTTTCATCAAAAATTATTTGCCATATTTGCTATGAAGAAAACTGGCTTTTATTTTATTTTATTTTGGCTTGTCCCAAGCCCAGTTACCTTTTCAAGAAGGGTATTGAAATGTGATGAGAACTTTGGTGGTGGGAGACTCTTTGGCCAGTGAAGAGATACCAAAATGGAGCGAGCTGGCCCTTGCACCTTTCAAAATCCCAGAGGAATGTACCTCTTGCATTTGCGCCTTGATTCCAGAAAGGATGGATCTGAATTTGCACCTCCTGATTTACTGTCTTTAATTTAAGGCCAGATTGTGTTTCTGTCACTCATCTTCAATAATAATTAAAAAATGCAGATAGTGACATCATATATAAGTGCGTATGCGGTAATGCTTTGTGAATATGAGGCAGGACAGATGAATCCTGATCCATTAAGAAAAGACAGTTTGAACTGTGCTTTGATTTGAACCACTGTGCAGGCTGTTTTCAGCACTTTTATAGTTTGAAAAATCTAAGAGTGGCTGACAATTACCCCTAAAGAAACCCGAGAGTGTTAAACCTTGCCAGTCCAAGAGTATTGTACCAAAACTGCTAACACAGGGTTTACTGTTACAGGTCAGTCTGGCTAACTTTGTACTATGTGATTTCATTCTAGGTAATTCAACGTATTGGATATTTGAGTTGGTAGGTTGAGAATTAAGACTGTTGGTTATGGCACCAACCAGAAATGTTATTAATGTGGAGAAACACTTGAAGATCAGTTTTTAAATGATCTGTATGCCTGCAGCCAAAGTTTAAATTACTTGAAATTCTTTCAAATCAAACTCCCACAATAAATGTGCTTTATAGAAAAAAGCAGATTGTAATCAGTCATGGAGAGAAGGGGAGCACTGAGGATTTCCCTCCCCCACTAAAACTTATGTGAACAGCTTCTGTTCTGTTTGGGTGGAAGTAGGTAGACCTTATTTTCCAGCAACCTGCATGCTTGCTTTTTCACTGCCAGTAATTATATGAAAAATGCAGCTGACTAATGATTGCTCATTTGCAGTGAATTTTTTACTTGAGGCTAAAGCTTTCTCAGTGTTGCTGCAGAGGAATCCTTTGGCAGCTGTAGTCAGCTTTACAAAATGCTGAAGGGATGTCTTGTTTTGGAGATTCCTTGTCTCTAAAGTGAAACCCAAGAGGGGGATTTGCAATTCAAACAGCTGATTTCTGGCTTTTTATTTCATAGGCTCTGCTAGTCTATTACAGGTATAGCACTGCTTGCTGCAGAAATGCCTCAAGACAGCTTCCTTAGTGCTGCTCAACCCTCGATTTGGATAGCAATTGCAGTTTGATGAAGGATTTTGCTGAGCAGAGTGTTAGATAGTCTTAGTTGCCTCTTTGTCCTGGGGAAAAGGATGATCATCTCACAGCTATGCAGGGGGAAAAGCCATGTCTACAAACAAAACCATTTCACAGAATATGACCCAATGACAGACTTAGGGACCAGAGGCCCTCCATCCCCTCTGTACCTCTCCCAAATGAAAAAAAAAATAAGGTTTTGGTTGTTTTTGTTTTATTTTTTTTTACCACAACTATATTCTATTACTAAATATTTTGTCAGTGCAGAACTGTGTGTTATTTCAAGCTACAGGCTCTTCTTGAGGACTGCACAAACAAGTGACAGTTATTCCTTTGGCACCATAATGTCATATAACCTGATCCCTTAGCCTCACTGAGGTGTGAATGTGTTATGGAGATAAACAAAGCAGTTAAAAACGCATTATCTTGTAGATGAAACAACCCTGATAAACTTGTGTTTCTGAAGAGAAAAAAATAAACACAAAAGCCCAACTCAAGCCCCTAAAACCCTCGTCTGCTGCAAGGATATGAAATGTGATGCCAAGGTAAAATTATTAAGAAGGGGGAAAAAAAAAATGCTCTTCATCCTGAAATGATTGTGTTGAAATTTGGAAATTTATGAGTGAGCTCTGTGACTAATAGCATAATGAATACCAAAAGAATTAGTAATGATCAGTTCTTTATTCCTAAAGTATTGGCTAAGGTTTCTATGAAAAACTTAATAAGTTAATAAATGACAGTCTAGCTAGCAACTTAACTAGCTTGTAACTGTCCTTTCAATAGAAGCAAATGTTGAAAATTGGTAACATGATGAGACAAATTGAAATCAAAGTGTAAGTAAAACAGAGTATAAATATCCTGTAATACGGTGTAATTCATTTGGAACAGGAAAAACAGCTGAGGAAAATTTCTTAAAAAGAACCAAAAACCCAAAACCCAGCTTAAATCAGGCCAGTTCTGCAACTGAAATTTGCTTTTCTCAATGTTCTTGGTAGTTCCATTCTTGGTACCAGTTTCTGTGCCTCCATTTCAGCTTTTTTGACTTCTGAACTAAACAAATTTAGACTATTACTTGAAATTTTGATTCTCTGGAGATGCCAGAGGCCTCTGTAAAAGATTGAAACCCTAGACCATATTTGACTTGGAAAGCTTGAAGTATATCGGTGAGTATATACAAGTGTGAGGAAAAATACATTTACAGTGATGGTAGTGTAAATTCTGAGAAATTAATTTGTTATTATTTGCTCTGATGTGAGAAGAATGCATTTCTTAAGGGCCTAAATGGGCCTGACTTCTCTGCTGAGAGGTGTTATTTATTCTTTTTATTACTCAATTTAAATTCGTTTAGACTCCTCACAAAAACTGGCTTAGTACAGGAGTGGATTTCTTTGTTCTGGCTCTCCTGCCTCCTTCACCCAGCATCTGTAGCCAGGAGGGGAAAAAGGAAATAATCTTGGCGTGGCAGCTTGTGGAAAGTAATAGGTTAGTTGCTGCTGTGCTTATTTCTGCTCAAGAGATTAAACCATGGCAAAGCTGGTGCTGACGTCATTCCAAGCACACAAAAACCTGACGTGAGTTGTACAGTATATTGCAAGGTGTTTATCTGCATGTGATTAGGTTGGCAAAATGGGCACTGTGAAAGCAGCACACAAGGAGGGAAACTGTTTGTCCATGCTTTCCACTCACCCTCTGACATCGGAGTTCAATCCTGGAAAGACTGAAACACATGGTGCTCGATAAGGCTCCTGTAGAAATCTGTGATGCTATCATTGGGCTCAACTTTTTCCCATCTAAATTTCCAAACATCAGTGCTGAGTACACAGTTCTTTTGACGTGGGTATTGGGCAGCCCTTCCTCTCATGGGAACCCAGGTCTGAACTTTTAGGCTTCTCAAAGCCCATCAAAGTGACAAAGGAAGAAGGGACACTGTGAAGCACAGTACAGACACTCCTGCCTGCTCACCTAACTGTGGGTCATTGGTCAGTGAAGAACGCAGAATTGCTGCCAGTCAGTGAACTGCAGGATGGGAGGCTGCTGACCCTGCCTGTAGCCCCCACCTGCTGCCCCTCCCTGCTGCCCAGAATATGCAGGCAGCACTGGCTGCTGCCATTGGAGCCCAAGTTACGCTGCCTCTGCTTCCCCTGTCTGCAGGAGTGGAGGCCGGAAACAGAAAGCAAGTATCGTCCTTCAGTTGTGACCAAATGTGCCCTTATGGGCAGAAACTTCCGCCCGTAACTGCAAATAAGAGGACACCTAGGAATAGTGTGCTCTATGGGTCAAAGGCAGTTCTTCAAGGTACGGGACAGAGGTGGATAAATGTGTGCTCATGCTGAGAGCTGACTTTCTTTCTTCAAACTTAGTTCATTGTTTCTCTTATAACAGTTTATTATTAAAATTTGGTCTCAGTCACTGGAAATAAGGATAAAATGCATTTTAGAATATCATGGGTTGAAAAAAACATTCAATTCTATGTAGTTGTGGTTTAATTTTAGGAGCTCAGAATCAGCCTGTTAGACGAGGGAAGTGCATGCTTACTGGTCACCAATGGGCATTTCATGACTTCATATTTTGTTTAATTCTACTTTCTCCTATGTGTAATCACCACAACTAGAGATTATTGTTAATTTTTAAGTGTTTGTAATTGCTAATCAAGCATTTTAGTTTTCACATTAGAAAGAAATGTGCCTGATCCATGCCTTTAGAGCTGCTGTAAGATGAAATGTGTCTGTGGGCAAAAAATGCAGCTCTTCTGGGTAGCAAGTTTCTGACAGGGCTCCAAATGCGTTAGGGTAAAAGGATTTTATTACGTACAAACTTTTTATTAGAATAAACGTTGCTTCAAAAATTACATAACATGCCTACTCTCCTTGGTAGCTCAAATCAAGGCCAATCAAATCAAGCTGCTCAAGATGAGTAAGTACATGCATATTTTACCAGTTGTTACTTTTTAAAAACTCTCTAATTCAGTCAAAGGAACGTATCTTGGAAGAGCAATAGCATGATTGCAACAGAGAATATGTGGCAGAGAAAGAAAAAGCATCTTCATTTTTCCTTTCTTTTTCTATTCAACATGATGGGAGATGTTGACAAATCCATTTTCTTGGTTCTGTGTAGAATATCGAGTTTTGCCCTGTCTGAGGAGCTGCTAACATGAATAACCAGTGATCTCATGTAACCTCAGGACAGCAGTGAGATTTGTCAGAAAGTTCACAATGTGCTGTCTTTAATTTAAAAAAGGAACATCAGCAATATGAATTGCATGATTCAGAGAAATCCACTGACATTTTGCTATTGTCTGCAGCTGATAAATTTGGTGGAGTCAACATCGCCTGATTTCATCCCTGCTGATTGATCAGGCCATGAGTATAACCTACATTTTACTGCAGGATGAAATTTTTCTTGGATAAATTTAGCTGTGTGTAGAAAGCCAGGACATGATCAAGGTTGCATTTATGTCCTCAGAGCACAGGAGATGCAGAGTGATTGTGCCCTTCGTCATTTTTTTTAGCCTTTATGAGTAGTCTTTATGCATAGATAAATGTAAAGAAGATAAAGCTCTTTGCCCCTTCTGTAGGAGAAACTTTACTGAGCTATTCCAGAATAATACTGCTTGCCAACCCATCCAGGGCCAAGTGGAATTTTGAGTTCTACTTATTTGCTAGTTGAGCAAGGGTTAGGCTGTACCTTGTTTTTTCTTCACGCCTGCTGTGATTGTAGAACTGATTTTGCAAAATGGTATAGTTTAACAAGATCTTCTCCCTCTTCCACAGTTCTCCTCCAACAATGTCATCACCATTTTCTGCAGTTAGTAATTTTTAGAGAAATGAAGTTTTTAGGTTTTGGATAGTCTTACCCATAAATAAGTGTTGAAGATAACGACTGTAGCAGATATGGGGTATTTTATGCAAGCGATCATAAACTTTTGATAATCTGTTTCCCTAAATTACAGAACAAAGATGAAAATCCCTCCATCACTGTGTTTAAACAGTTTTATCTTCTGACTTTTTCCACCCTGCCAATACACTTCGCTTTTATTTAGAACAACTGCAATTGTAAGTGACACTTGCTACCATGGGGTTTGTGCTGTCAGGTCACTCAGAGTGCATTTGGAGGCCACCATGGTGAGCACACCGTAGAAGTAAGGGAGAAATGTGTGTGTTGTGTATTATATCCAAAGGCTATCTATCTCAGAAACACCAGACTTTTCTAAGGGGTAGAAGGCTTCTCATCTTTTTTCTAATTATAGAGGGGATTAAAAGACTCTAAATGTTGCTGCTCCCATCCATAAGTAATGTTTCTGACATTGTAGCTGTTGGATGCCAATTGTTCAGAGAAGTGGAAACCACATCTTTCAATACTTCTTTGCAACTTCTTGACACCATCAATTTACTGTGAGTTCCAGTCAGCTGAATCAATAACAGATATAATCCCCAGAGGCCTGGGAAAGACCTTCTTTCAGGAGGTTAGTAGGTAGGCTGTAGGCTTCGTTGTCTGGGGGGAATCACAGTGCACTTGCTGCTGAACTAGACCAAAGACTGATATTTAGGGCAATTTCAAAGCTTGTTCCAAGATTGTTTTCACAAGAAAAGGTTACCCTGTCAGAGCACAGCAGGGGAGATTGGCCGCACTTCTGGAGTCATATAGTCAAGCCCAGGCTTTGTTCTATCTCAGCTCTTAAATCAAGTTCCTCACAGAGAGAAGAGAAACCCACTTCCAGCTTTACATGTAACAGGGAGGACAAAGACAAGATTTGGACCACCTAATGCTATTGAAGCTGGGAGTAATGGCTTACACAAGTGGAATTTGGGGGCAGGATTTGTCCAGCTAAATGTTGACAACTATATTTCTCTCTGCTGACTATAAAAGGAGCTCAGCATGACTAGCTCAGGCGTAGATGTCTAAAGTTAAATGGGATTAATTCTCCCTGCTTGCTAGAGCCCCGATTCATTTGCATACACAGAAATGTTGTGTTTTCTTTGAGATACACCAGGTACCCAAGACATCTACACAAGACTTTCGGATGTGACACAGAAGCTATGGAAGAATGACCTCTTGTGAAGAGACAGCTGGAGATGTGGTGGGGTGCACCCAAGCATCTCAGATGGCAGTGGGTGGACACAGCTATATGGACATCTACGTAGGGCGGTCCAGAAGACTTCAGCTTTTGTAAACCTAAGGCTCAGAACACTATTCTGTCATTAGCTTGAGAGTTTCCTGGGTGTCAACACTTGGCTACTTTAAAAAAAGCTAAATACATGTCTAATTTATGTGGGGAAATGCTCTCCTTCCCTCTTCAGAAATGGTCACTTGTGAAACAAGCTTGCAAATGTTGACCCAGTAGGGTTTCAGGCCAAAGGAGCCTGACCCTTATGTAGATGAGTAAGTGCTCAGCCACGGGCACACATGGGCTGCTTTAAGCCTTTTACATCTAGGAGTCACTGGACAAAACACAGAAAATAAACCCAACTGCAGAGAGAGCATAAATCAACATCATAAAAAATAGTAATGGCGAATGTTGATACCTCAAGATATACGGGGAGACTGAATAAAAGATTGAGAGCAAATGCATTTACTTTTTATAGCATGTCACTATTTTATTTTCCTCCCGTTACCCCTCCATGTAGGATGTGCTACATGGAGCACACTTAACCACCTGTTCAGTAGAGAAATTAAATGCTTTAGAAAAGGATTTTCTATTTCTTCACTTTAGTGTCCACCAGTGGATGTTCCCTCTGGCTCCAGAAGCAGCTGGTGTAACTCAAATAGCTCATTAAAATGCCTTGTGATCCTTTCTGTTGTGTACATGGCACTTTAACCTGTTTGCTCCTGGACTTCCTCCCCCTGCCACAACTTCCCTCAAAAACAAGTTGCTTTTTATTTGGGAGAGAGTTTTGTGTATTTTCAGAAAGAAAGATTCAAATTGGGCAGAGCATCGTAAATACAACACTTGCTAATCTCTCTGCTTGTAGGCATTAGGAAAATGAGTTCCTAGCATTTGCTAATACTTCTCCAGACAAGTGTGTTCATTAAACAATGTTAATGTTTTTCTTCTCTTAAAAGCCAAACTATGGTATGAAGCAGCCTTGTGTTTAGCAGTTGCTCACTGGCTAAAAATCCTATGGCAACCAATAAATGGAAGCCAAAAAATGTTGCAATATTATTTTAGAGGACTCATCTGCTTATTTTTACAGTTAGCCTTGCATAACCTTCTGCATTTTTGGACTCTGCCTTATGTAGAATATTTCTTAAAGTTTCCATTTATTTCAATTGTGCACTGCACATTAGGAAAACTCCTAAAAGAATTAGAAAAAATGAGTCACAAATACTTTCCCTTTATGATGTTATTCTGCCCTTCTATAACCTATTTATGTACTGCCCTTACATAATACTTATTGGTGTTACAGTTTTGCTGAGGATCTGACACTATTTTTTTTTAATCTGCAAACCAAAGATGAAAACAGTGTCATGGTGGTAGTTTGAAATATGTCTGCTTCCTGGGATTTAAATATGCGGACAAAACAAATGATGTCTGGCTTCCAGCTGATGACCAGAGCTTGGTTTCTAGCTCAAGCCATCACATACTCATCCCAATAGTGTGTGGGGTTTGGGATGGTCTCTTTTTCTTTCAGTGTGGTTGTGGAAATGCGTGTTTATAAAAAATGAAAAGCAGTGTAAGGGTAGGTTTAAAAAGACGTATGAAAAAAATCCATTTGGTATGAATGCAGCTCAGGTGTTTGGTGTATGCCCATCTCTGTGTTACCTGGCATAACTAATAGTTACCAGCAGAATAACAAAGACTACATCTGTAGGATTTGGCCTTGGTTCATATAATGGCCAAGCAATGATATATTTCACTCTCTCCTCCCACAAAAATAGCAACAAAATCCTGGCAGCCTGTTAATCCGTAGCCAGTGGTGTTGCAGTACATGAATTGCTTCAATCCAGCTCTCTATAGATTGACTGGTTCATGCCTGATGTTGCAACCCCATCACACATGATGAATTACACATGCAACTCTTGCAAAATTGTAGTCTGAGTAAATAAAGGCTTAGAACTTTGTCTTTCTTTAGCAAACGGGAATCTCACGTAGAATAGAGATGGATGAGTTTTTGTTCCTGCATGTGTACATAAAGCTGTGCATGCACATACATAAATGAACAGTCCTAAATGAGGGAGGGGGTGGGGATGTACCATTCCTTCGTTTCACATATCTCTGCACCGAGCTGAGTGAGAAGCTGAAACAGGAAAAATGACGTATTCATCAGTTGCTTCAGAGCATCACAGCTTATTTCTCCAGCAAGAAGAGCTGGGAAAAGGTTTGGCACTTCTGTAGGCTAGAGATTTTCAGCAAGCTGTGCCTGCTGTTTGAAAGGGAGGGAGCTGATGGGAGGTGGCAGCAACCTGTCCTTCACCTTTTCGGGAAATCTTTGCCTATACAAGTTCTATTATTGAGAATTTGTGTTGCCTTGTGCATATGTAGAAAAGTAGCAGGGGAACCAAACAGTTCAGTTCTTGGATTCCTCAAATACCCTCAGGTAAGTTCCAGCACCCTGAGCTTTAGTTTTCTGCAGGAAGGATGTCTCAGTTCCTGACAGTTCAAGGAGACCAGCCTGTGGAGCCTAGAGAGTGATTAATCTCATCCAAAAGCAGACACTGATATTTCATCAGATGAGTAGTGCCCTACACCCATTGCCCAAGAATTTTTTTGCTTTTTAAAACAGGAACCAAAACATAGAAGGCAACATCGTACCTACCAAAAGTAAAAAGAGCTGTATCCTACTTTTAGCCTCACACAGAGGCTAGGAAAATAAATGTAACAATTTACATTCCCATTGGTTTCCATGGGCCTTGAGCAAGGACAGGTGTTTTTATTCACACAAAAGTGTGCATTTAAAGATAATTAAAACATATCTCTTCATATGCTAATCCTGTTAAAACGTGAACTAGGATTGCAAGATCTTTGGGACGGGGACAGCTTTTTTTCTCTGTGTTTGTATGTAGCAGCATAATAAAGTCCGGATATGCCTAGAACTGGAGGTCCTTATGACTACTGAAGTTAAACTAATATATTAGAATGACTGAACAGTTTTAGGATCAAGTACAATATGTCTTATTAGATCAGCAGCTTCCTATTCTTCAGACAAGGCATCTTCTCTGTTCTAATTGAATTCTTTGTGGTTTTTTTTGTACAAAGGGAACAAATTGTATCCAGGAACTTTAGCTGCAACTGACCTAATATTGCAAAACCCATTTCTCACGGAACCTAAGCAGGTTTTAACCCAGCTTTTGAAAGGGAAGCAAAATATAATCTATTTCAGCAACTAGACTCAGAAGAAAATCTGCTAAGGTTAAATGAAAGCAATGGAATAATTTTCCTTCCATGGTCCCTCTCTGAAAAAAAGTTCACATAAAAATCTCATAAGCTGATGTATTATCATTTTGGATGTTCCCCATACACTTTGGAATACCAATTCAAGAAAAAACATCTAGTATATTTTCTGAGGGTTTTCTTTAAAGCAATATTATTTTTAGTTATATCAAACACTGCATTACATTATACATTATATTACTATACTTCAGAGCAAGCAATCATCTTCTTCAGATTTATAAGAAAAAAAGAGATAGTGGAAGTTTTTTAGAAATTTAAACATACTGGTTTGATAAGTGTGGTTAACTGGTTTATGAAACCAAAGTGAGCGTGACATTGTCAGCAGTGATCCTTCCTGACCCACACTGATGTTTTGTACAGACCTGTTGGGTTTATTGTTGTTGTTCATTTTATGAATATATTTATTTATGCTTGGACCTGACAAGTAGTAGAAATACTGCCAGGAACAAGGCTTTTGTCGTTATAGTTAAAGTCATGAAGCTCTAGTTGCAAGGTGCCTGTACTACTCTAATGAGCTGCCCCATTGATTCATCTCCAACATTTGGACCCAATTTCAAATACTCCAAAGCAAGAATTCTCCAAGGGCGTTCTCAGGCTGCATGCAGGCTGGAAAGCCCTTGCTTAAGGTCTCAAAGCATATTCTCACTTGAAGTCCACACTGGAAGACCCAGGTGGGCACCAATCCACTGTGTGTAGGGCTGTGGATTTTGGGAGAGTCCTGAGTAGCAGTGCTGCACCTCAGTTTTGCTGCACACCCCAAAACCTAACCTTTGCATAGTTTCATGCAAAAATAAGCGTTATGAGGGCAAACTCAGTATCTTCATAAGGTAGAGGTATGATGTTTATAAACAAATATGGTATTTCTTGCAGTAAGATATGCTATTGTTAAGCAATCTTGTTGTAAATTGTCTCAGTGCTCACTGGAGGTTAATGCAATACACATTTACTGAGCTCTTAATTATGGTAGGTTAATAATAACAAACCCTTCTTTGTTCTGGTGTTTCTTTTACTTCATGTTTCTACTCAAAATGAACTGCCTTCATGATGGGGAGGTTGCAAATTAGGGTGAAAAGAGTAGAGGTTAATTTATTTAAAAAAAAAAAAAAGAAATTAGACAAAGAGGAATGAGGAATGCAGAGCACTCTCTCCTCTGTTCTCACAGCAGGATACATTCCAGGGTCCCTTTTTTTGTTGCTACTGTGCCGCTTGTCCCACGTGCCATAGCAATGCATAATTCCTGGTCAATGCATTCAGGAATTTCATACATTCGCACATGACATCTTTCCAGGTTATATTGTAGTGTTTTCTCCTCTTTTAACAAATGTTCTGTAGTTTTAGTGCTTCTTTTAAGACTTCATCATCTGGTGTGTTTTCTTCTGTCCCTGGTTTAAACTTTGTATTTATGTCTCTTATGATTGTACAGCAAAACTAAAATGACAGAAATGCAATAAAGTATTTTCAGAAGTGCTATTTTTTTTGAAAGTTCAGAGTTTATAAACAACCTGTGTATGTTTTGGAGGTCTGACTTGTTTGTTATTTTTGGTGCTGAAGCTGAAATGAACTGCAAAAGCCAAGAAATGTTGTAAGCACAACTCTAACTACTCTTATAATCTTATTTCATTCAGCTTCTGAGGGCTTATATGGACACTGAAAGGAATGCAGGCCTGGCCGAGTTCTTTTTCTGTGAAAAAAATATTAATTTGTTCCAAATCATCACTATTTTTTTTTGACATCTATATTCAAGGCCAACTTTCATTGATCACCCCAGAGGAGATACAGAAGGACAGAAGAGGAGGCTACACTTTTATGTAATTTCTAGGCCTCGCAGAAATTATATCCTTTAAGAGCAGTGGATTTTAAAAGTTTTGTGGTTTAGTGGATTTAATAATATACATGATTGCTTTGCAACTCAGTATTCCTCTGTAAAATATCCCAAATGTCAGGAATAAAAGATAACAAAAACAATGCACATTATCAGAGCAATTTGAAAAAAACATCAGCTGGCCATTTCACAGCAGGGACCTTCAGGAGTTAATGATGTTTTGATCCCATTTCTGGCCCACAACATGTTGGAGATAGCTGTTAGGTTCCAGACCTGTGTTCAGAAGTAATGACCTCATGCTGAGTTTCGCTATAATTTGGGCCATGGTGTTAAACAATTTACCACATCATAATTGATTATTTAATTTCATTTTTAAGAATTTTGTATTATTATTTTCTTTTATAAATGAGTCATTTTAAAATTATATGACATCTATGCAATTATTGCATAAAATTAATAGCATATAGTACATATTGTATATTAAAATTATTACATAGTATACTGAAATATGTTTTTGCATGAGTGCAATTTGAAATTCCTTACATATTTATATCTATGTATTTATATTTAAACAAAGTCCATTCTGTGGTCTCTTCTGTTCAGCTAGGGAAGGAAAGCATTCTCATGCTGCATGACACAGGGCTATCTCATCAGCCTGCTCTGTGCTGTTCCTTTCATATAACAGGGCTAATCAGAATCACTAGTGAGAAAGGAGCACGTTGCAGGTGCCTCATTGCACAGATTTTGCTTTCACACTGAGGAGCTTCCAGGACAGAATGACACAGGTGATTGATGGTATCAATGCCTACATGAAATAAGATAAAAATTTGAGTGGAAGGAATGGAGCAAACTAATAGAAAGAACTTGGATCT
>JAYRBT010000114.1:102008214-102062109 GCA_036023395.1 Myiotriccus ornatus
GTATCAATGCCTACATGAAATAAGATAAAAATTTGAGTGGAAGGAATGGAGCAAACTAATAGAAAGAACTTGGATCTCCATAGTCATCCAGCATCTTCCTGATCTGAATCTATTAATTTTGTCCTTCCCCTTCCCTTTTTCCCCTTCCCCTTCCCATCTCCTCCCCTCCACTTTATTCTACATCACATTTGCTCCCTTTGGACTTCCCCCTGACCTGTGAATGGTGCTGTCGGTCCTGAATCTTGAATTGAGGAACACAGTTATCTGATCAAATAAATTATTGCTAGAGAAAAATCACTATTACACAGTTTCTCCCCTTCAAAATAGAAAGGGAAACATCCCCCTTCTATTCCCCACATGTTTGAAGAGTCATACAGAAACTGGAAAGGGCAGGCAATATTTGATTTTTGATGCCTTAGGACTCTTCAGGCTCTAAGCTGTAGCACAACCAGTATCCCCAACTCTTATTACATTCAGTCAAATCTGAATGCACTGTATCAGAATTTCATTTAGATTTTCTAAGATTTGGCCTTTTGAAATCAGAATAAATTATAATGTTCCAGTCAATAGTTTGTCCAACAGACAGCAAGTCACTTGATTGTGCTTTAGTATGTCTCAATCTGTTAAACAATGAGGCTTTTCTTTGCTGAAGTGGAACTGGTGTGCATGCAGTAAGAATAAGCTCATTCTAACAATTTTGCTTTGTTTTTCTGTTTTAGAGAGAGTGAGTTTGTAAATACACTGTATTAAAGCATGTTTGGTAGCAACATGTGAACCATGCTGATGAAAGAATAGTTGACCCAAACTACTGAACCTCAGTCTAAAAAGACCAAAGAACATCAGGCAATTTTTGCTTATTTTTTTGTGGGGTGGGGTTTGTGTGTGTAGCTAATTTTTTCATAGCTGTTTAATTGTTTGTTTGGGGTTTTTTTTCCAAGACTCTCTGAAAACAAGACTGTGAGATGCTGTATGTCAGGGAATTCTTATACCACTTTTCTACCTGAGAATGATCCAGAAAGCCCACGAGAAGGATTGCTTTCATCTCTTTTGGCCAGTATAATTAAGTGCTAACTTCTTTATCTGGTGAACTGAATAGGATGATGCTAATTACTAATCACAATCAGGAAAGGGATGAAATATGAAGCTATACATATCCAAGATATTTTCCAGGTAGAGGAATAGGTTTGCTGACTTTAACCTTCTGTATATTGATTTTCTCAGTCTTGTTTCTCTTTAGTATACTGCAGACCAGATGCTGTCAGAGAGCAGACACTTTAAAGGACAAACTGTCTTGGCACAAAGCTCCTTAAACTGGCATCTGGATACCCCAGCTATTTCAGATTAAAATCAGGCTGATTCCTCTATTTTTAGGAATATTGCCTTACAAGTTTTGGGGTTCACATACAGTAGTATTGCAATCAGAAAAATAAATTTACTGTGGAGAATGAGTTGCATAAATATCAAGTTATTAACAATCAGCTGGCCAATTGCCTGAAGCCTTTTTTGTTTTCTTCATGGGACATAATTACAAGTACTTATTCATACAAATGGGTCTTACACACCTAAATAGATCTGTAGTGGTGAATTGAAGGTGGAAACAAAAGGGGGTTGTGCAATGTCTTTTAAATTTAGGAATAAAGTTCTCATTGTCACAAATCTTTAGCTGATGGTATAAATTCACTTGCTTCTGGCAATTTTTAATTTTTAAGAAGGCAGATGGAAGAAATCAAATTCAGAAGCATCAAATTGTTTTGCAAGTATTTTCAAAAGCAAGGGATGAGGTGGTTCGGGCAAAGATAGAGGCTCTTGAAATGTTTAGTAAGAATATAAAATTAGATCTGTCTCATGCTATTAGAATCTCACTGAGTGTTGATTTCTCTAGAAGAACACACCAGTTTAAAGAAATTTTTATCTTACTTCATATGCCAAACCCTAAATTCAAGACTGATGTGACCATGTTGACAATGATACCTTCTAAAAACAAGGAAGGGGGCTGAAAAGTAGCATTATAAAAGCAAAGAGCAATATAGTGAAAGGGAATATTATACTTCTTTCAGTATCAGAAATAGGCATTAGTATTAGTCTGTTCAATAATAAAAAATTAAACCAGAAGAAATAGACATATTTGCAATACTTTTCAAGCAAACATTTTAAGGGTCTCAAAATCAAACTAAAAGGGGTAAACCCACTTTAAACTTTCTTAAAGTGGAACTTTAGGCAATAATTATTTATTTTTGTAATTCAACCAGATCACAGCAGGGGAACAATCAGCTTGAGGTGATTGATGTCTGAGAAGGTCTCATGTGCTGATTTCTGAATTTACTGTAATGAAGGTCATCTCACCCTTCCATGCATTACCCATCCCCATTACACGGGATGCTTCCCTGTCTTGTTTCCTTTCCCCCTCATGTTTCCTTTCTCCTCATTTGAGTGCCCCTTGACTTCAGGGTCCCTTTCTGGAGCCAATAAGCAACACTTATGTTTCTCACCTAAGGTGGGATTCAGTTATCTAAACAAGGGTGTCTGTCTGTGCTTGCGACACCCTGGGTTAGCTTGCCTAGCCCTCAGCTGCTGGTTGAGAAAATGCAGGTGTTCTTTAAGGTCCATGTAAGGTCTGTCACACCAGCATATCTTGTGCATCTCAAATATTATGAAGACACTTGCTGAATTCTCTGACAGTGTAAATGTTTACATGTGAGTTTGGTTTCTAGGCTACCAGTGGAGCCCAGAGAGCTGCTCATCTTGTTCTAGACACGTCCATGTAGCCCCATAAAATGCCTAACAAACCCTGTTGACATCTTCAGCTTTACTTATTACCAATTTATAACCCCTCATTTCAGTCCCACATACTTGCCCCCAGGCTACCTGTTCCTTGGCTCAGCAAGACCCACACATCAGCCCAACAGTACCCTACAGAGTCTATTTTTCTAGCCCAGTACAATCAGAGTTTTAGGTGTTGACTAGTAGCTTGGTGTCAGTGACAGTCTCCCAGCTCTTTGGGAAAGGACTGAAAGTCCTTTGCTAAAAGGAAGCTGATTGTTCTTTCTGTTTCAGTCCACCACAATCTGTACAGAGGAAGCCACAGGAAGAGGACAAGAAAATAACTCATGCAGGCATTTTGAAATGCCATGAAATTTGTTTCTTTTGTCTAATACCAGTTCAATAATTCTACCTTTCTGATTTAAAGCTGGAATCCCTTATTTACATTTTGTGAGTCAATTATATTGGGGACAACATAAAATGTCTGTGCAGTGACTGGAACTATGTGAACTTTCAGCAGAGGACGTGTTTCCCAAAAGTTAACTTGATATTTCCTCATCTTGTCATCCGGTTGTTTAGTTTTTGTGTCTTCTAAAAATATAACTCTTCTTTTTTTCTTCTTCTAGCACCTGGAACTGGCAGCTACTTCTCATAGAGGGTATTCTTTTCCCCTTTACATCCTCCTTCAAGGTGAGTTTTAATAATATCTCATGTGCTACAAAAAATCTGTCTCAGTAATTTTAGTATTTTGTTCAGCATTAAAAAAAACCTACAACAACCTATCAGGAAAACCGTATTCAGTTTTTTTCCACAGTGGAAACTGTGAATTATTTATAACAGTAGTTTGATTATATTAAAAAGCACAATCCCAAGTCTGCAGTACATTACTGGCTCCATTCCTTGCCTAAAACAGGCGTGTTTATATTTTTCCTCAGTAAATATGTGATAATTAAATGCAAATAGACCATATTTTTCAAATGAATTCCCAACCCTGGAAACTTGGATGATGATAATCTTGCCTAATAAATGCACAACTGCAAGTGAAATCAAAGTTTACTGAAGCAGAACATTCTTAGCAGTCAGTAGCAGCCATCACTTAGTGAAAAAAACATCCAGGATTAATATAGACACATCATCGAAAAATGGATAGCCTAAAGGTATTTTATAATCATGGAATATACCTAAGTATTAATTGAAAACACTGTGCACTCTTTATGGGATGTTCTCAGCTAATCCATTCCTTTAAATTATTAGGCTATATTGAAGTCATGCCTAAGGCTGTCATCAGCTCTCTTGCATGTTCCCCATTGTGTTTGTTATCCCCTGTTTCTAGGTCAGCTTTTCAGCCTTTTCCTTTCCCCTTGTGGAAGAAGCAATTTCTCTCCCACATATTCCTTTACGAATAGACATACACATGTTCCTTGGCTGGCCACACCTGGTCTTCTCCCTCTCCTGCACAGTCCGAGACCCCAAGACTCCCTTGGGGCTAGTGGAAGGACTTTCGTATTTGCATCCCATGAGTAGCTCTGTTTCCCCCCATTTTTTAATGGATTGGTCTCTCTGATGTCTTTCCAAATCTTCGGAGCTAAAGACAGAGGAATATCAAAGAGCAGAGAAGAGATCATCAAAGAAAGGACTATTGCCTGCCCAGTCTGCAATGAGAAACTGAAACCTCTTCTGCAGCCATCCTCATTCCCTCCTCCTTTTCTCATTCTTCCCAGCATGCTCCACTGTTTCACAGCTGTTTTCTAACATTAGAAAATATATTATCATATGTCCTTAAGAAGAGCCTAAGGTGTGGGATCTTGTCTCAGTGGCAGGATGCTGGCAAGAAGCCGAGCATTGTTTTTGTACTACCAGCCCTCCCTGCCCCAAATAACTCAGTTTTCCTTGCTGGAATTCCTGTATCTGCACTCCCAAGACCATATTCCTAAGATATTTGGAGAGAGTCCTAAGAATATCTCCCCTTTTTTCCTTATGACTTCCTCACAAGAAAGTATTTCCCCCCCTTACCTAATTCTCCTTACCAGTTAAAGACAGAGGCTGCATTTTGTTCACTCTTATGGATTTTATGAATGGGGAAGAATATTATACAGCCTATAGGAAGCATGACTTTAAGGTCTGATGTCTATTCCTTCTGTAGATCACTCACTTTCATGCATTAATGTTTTCTTGCCTGAACCTGGAGAGAGAGAGCAGTTGCGGGGGAGGGGAAGGCAGGTTCCTGGAAGAAGGAGTAGCTGACAGGATGTTGCTTTTGTTGGAAAAGATCCGTCCTGTTGACAACAGGGAGGACCCAGTAAGGCTGAGTGCTAGCTACCAACCAAGTAGCATACTGCCAATCAGAGTGCAGAGGCCAAACTTTCCTTCTTCCTGCCAAGAAAAGACATTTGAATAAGGACTGAAGTATGATTTCAATTTCACTCCAGTTTAATGCAGACAGCAGAAAAACACAGTGACTCACAATGCATTCTTGACCCTTCAATAAATAAAATTTCCTCTCAGAAGTCTGCAATTTTGAATCTGTAGAGAGGCAGGGTGAACACTTCGTCCTAGGATGTACGCAGCACACCAGCTGAGTTTTCATTCTCAGAAAGGCCAAGAAATAAACATGTTGGAAGTTTTCAGAAAAGGCCACAATTTACATTAATGTGCTGTTTCCTTCACAGATGCAAAAATAAAAAATTTTAAAGGGCAATAGCTGATTCTATTCCCATAGCTATAAATCTTAACCAACCTGCCCCAAAGCAGCTGCCTCCTTACCCTCATGTCTTGCAGCTCTCTCCATGAAGTATGGTGAGGGGAGTGAGGCAAAACGGATGGATGAAGGATGCATTGCCACAGACAAGGCTGTAAAGTTACTATGTAAGCTACAAATTTACTACATAACATTGCTACACAAGGTAGGGGAGATTTTTTTTTCTTTTCTAGGTCCTCCCTTGCTTGTGGTCCTACTGCCTAAAGAGTTTCTTGGTCACATAGCCACGGCCAGATGACCCCCAAAAGCTGGCAAACGTATTGGCAAGTGGCATTGTTTGTTCTTTATCTGTATCTGAAGGTGACCAGGAAATATGAATAACAGCTTAATTTTGGATTTTAGATGCAAGCCTGAGGTTTTCACTTTATGTAATGCTTTCTGAAATGTCCTGAAAGGAACTGAAGAGTTAGGCTGAAGTCCAGGAAAGGAAATGAATGGTAGAAATGATACATAATCTCCCCTGACATCCTGTTAACACAGCCTCGTGCTTAGCCCAAGAGCTCTGCCTTGCAGATCTGGCAGACCCTGCCTACAAATGTGTTTTTGCAGCCCTGTCCTGGTTTGCTGTATACCAAACTCTTTACTACATGCCAAGGTCTCTGAGTTTGCTGCTGTGACCCTGAGCTGGGAAAACCACGCTCAGTGTGCCACATGCCATCCCTTGGTGTCTTCCCTTCTCTGGAGTGTAGTGCTTTAGACTGGCATATGTTCAGATCATATAGGCTCATATCTCCTCTCAGACATTTAGAGCCTGGCTCAAGTTCTGCTAAATGCGAAAGAAAGATTTTAACTGACGTCACGAAGTTTTGTTCAAGCCCTTTGGGAAGAGCTGGGATGAAGGACAGGAAGTACAACGTACTGTGAGTTGTTTTTTTTCTCCCCAAAATAATTATTTATTTATGAGTGTATTTATTGACTTCTTTGATGTTTTAATCATTGTGGAAGCATAGCAACTGATGGATCCCTATTAACATACATTTAAATACAAAAGGGGCAGTTCACTTTTCAGCAGTTTGAGCACCTGCAATTCACATTAGCCTCAGCCGGAATTCTGTGTGCTCAGCAAATTAAACATTCAGTAAACAATGCTATAACAGCATTGGCTTTAAGATGAAGTCATAAATGCATGAAAACAGGACAAAGCCTATAGCTATTTGTTGCTATATTCAATCTGTTATGCCTCTTGGTCCTGGAGTAGAACTCTGGAAAAGATCTCAGTGGCTGTGAATTAGTTCAGCTCCACAATTACAGCACCTGAGATGAGAGCTGGTACTTTGCTTATATTAGATAACCAACCCAAAATTGTCACATAAAAGGAAGATTAATTTTTTATTATAATACTAACAACAAATTCATCTTTGAGCTGAATTAATCTGACTTGCTGAGTCCTTCAGGCCACCACTCTTCTTGTTTGATATGCTGAGACTACTAACTTTTCACTTCTGGTGGGAAGAATCGAGAGGGTGTGATTTTATGCAATCTCATTTTGCTTCTGAAATATGCCCTACCACAAAGAGTCCCATTTGTGGTATTTACCATCTAACATCTATTAATTTCTATCAAAATTATGGTGCAAAAAAGATTATTCTTAGTGAACAAACTGAACCCAAGGATTTGTGCATAGTCAGTAACTTGACCTACCAAGGTTGATCCATTAAGAGAGACTTAAAGGACCACTCCAGCCCTGTTTTCAGATCAGATCTGAAGTGTGTTAACTTATTTTGAAACTGGGGGCTGTGAGAGATGCCCACTGAATATGCTAACAAAAGGAAACTAGGGAGCTTAAATGCAACCACAAAAGAAATAAAGCCAATTTTTTATCTGCTTGGGTAAGATATTACTTACTCAAGAGGTTGTACACATCAGAAATGAGATTTTGACTCTTGCTCTTGGAAATTACCACAACAGGAAAAGGCTACATCCTTCCTTGGATTTAAAAAGTGTTGTGAGTAAATCCTGTCATTGTGCCAGCCTACCCCACCTTGTGCTGAGTACCAGGGAGCCATCAGAAATACTTCAGTGTACTGACAGACTTTTGGAGGATTACGAAAGTGTATAATAAGAGGTAGTGAGCAGTTTGGAGCACTTTTTCTTGGTTTCCTACACAGACACATCAGTGTTTTCCTCCTTTCTAATGGCACTTCACACAGCAGTGGACTTCGGGCCAAAGAGGAGCTGAAGGTGCTTAAAAATGATCCATTATTTACTTCAGAGGAGTAAGAAAGCTAAAGGAGGGAGAGCATATGGAACATCTGTGTGAAAAAAACCCAAACCTACACAGTAGAGTGTAATAAGGCTCCAAACTTCCACCCTGTAAATTTGCAGAAATTAAGAATGTAGATGCTTCTTAGAAATCAGGACCAGAGCAGGTACAGCATTGACTGGTTTGGCACAGTGTCCTGGCTAAAGTGATCAGGCTCCAGGTGAAGTCCTTCCCTCTCAGCTGGGACCCAGGATGCTTTAATGCCCTTCAATGAACAAAGGGCAGCCCCTTCCACCCTTGGAACAATCAGTTTGTTTATCCAGTGCCAGGAGCACTTGCTAT
The DNA here is from genome assembly GCA_036023395.1 of Myiotriccus ornatus. Taxonomy (NCBI): domain Eukaryota; kingdom Metazoa; phylum Chordata; class Aves; order Passeriformes; family Tyrannidae; genus Myiotriccus; species Myiotriccus ornatus. Next base: position 102,016,278 of record JAYRBT010000114.1, read on the forward strand.
CCCATCTCTTTCAAAGAGATTTTTTTCTGATTCATGGAAGTTAGGGAAGTGCTCGGATGAAATGCTGCTATTTATTATGAGTGTCTCCCTCAGACCCCTGTGTTTCAAGGCCTGTGCTAGGAACCCATTTCTCTTTTGCAATCCTGTTTCTAATACTTCTTTCAGTAAACAACAGCTGACCTGCATAAGTATGTGGAACTGACTGGCCCCAGGCCCTCTCATCTCTAAAGGACAGAGCTGTGCTGTTGCAGATGGATCTATGTTCTTTAGCATATTTTTATCTTTTTTTTTTTTTCTTTTTTAGTGAGGTAAAGAAGGTGGGTGTATGGATAGTTTGGGATGGAAGGGAACCTCATGAGACTGAAATCAGGCAAGTCTTGGGGTTCTGCAGCTGGTAGTTCTGCTGTTGTTTCCCCCAAATGAAACAATCTTGCTGGGATTTTGGAGGAACCAGGAGTGACAGACAAATGGACAGGCAGGGAGGTTACAGTTTTATGACAGAAAACAGGAGAGGGGAAATCTCTAAAGTTTTATCTGTTTGTGGTTTCACCTCTACTACATGAGAAATAGTATTCTTGAGACCCCAAGCTCTTTAACCTTATCTTCTGCTCTAGAGAACTTGATGTGATTATTTACTTGGGACAGGGAAAATGGGATGTGGCAGAATCTGACTGATCTTCCTCCAAAGAAAGGAAGACACCGACCACACATGCTGATGCCATTAGATATCTAACTGGCTTCGGAACTACAGAAGTGTGTTTATTGTTTACAAGTTTTTATATTTGCACAGTGTTTGCCCAAGGCCTTTGCAGACAGGTTTGAATCCTTTTTTATTCCTCCCATTGAGTAGTGGTTTATTTTGTTACAACTCATTTCCTCACCTCATGTGAGACAGATGCCATTGTTAGCTTCTTTCCCTTCCGTTTGATATTTGGATGGTAATCATAAGGGATCCTTGTACAAATCCTGCAGAGCAGATCCTATCACACAACTTGGGGACATTCTGTCAGGACCTTGGCTGCTTGGCATTGACTTCAGTGTGTTTTGAAAGGAAATTTCCTGGTATGTTGGTCAGCACTGGTGGGCCTGCCAATGGACGGAGGTCTCAGCCAAAAGTAACTTCAGCATGGTGTTTACATCTGTAGCATCAACCACGGATGCTAGAAATTCAAATGTCAGTAGTATGGTAAATTATAAGGTATAAATGAAATAGTCTATATGATGCCTAAAATGGAAGAAAAATTATCCAAACAATATTAGTATAGATAAGGTAGAGAGCAGTTAGTGTTTCTAATACATAGCCCTAATGTTGCTAATGCATTTTAAATATACTCCTGGGTAAACATTTTTACTTTATTTTGTAGGTAAGAACTAAGCCCCTGTTTCCCTGTTTTTAGTTTCTCTTGCACTGAACACTCCTGTATTATTTGGTGCTGAGGACTACGGAAGAAATGAATAAGTTACCAAAATAAATCAAATATGTAAAGATATGGATGATGCCAAGTCTTCTCATAAGCTTGTATGGAAAAACCTGAATATTGACAGCACTTTTATCTTTAATGTACCTGGATATAAGAACATATTTTTAAATAAATATTTTATCTGTCACCTTGCCTAAAAAGGGAATTTATACCAGAATGGAGAGAGTATTTGTTTGGAGGGATAAAGAGCTGTAGCTATGCAAACATGCACACAATAGAGGTTAGGCATTTTGGCCTTGACTTTTAGGAGCTACTAAATCTGCCTGAAAAATTCCTTCTATTTAGAGACCAGCAAGCATCCTACCACTTACCAAGGACTGCCTGTGTCTGAATTAAAATGTAGATCTTTAACACTTATGTAGGACTTTGCTCTGATTATTGACAGCAGAAATTTCTGTAGCATAAAAGCATGTCTTCTAGGAGTGATGCTGAATCAATATGACTCAACAGAATAATCTGGACCATTTCAGAGATAGTCCAACCAACACTTTTTAGCTCAATTTGAAGTCAAGATCAGAAACACACAGGTAGCTTTTTTTTTTTTATACAGTCCAAATGGAGACCACTAATGTGCTCTTCAGAAATGTCCTCACCTGCAATTTATATACAGTAAAGATTATTGTCTTCTAAAAAAAGTATTTTGAAGAGCTATTCAAAGTAAATTGAAGTGCTCGAGAAACTTGGAAACAGACCACTCATAGCAGGAGATGGACATGAAAAAAATGTGCAAAACAACAACCGAGATAGAGAAATAGGAAGAAATGCTTTTTCAGCCAACCTGTAATTAGCTTGTGAAAGTCACAGCTACAGAGAGTCAAGGGCAAGAATATAATTAGATTCCAAAAGGGACTGGAAATGTATATTGATGTAATTAATTATAGTTATGGATATATTTCCTAAAGTGTTTTTTTCAGCAATATTAAACCTCATTCTTCCCCCTGGAGGGACTGTGTTTTTGCAGAAGGCCAAAGAACACATGGGCAGGAAGCAGCCCTTAGCTAGTCTGCAATGCACAAATGACACTCCTGAGGGAGAAACAAAGGTGGTGTTATGGTGTTGAGCAGTAGGGCCAGTAAGGTGCTGGGTGGTCTGTGTGTGTGCGAGACTGACACAATAATGACTTAGACTAATACTCAAACATACAGTCACGGATGCCAGATGGTCACCAGCTGGGAGACAAGTCTCATTTTTGAAATTGTACATCCCTTGTAAAATAAATCTATTGCTATCAGCCTCTGTAAACTTTTACAGTCTGCTCTGTTGGCTGAATTAACAGTACACTAAGTATGGTAATTATAGATACTGAGGTAAATTTAAGTTACAACTGGAAAGTTTGTCAAAGGTAACTACTATCATTAGTTTACATAAACTAAGAGGCTCCTGTCATGTGCAAAGACCACAAGAAGAAAAGCTTTCCAATATTGCAGATTCATTTTTTTTGGTGATATGTTGCAAGCCTAGGTAATGCCCTGGAGTTGACAGTGTTTTATTGGGGGCTTCTTTTGCCCTTTCTTATCACAGAGGAAACGAGCTAATATTTTCCTTTCTACTTAAATACACAGCTTAGTAGCTAACACGTTACAAAAAACAAAGTAATCAGGAATGGGGTGGTGCAATCCCAAAAGTAAAATAAAACCCACACTGGAATACTAATAAGCCATGTGATAAAAATACTGAAGGCTAGGCATTCTTCTGCAAATAAGGAATAAAAACTTTCTGCAGCTTCCGTTCTTGGCAGAAGAGACTTGTGATTGCATTTACTATGGGAGGTCAGGAACAGCCAACCTGACCAGGTTCCTTGATGCTCGTCACCAAATGGGCTCAGCTCCCTTGGGATCTGCTCTGCTCAGTTCCAAGGATAGTTTTGACCCAAAGGGCCATATACAGAGTTATAAAAGGTATTTATGAAAAGAATGAGATCGTGTAGCAGAGGTAATAGATGTGGGCACGTATGATCCCCTGACCTGCTCACTGAAATTTGAGGGGTGCTTTAGGGCATTTGCTAGTTAATTTGGGTGGGATTTCTGCTTGGCCATGGAAACAATTTTTGTGGTTTTTTTTTTTTTTTTTTTTTTTTTTTTTTGTGGTTGGAAAAAATTAGAAAGATATTAATAGGTGATCTCTGACTAGTTCTGTTTCTTTGTTTGGATTTCCATGTATGATGAGGCAATTCAAATTAAAAGAAAAAAAGATATATCAAAGTAGACATTTTTGTACTGGCTTGATATGGTCATATCTGGGTTGAATTTTGAATGAACCAAGTCTGGCTGTAGTTACTTGTCTAAGCACAGTCCCATTTCATAAAAACACTGCTAGAAGCACAGAAGGGGTATTGTAGTGCAGTACAGAAATACACTGATAAAATTGTGTGAGAAACCTAGTATCTGCTTTCAGTAGCAATGTAGCCTTGAACCATAATAGGTAGCAGAAAGCTAAAAAGCTTTGTCTGTTGCTCAAAAGTAAATTGTGCCTTCTAACAAAGCACAGACAGATAACTTTCAGTCACATATCTCTTTGGAATAACTGCTTTCTATCAATGAGCACTAAGTGAATGCTAGACCTGGGTGTGTTTTACCCCTTAGAGATCTGGGCTACAACAACCTGCTGCCTTAAAAAATATTGCTTGAACAGCCCCTCCCCCTGAAAAAAGAAAACAAAAGGAAAAAAAAAAGGAAAAAAAAGTTGTGCACCTTTTCAAAGGGGCTGTTCCCATCCCAGCTCTTTCTTGTACCCATAGAGAATTTTATATGCATTTTACAAAACATTGTTTTTGACAGAAACTTGAATGTCTATCAGTTTTATTAGTGGCATAGATTATTTTAAGTTGTTCACCAGAACATCTGTTTTATCAAAACCAAGCTGGTATGTTTTCTTCAGCAATGGCCTGAGTTCTTGTGGTACTAGCTCGCCATTAATGCCAGTTGGAATTGGTAGGGATCAGTGACCCCCTGTATTGAATCCTCATTTATTCTAAACTCAGTTGGGGAGGAATCTGCTTCCCACTATCACTCTAAGGCTTCAACTGGAAATTTAGTTTGACCTGATACAAAAAAAATTAGAAATGCTGAATCTACCTTTGGCTGACCCCCTTTTTTTTCTTGTACCTCTTTAGGGACACGTAGACTTGAAGGAAATAGAAAATGTTGGAGTTGACAGTCACTGACAAAAATATGACATTTTATTAACAGGACAAGCATAAATTTGGGCACATGCAGTTCTACTGAAGTACAGCTAGTGCTTAAATCCCCACCAAACAATCAGATGCCTTCCCCTGTACATGCTGCTTTTAGAGAGATATTCATATTTCATGTATTTTACCTAGCACTTATGAAAGGGAAGACAATGGAGTTCATTGCTTTCCTGGCTGCCCACTTTCGAGATTACCATGCATTAAAAGAAGTCTCTTAATTCTGTTGTAAAGTTGTAGGCCAGAGCACCTGAGATATGGGAATTATTGCTGAGAATAGCAACTCACTAATGACATCATGACAAGAACCTCACACTCACAGAGAGCCACTAACCACTCACAAAAACAGTAAAAGCAGACAGCATCCCTCAAACTTTCTGACAGACCCTTGACTCAGAATGCAAAAAAATAGTTAAAATAGTTTTGCTGCTTGTGCTTCCAAGTTGTTTCTTTACAGACCCAAAAGCATATGCTGGACAGATGTTGTACTCAGTCTGATAAGTTTGCATATGGTATTGATGAGCTGTAGATACCAGAAAACTCTTGGATTTATGTAACTAGATATGTCCAAGTAAAATCTGTGAATATTAAGGGGATGTAATTCAGAACTGATGTAGCCTGTGACTGGAGTACTAGTATTCTGCTTTAGGCTTCCAATATGTAGAATATCAACAAGAAATAATTATTTTATCTTTGTCTTTTTAGATGTCTCATTAAGATGCAGCAATTAAGCCCTAATTTCAGCAACATTTTTACAACAAAGTCAACGTCTTTAAAAATATGTAATTTCTTCTGATTCATTTTGTTAATTACAGTGTTATTAATAAATAACTGCTTAGGATTGCACTTTATGGGATTTTGCACAGGGATGGAGTCTTCAATGGAAAACTGTACATTTTCCTTTCAGATATATATGACCACCAGTGCCAAAAGAGCACCTATTATGAACATTCTTATGACCTTCCAGTTGACAGTAATACTTCCATTTGTAAATATTATGAAGGAAATGTCTGTAGGAAGTTTTTTTGCATTCTTATCAGAGACCTCTCATGTCACACTGTCTTACACCCTGAACAGCATGCAAAATTCCAGTGTAGGAGTATAGGAATTAGTTTGTGTAAGGAATTGATTAATGTCTAACACAGTTTCCATAAGTTCTACTCTAACGTTCCCTCAAATTTTATCTATCCCAAAAACATACAAGACTGACAAATTTCAAGTTTGTTACAAAAATATTCCCATTAGTTACTGTGAAGCTGAGTGAATGTTTTGCTCTTACCACTTACTGTGTGATTCCTTCCAATAGATCAAAACAGTGGTGAGCAAAACCTGAAGACAGACCATGCATGGAGTATTTTCTTTTGAACAGTACTTGCCCTTTCACTGAGTTTCTTCTGAGACAGGGAACTTCAGCCCTTCTCAAAGTTCCTTTGGCACAGGACAGGAGAGTTACAGAGCTGTAAGGGACTAACGTGGTTCTGATTCTCTTGGTCTGCTGTGGGGTAATAGTTACTTGGCTTATTAACCTTATTTTACCAATGGGTACTGGAAACCCACGTGCTTTTGAGGAGCTTGACCCAAACAATTCACTCAGAGTCTTCCAGTTTGTTTGAAGCATAATATAACTGACTTGAAAAATTGATCAGTTAGTCTTCAGAGGAATTCTTAAAGTTAACACAGGGCTAAAATCCCAGCTGCTTCCAGAAAGTGAGGTGCTATAGCTACAGATCTCCTCTGGAGTTCATCACTCTTTAAGGATATGAAGCAGCTCTGTAATGTGCATCAGCTGCTCATGGTTAGCACAGGACTGCCCAGTGAGGACTCAGGAATGTGCTGTGTTCCAGCAGTGGCTGGAGCCCTGATACCTTTTCCAGTCCCTGACTTGTCTGTCCGGGCTTTCTGCCATAAAGCTGCTGCCAGTGCACACAAACCAGCTACATATGTGTGGGTGAAGCACCCTTCTTCATTTTAGCAAAGATTAAATACATTGACACCGAAAACATGCAATTCAGTACTCCTTAAGGCATTTTCCTTCAGTTTGACTCATATAGAGAAATTCCTCAGGCCGCTTTCATTTTACTATTTTGGTTTCACACCTCTGCCCAACAACAATGAAATTAAAAACAGTTAAAGTAGAAATATTAAGAAAGGAGTGAATAATTCACTAAGAAAGATGGACATGCTAAAACTAGTCTGTCTCTCTGTTCAACCAATCTTCAGGCTGGTTGTAATTTCCAAATATTTTTTTATGACTTTGGTTTGCCTGGTGTTCTCCTGAAAATTTATTTTTTCACTGCAGGAGTCATCACACAGAATTTGCTTCAAGTACTTGAAAATCTGAACTGTGTTACTTAATTGTGAGTTGCTCATAGGTAGTTACATGAGATGGCAGGAGTTCAACAGCAGTGAAAGCAGCTGACAGCTGGAAAAGATTGCCTTGGGTTGAAGTCTGTCTGGGATGCCAATGAGCTGCATACATGGAATTATTTTAGAGTTTCTAAAAACTGTTTGGTGTGCAGGAATCATAAAACCGTAGAAAGGTTTGGGTTAGAAGGGACCTCTGTAGATCACCTGAGAGATGTGGGCTTTAACTAGAGTAAAATGAAGACAGGACCAGACTATTTGCTACAAGCAGACTCTCAATGTGTTTTTCTGTAGCTATGTTTCCATAAAATAATTATATTTACATGGGAGATCTAGTTCTTCCTAATGGGCACTTTTGTAGGACACTGTTTTATCATCTGAGTTTACCTGCCCTTGAGATAGAGTCTTAAGATGTTATAAGGACTCTTCCCTGTTGTCTCAGCTGTAGTTGCATCTAACACAAACTCATTTTTACACTTGTGCAAATCCCTGCCAAACATGTTTGGGAGTATTTGCTTAGCTTCTGTTTTTATTACTGAAGAAACATTTGCCTCATATGTTACTGCCACTGACTCCTATTTGAGGCCAAATTATTTTTAGTGGGGATAAATCTTTTATGGAACTAAATTTTTTATTAGTCTAAATACAAAATATTTATGTTCCATTACATATTTACAACGTTGTTCATGAAAAATTAATAGTCATCCTAAAGAAGTATTTCCATGGGAATTATTAAAAAGAAGAAAAAAAAAGGAAGGAAAGGACAATTCCACTGCAACTTCTTCCCTACAATAAAAGAAATATTTGCAGATAAGAATTTATGCAAAGCAGTTAGCAAGCAGTAGGTAAGTGCTTACCACTTTTAAATCCTGCTTGGAAATTTCCGTTATGTCACATATGATCATAATGATGAACTGTAATGCTTTGGGTAGAGACTAACTTTTCCCTAGCCTTCTTCACTAGAAAAATTTCAAAAGAAATAATTACTACTTGCTGTTCTCTGTCTACTGTCACAGTGAAACTGCTGTTAAATTCTGTTCAAACATCTTCAAATGTCTGCAGCATTTCATTAGAGTTTCAGCCAAATTAATTTCTGAAGCAATACTATTAAAATTCTGGTCAATGAGCCAAGCAAAGCACACAAGCAAGTATTTAAGCAGTGGGGGTAATCCTGGGAGTTCAATGGTACTATTATAATGGAGTAAGTCAAATATGTGCTTACTTAGCTGCATGGGGACTCAGTGTATCTCAATGCACAGCATCTATAGGCCTGAAAGCCAACAGAAGCTAATAGAAGGGCAGTCTCTGACTGAGAGATTTTGAGCCAGCCCAAGAATGATCTACTGTCATTCATGGTGTCTAGTAGATCAATTGACATAATTGGATGATGAATAAAATGGTTCCCCAAATATGAATATTGCCCACTTTTCTATAGTTCTCTTTTTTTTTTTTTTTGGTCACAGGATACTGCTCATTGCCTGTGACCACTCCAAGATCACACCATTCACCCTGAAGAACTGACCTGGCTTGGAATCCAAGATTAGAAGGCTCAATTTTGTTCTTCATGCAATACATAAGATGATTTTCTTCATGAACTGCAGCAAGTTTCTAGCTGTGACCTTTTTCTCTTCTGGGTAAGAGGCAAGTACGTGTGGGGTAAATATTTTCTTTCTTATTGCCCTCTTTTCAATAAGACAGTTGCTCAAAGGAGCTTTTCCCTGACAAGAATTTGTAATAATATTTTTTCATAATGTACCAAGAAATCCTTTGTCAAGCAATTATTTCCTGTTTTAAATTAGAAACACAAAGCAGAAAAACAAAAAGTGTGTGTGTGGGAGAGTCTTTTACTTAGAGGGCTGGAGGGGAGAGAAGGGTAGTTGAGCTGAATAAGTTCTGTGGCAAGTTTCCCAAATAATTTTTGCATCGGATTTGCTAAACATTTCTTTTAATCTGATGTCAAGTCACAAGTTGTCTTTCTCCTTTATATGTCATTAAGACACACCATCCCAGAACAACGGGTTTGTATTGTAAGGCGACAAAGTAAATACACACGTCACTGTGTGTTCAGACCTTCCTGGCATAATGTGCTCAGCCCATTTACTGCCTCTTCACTGGCACTTGGAGAGCTCAGTTCCCAGAGAATTCACCTGATAACATCAGACCTGGAACCATATACATCGAATTCACCTCAGAGACTTGCAATGAACATGTAATCGTTTCTCTCTAACTTCAGCAACATGACTCCAAACTGCTTTTGTTCTGACTCTCCTTCAAGTGCAGGAAGTTGAGTCATGGTTGTTTGGAACTGCAGGACTGCAGGTCGTGTCCTTGTGTTCTCGGTGGATCCATATGATTCTGATTTTTTTGGTCATGGTGTCAGAATGACAGCAAGGAAGGGATCAGTCCCTTTGTGATTGCACTTTTTTTTCCTACTAAGATACATACATTTAACCTTTACATCTAATTTAAGTCATCAACCTTTTGTGTTTCCTAGAATATCTTACTTCCCGTCTGTCTGTGCTTTTTCTTGGGACATAACCATATATTTATATCCTCAGGTAAGAGGTGAATTTGCTTTCATAAAGGAATAACATGGGCTAGAGCAAGGACTAATGAACGGAATTAAGTGGGAGGTGGTGTCGGGTGATAAGGACAGCTAATAACAGCAGGATAAAACAACTCCCAAAACCTAGTTTTAAGAATATGTAGAAAGTCTGTTTTGACTTTTCTGTTTAGGTACATGCTAATTTACAAATCTGAAGACATGCAGTTATAGAGACCAGGAAACAGTTATGGAGGTTGGGAATTAGGAAGGTTTTCAACACAACAGCTCACCTGGGACAGATAGAAATCTGACTTGTGGGTTTTGACAAAGGTAGGCTGTGATGGGCTCATGTGAACCTCAGCACTTAGTGTGGCCAAACCCTGTAGAGTTTGGTTCAGCTACTTGAAGAGCTGTGCAGAAGATGGGCATGCAGTTGTGCATTCAGGAACCACTTGGACATGGCAATCTGGCTGAGTTTAGCTTCTTTGAGTGACTGGGACATTGCCTCTAACATCATTATTGGCTGTGGAATAGCTCTGAGTATCCTGTAAGGAAACTGTTCCCTGGTCTCCACCAGCCAGACCTGTCAACTCTTTTCAGTCTTCTGCTCCCACAGTTTTCTCCCTTCTCATGTCCCACTCCCACCCAGCAAGTCTTTAGTGTCCAAGACGTCTCTGCTGGTCTCTGATCCTCTGTGGTGGCCCAGCTTGTCTCCCAGCTAGGATGTGTTGCAACCACTTCAGCCTGTCTACAATCACAGGGTGTGAAACTGTGGCTCAAAACCTTGCCATGGAAAGACACCCATAGCTTTCCTCACCAAATGGCTCAACTCTGTCAGTCTTCTGCCATATTACTCATCATGTCAGATGCATCTTCCTCCTGTCTGATCTGAGTCAGCACCTTTCTACTCACCAGGAAAAAGGCTCCCAGAGAGAGGTCTCTTTGGCAGGTGTGTGGAGGATCATAATGCTCTGTGGAAAGCATATGGTTTCATAAAGAATGTTCCCATGGATATTCCCTGCTAAATTTTCCTTCAGGTTCTCTTAGAACTGAAATGAACCTCAAATTATTTTTTGCAGAATTCTGTTTCCTGAGATTTGAGCTTATTAAAATGTTGCCTGAGATATCAGTAACTGGCTCAGTCTTTGCTTCAGGGGTTTTTCCCTTTACCCTGCTGGGGCTTTCAAACAGTGTAATTTTCTTTCTTTAACTTGAGGCTCTCTATCCCTGAGTTATTCTCTTCACCCCCAACCTCTTCTGCAGCAAATCCCAGGGCTTTCTACCTGAAGTCAGCTAATAGCTGAGTTTTGTGTTCTCATCAGGAAGGAGCAGTGTGATTAATTCTCTAGTGTCTCTGCTGTTCCCCTGAGCTCTGTTTCCGTATGGGGAGTCTGTAATGGAGCAGGGTGGGAGCCAGCACTGAACTCCCTTTTCCTTAAAATAGACATATCACCTGCTCCACTTTCACATTATGGAATAAGCCATGATGTGAGAAGAATAAGCAATACTGTCTCATCACTGACTTGCAGTCTGCATGTTGTCATCTTGCAAAACGTAGAGACAGTCTGTAATAAAGAAGATGTGATTCAAGAGGGATGTGGGCAAAATACTACAATTAAACAGAAAAAATCAGCAGCATGAATATGCCTCTTGAGGCAGCGCTCCTTGGAAAGATTTTGATTTACAGTGTGTCAGAAAGGAAGTACAAATGAGAAGCTTTTAGAGGTGGATGCCTCTTAGTGCAGAAAGGAGGGGCATTCAAATGTGTTCCACATCCAATAGCACTTGTAGAGGTTATTGTGCCCAGTAATGCCTGGATAAACCTAAATACTATACCCTCATAGAAGGTAACAAGGGACTTAGGAGCTGTGAATTTTTGATTGCCTTGGGGAACTCCCTATTTCTCTCTGTTGGCTCCAGAGGAAATTTGAACCAAGATATCTCCTTACCTTGATCAAGTGTCTGAAGTAATCGAAACTGACCTGTGTCAGGAGGGTGCAGGTAAAGAGAGACCATCAGAGCATGGTCTTCTCCACCAGCTCCTCACAGTCCCTGATTTGTACTGGGAATTCGGTCCTACATCACCCACACTGACTATTAACATGATTTGTGGCCTGAAACAACCATCACAGGAAGATGTTAGAACTCTCATGGCTATTTAGTTAGTTCTTCAGGAAGAGCAAATTTTTTTTTCCCTTCAGAATTTGCCCTTTGGATTTTCATGCTTGACCTGTGACCATCAAACCAAAAATCCATGTCACACAGAGAAGCTGACAGTGTTGTAATCGAAGTACATTATATGTCCCTTATGTAAAGGAGAATGGTCTACTCAAGAAACACTTCATTTTTTCCACTTGGCAACAAAAGTTAAGAGAGCTGACTTCTGGTTCAGAGCATATGATGGGCAACCTCTGGGAATGCAAGCTGTGTGATGTGAGCTCACTGTATGCATACTGGGCTCTTTGAAAGGCATGCGTTTGGGTATTTCACAGAGAAGAAGTGTTGAGCCATCCTAGCATTTTCTGTGACAACACTTCCATCTGGGTATTCTTTGAGCACCAAGGAATCACTGCGCTAGGAAGTGCAAAGACAGAAACTTGGGGCTCATTTATAAATTTAAACTAAAATAACTGCAGTGAGTGAAGGCATCAGTTAGTTCAGCAAGATCTTAGCAATGATTAACAATGCTGCTGTATAAAAACTGCCCCAGTTCCCAGTGTGGATTGTGGCAAGCTAAAGCATGACAAAAGATGCTAGAGGTTGTAGTGTTGTGCACTCTTTCTTGCCTCTTTTCTTTCCCTCAAAAAAGGGCAAATGCCTGTAGTCTCCAGTAAAGTCAAACTTCTTTCACTTTTGATCTTAGAGATCTTTCGCTGCTGTGAATGATTATGCACATTGTCATCCTTAACTTCATTACTATGGGTACTGGAGCAACACAACAGCTGTGAATTTTTCTAAGTCTGGAATTTCAGACAAACAAGTGTGTGCATCTCTTCAGAGGCTGAGTGGTTCCAGAAAGATCAGTAAGTCTGTACGATAAATAAAAAATATAGTTTTTCTAAAGTTGGACTAACACCACCAGTCAACATGAGTGTCTAGATTGTGATATGTGGAACTAAAATATATTTTTCCTCCAGAATTCTGTCCTTGAAACTTCAGAACTGTATGAAATAGAGAATTTCAGTTATAAAAAGTAGATAGACTACGAAGGTTTTTCACTTACACTGAGTAAAAAGTCAAAGAGAAGTTCCTGGTGGCTATCAAGATAGATACTTTTAAATATTCCATGCACATGCTCTACTCATAATTTCACTTTGAACAATATGTGTAAGAATGATTTTTAACACACATTTGAAAATGTGTTTATTGAGTTTTATACAAGAAGCCTACCACTGAGGAAATGACTGTATCACTGGGTTTAAAATTGCATGTGGGGAGGAAAGAGGACTTGAACTACTTCCCAGAGAGCAGGACTGTAGAAATCTCAGTATAATAGTTTATTGTTTCTTATCATACAGCAAGTGATAAAAAGGCTTAATATATAGCCTAAATGGATATTCACTTGAATAGTTATATACTCAGCTTCTCGTGCCAGAGATTTATTTTAGTCAGGGCTGCTTTTATATAAAAGTGACTTGCTTGTCTGTTTTAGGACATGTCTACTTTTTTGTGTGAGGTCTTAACATGTCTGGAGGATTAAAATTGCTACAGTGTTTTTAGAAAATAATGACTAAAAAATCTGAAGTAGTTGGGTCACTAGAGGGAAAAATGTATTGCAGAGGGGTTTGGGCAATGAAAATGAATAGATACAGGTAGGCAAAAAGGACAAGTGTCATTCTTTTCTGGTTCCTAATATGAGAACTTTAGGATACTGAACATTTATGAGCTCTTAGTTTTAATATGTTTTTTATTGTTTTTCTATTGTGATTTAAAATGATGCTAATATTTTTACTTCCCTTTACTGAAAATGTTTTATTCTTATCTTAGATGAATGACTAACAGCTCAAAATCTTACTTTTTAAATGATAAATGATAATAAAATATGACAGACTGACTACATTTAACAGCAAAAGTGAAATTCTGGCTGGACAGGTGATGGCAGATTCCTCACTGACTTACCCACAGCCAGAATTTCTTACTTGGAGTTTGTTTCAACCCTAGCTTGTGGTACAAAAAAATAAATCCTTTAGTATCTTTACTCTGCGGGATTGGCCACCGTGTTTTGCCTACTTTTGGAGGGCTGGTATTGATTGTTTGCATTTCATTGTATCATATGCATTTTGCTCAAATTAGTAGCTTTCTCCACTTCCTGGATTCAGGCAGTTATGCAAAAATGCTCATTTGTTGTTTGTTTTTTTTTTTTCCCCCCAAAGGTGAATAGACCCCTTTTAGTGAAGGAAACATAATGAAAAGCTTAATAGTTCTAAATGGTAGTAGGTTAGGAAGACAACACTCCTGCTGAAAAATATATGCATATATATACATGTGTACATATGCATGTATTTACATCTTTTAAACTAGACTGACGTTAGGAGAAGGATATCAGGGGAAAAATGGACTGACTCATGATCTGAATCCTGTGTTAACAGCTTGAAGGAAGCATATTATAATGTCAGTGGGAATGCCTATGCTGTTATGTTGGCTGCTTTGTGTTTCCACAGCCTGTCTTCCACCCTGGCTCAGCACTGGGATGAGGTAATTGATCCTTCAGGCATAAATTGGGAAAACTTTTGTTCTAAGATCAAACTCAGTCCTTACAGGCAATATGGGTGCAGCTGGGGTTATGCGCTGTTCAAATTCAAGCTCACTGTCAGGTCTTGTAAAGAAGAGAGGAATAGAAAAAGCTATTAAACCCTGCATGTGTTCTTTTTGGGGAAGGGATGTTAGGGCTGGCCATATTGGTTTTTTACCCAGGAGTTCCCATGGTAAAGCTCTCTTACCCTGGAAGAGGTAAACTAGACAAGAACAAGAGAGAAATCTACTCCTTTGGAATAGTACTGTAACCAGAATTAGAGTATCCAACCAAAGTGTCTTAATCCTTTGTAAAATTACTGAAAGGATTGAACAAGTCTATGAAAATTAAAAGCAAAATTTCTTAGCCAAAACCAGAAGCTGATTTAATATTTTTTGGATAAGATGGATAAATCCCAGTAATTTAGCTATCATATTGGATACATAATTATTGGCATCAGGCTACAGCACAATTAGAATAGGACTTTGCTTCCTGTCTCTTCTAGAATATTTGGAAATGAGGCTAAAGACAATTTGTCTGTGGATGCCTCCCCTTACAATGAATCCATACAAGTGAACTATCTGTTTTCGTGATTAGATAGTTAGCTGGAAAATGGATGAAGATAACTGAATTTATACACATTCCCTTATTCCCTTTATCTTGTTTATTTTATTAACACCAAACTATTTGGAGCACCCTGTAGCTCAGTAAAGCAGCTGCAGTAAAGCACTAACTGAGTAGCTGATTGCCCACCATTCTGGGCAATGGGGGTTTTATACCTATTCTGACTATGTCCCCCTTCTATGGCCTGAAGAGTGGCTAAGGGGGAAGAAGCACAGCTCTTCCCACAAGCCTGTGGTCCCAGCGCACCACAGCACTGGTGTACTCAATGTTGGCTGGTTCAGGGGAGGCAGCTACTGCCCAGCAGAAGATAGAGCAAACCCTACAGTGTATCAAAGAGCCAGTATTTCCTTTTTCAACTTCTCTTTAGCATGCCTCCTATGTATTAGAAGGCATGGTAGAGCTGCCTTTAGGCTTAGCTTTAAATTTGACAGTTTTATCTCTTTGCTGCTGCTGCCTTGTCACCATCTGCTGTGTTTGCACTCAGTTGTCTGCTGGGACTTGTGCACGTGTACACTGCAATCCTCTTGCCTTCACACAGCACTTTGCATGTTAAGGTAGGTGGAATAGCATAGCAATTTATACAGCCCTTGATCAGCATCCCTGTGTGCTGCACCACATTGTTTGAAATTTGACTGACATAAAATCATGATGTGGAACAAATAACTGTTCACTCAAATGTTTAGCTATATGTTGCATTCGATTAAAGGCAAACTGAAAGTGAAATAGGACCTAAGACACCTCAGCTGTGATCAGTTAGACCCCAAGAAACTCTCTCTTCCTGTTCACTGGATGACTTTTGTCAAATCAAGAAGACCTTTTTTGAATCTAAGTTTTTCCATCTATAAAATAGAGACAGTGAAACCTGCCCTTCTCTCCAGATCTAGGGGAGAAAAAAAATTTTATGTAAGAACTTAGTGCTGTTTAGTGTTCCAAACTATGGCTTGGGAGCATGCACTCCGTGGTAGAGCAGACTCCTCACACCCAAAGTCAAGAAGGTGTAAGGAGCTCAGGGATGAAAGAGGGCTGGATGCTGAGAGTTTGAGGAGATAAGGTGCAAGCTCTCAGCAAAGTGGAGAAAGAAAAATTATCTGCGTGCTCTGCTGAAAGAAAATGAAAGGGGTTTACTGACTCTGACTTCTTGGGCAACGGGAACTCTCGCCTCCTCTTTTCCCTCCTGTCCTTTCTCTCTTCTCAGGCTTGCCTGTGGAGGCTGTGGTAGCTTAAGATTAAAAAGGGAAAACAAACTATATGGCATCTGATGTGGTAGCAGCAGCTATCTTGACATATACAGAGTGCCAGGAGGCTGCCAGGCTGGTTGCTGGTCAAGACAGGGACTGAGTGAATACCCTGTTCCCTTCTGTGATGCGTGTGACAGTCAGTAGCCTTGAAAAGGGTTGCCATTAGCAGAGGGCCCTGCAAGAGTCAGAGATGATTGCAGGACACTATTCTCTGCTATTCTCTTTCTGCACTGGAGGATATGATTTATGATCCCCATAGAAAAGAATGGTGCCTTTACATTCTACTAAATATTTACTGGTAATACCAGCGTTAACCCAAATTCTTATTTAAGGAGCCTGAAAAAATGATGATCCAAAGACACTTGGATCCAGAATTTCAGCTTGAGCCTTTCTCTATGACTTTAGAGAATCACTCACATTAGGATTTCACTAACAGAAGGTGGCAGAAACAAGAATTATTGAAACAGGCTTTTAGCACTATGGGGTCCCTGACATTCTTTTGTAGCAATTCAGAGCTTGCTCCATATCTTTAAGACGCTTACTGACAAAACATACTGGTTAATTTAGTGGGCAGTTTACTACTGGCAAGACATAAAGCTACTACCTCCAAGTTCTTTATGAATATTTCCACATCTAATAGTCTTTACCAAATACACTGGGTGCAAAATTTATAATGCAGTAGCTGCAAAACACCATGGTCTGACACAACTATTACTTCAACATCCATATGTTTTGCCATAGATGTTTACCAATAGCTCAAGCAAAAAACCCAAAGGGTAGCAATTAAATAATCCATCCTTGTAATTTAAAGCTTCCTGCGTAAGGAAGTAGAGGAGCATTATTGTCTCCGGATATAAGCCTGCTGAAGACTTTCAGATTGTGAATTCAGGAACCTGAGGGAGGGCAGAAAATTTGAGTAAGCACATTACCACTTCCTCTGGAGGAGTTGGTTGCTGTTCCAGTGGTATTGTAACCACTAAATGTCACCGTGATCTCTCTGGTCCAGCTCAGCACTGCTCCGCAAACTCATCTTTTTACAGTCACTGACTCAGCTTTATGAGTAGCTGCTGTACCTTTTTTTGAGTTCAGCAGGAAACTCAACTATATATTTAGGGTATCTTATAAATAACTCCTGGCCCACTACATAGCTGACACAAAAGAAAGTTTTAATTTCTCATTTTGGTAATGATTTACAGCTGTTGTTCCACTGGGCTTATGAAACATTATATATATGCTTCAATGAATGTTTCATATGTATATTTTTATATATAAACAGTGAAAAATTATTTCTGAGAGTCTCTTGCAAAGACACCATATTTTATGCAAAAAACCGTGTATTGCAAATATACTAAACAGTTCTTGCTGCTATCACAATTAAGGAGAGCAATTCTCATTCTTTCCTCTCTCTTTCTACATATATATGTCAGTAATGAGGATAGAGCTATGATTCAAGATGACAATTTTTGGACAGAAAAGATATTTTTCATTGGGTGATTTAAGGCCAGTGAAGAGCTGTTTATTCTGGAAAATGCTCTGCTATATTTTCTTTTAGGAAAAAAAATTAATACACAAGGTTAGGAATTTTTTTTTCTAATTTAAATTCAGATTTTCTGATCTTGGCAATATGCCTGCCCTGTTCTTAGGGTTTTGGTTTTTGGTTTGTGTGTCATTTTTTTTTCCCTTTGTTATCATCAAACGATCCAGATTTTTTCTTTGTCGCAGCATTTTAACTGAAAAATGAAAGGTGGCTAAAAAGGCAAGAAACCAAGTGAAATTATCCACTGCTGGAATCTGGGCTGTGACTTCAGATCTGCTACATGAGATAAGCAAGTCAGTTGGTCTGTGCCTCAGCTTCCCAGTCTGTAAATGGGGACTAAACTGTTTTTCACTGAGATGCTTTGCGATTCACATCTGAAAAGCGCTAAGCATGATTAATATCCAAGCAATGTCTGACATGCAAAAATACCATGCTGTTTAATCACTGATGCCTTATGGATGTTCTTTGACATAAAGGCAGCAGCTGGGTCTCTTCAAAACAATCCCAAAAAATCTAATCACTAATGATTTACTTGCTATTCACAAGAGGTGTTTTACGCAAGTAATTACACAGGGACTAGGAATTTGAACAGTGATGTGATCAAGATTCATCTGCATGATTGCAAACACTTTAAAATTATTTTTCAAATATTTATTTTTAAAGAAAATTAAATTAAAAATTCTTAAAGCCTGGTATTTAAGATCGTGGGTTTTTTTAAATGTCTAGTGGGAGTCAAAGAAGTCTAGGACTGTGGAATGCATAAAACTGAAAAGCAGAAAAATTGGCTTGTCATTTTATTGCTTGCTTTCACCCTCCCAGTTAACTGGGAAAGAGGAGGTCATGGACGGTCCTGAAATGATCAGTCAACTCCATTACAGGTACTCCTGTGTCTCCCTGCTCATCACCCACTACTGGCTTCCACGAGTGTTAATCGTAATTAAATGGAACAGCCACTGCGAGTAATAGGATTGAGGAACAAAGACAAATCAGTTCAGTGGGAATAGTCTAGTTGCTTCTTTTTTGATTAAGAACGTCTTGACTGTGTACACCTCTTTCCTCTTTAAAGAACTCACTCTCTCTTCTGACCCTGGTGACATTTTCAGTACTACCTTCCTTGCTCACTCATTTTCTGGTTTTATTGTCCCCACCTATTTCTGTGGGTCAAACAGGAAGGAAGATACTACAACAGTCTGGGTGAAATTCTAGACTGATTAATACCTTTGACATATTTTTTAAATCATGGTAAAACTGATGTACATTGCAGTCGACTAGATGATTGTTGTAGGTTCCTTCCAACTGAACTATTCTTTCTGTTTTCTTCTATACTACTGCAGATGATGAGAAAGTTGAGCTTGGTAATGCAATAGCTCTGTTCAGGAAGGGATTTAAGCCTAGGCATGTATATTTTAAACTATATGTACAGCTGTGTGGATGGCAGTGAGTATCTGAAATTCCTATTTGGCCTTCAGTGGAGTTAGTTGCTTCTACACATCCTTAAGTTTCTTTTAGTGATACTGATATTCCTTGTGATAAGATTAGAGTATGTGATTGATGCTTTTTTTCTTTTTTTCCGTTTTAATTGCTGTCTGCTCCAGTTTTTCTTCTAAAACATTAGCATTCCCTACATTTTTTTGTCTTTCACTTCCTACTCTTTGCTGGTGTCTGTGCCGCCCGCCTGAGTGAGGAACACCTCCTTTCAACCTGACTTCCGTTTCAACTCAGCAGGCACCGCAATCTTTTTCTTGGCTCCTGGTATCTCATCTAATCAGACCCCATGCTTTTATGCTGGCTCACTGCATCTGCACTAGGTATTTTGTTAGACTATCAGGCAGAACTAAAAGCTTCCAGCTTGCCTACCTTCCTGTCTGCCAAATTGGAGAGAGGGGAGGAGAGAAGGGAGGGTGGTAGAGACAGTGAGAGCTCTTTAGTGTGAGTCATCTTAACTTCAGTCCTTTCCCTACTCCTGTGAAAGTGCTACTTGGTGTCTCTAGTGTGCATGAAGATTCAGTGCTTTGCCTTTCCACAGAGAGAATTCCCAGACCCTTTGATAATTTCCTATTATTAAACAGTGAATATATCTTAATGGTGAATTTCAGGAAGTTCAAAATTAAATCAAAAAGCTATATCTCACTGGGTTGTTTAAGCTCTTTTTATATAACTCTTGCAGCTAATACCAAAATGTTAGAGGAAAGACAACTTCATCTCTAACAAAACTTTCAAATTTAGTTAAGGAAGTATGATGGTTTAGTAATTTGAGGAAAGGATCTCAAATTTCAACTGCATTTATGTTCCACTTTTCACTACTGTATACCTAGTTTCAGTTACTGCACACTGAAACAACAAAAAGTTCTCACACTACTCTGATGGTTTGGAATCTTTTATGTTGCATCAAATACGTTAAAATAATGATCAAGACATGCTTGGCCAGCATCACTGGTCAGCACATAGCAGCTAGGAGTAATGCAATAAACAAAGATGAAAGGAGGTGTTAGCATTATGTTCATATAAAGTATCATCTTGACTACAGTGTGGGTTCAGTTACTAAATACATCCTAGAAGAAATGCAGAAACTAAATGATGAATGTGAAGAGATCACAGTCTGGTGGCAGGTAGATTTGATGGTGAGAACTAGGGGTTCTGCTGCACATCTTGCTTCACAGCTGTTCTCCTGCCTCCCTCCCCTTCACGTCCACTTTGCAGGGAAGTGTATATCTCCTCTTCTCAGCATGGCTGCATCCACTTTCTGTCCCTGCACACATCAGAGGGAATTTGATGTTTATCAGGAAGAATTACAGTCCAGAGCAGCCATTGCATGACGTACTCAAAAGCCACAAGGGACCATTTTCTGTAGGGTGTTGACATCTCAGATTCTTTACCCCACAGCTACCGTTACATCTAGTTAAAATAAGCCACAGATCAGCTCATAACAAACATGAAAAGCTGCTGCAAATAGCTAACACACCCTGTGGTGACATACTTTACTTACTGATTTGTTTAAGAGAGAACAGGTCAATAACACAGGTTTGGTAATATCTCTTTTGGATTTTTCCTTTTGTAAAATTGGTTTTAAGAAGATAAAAAGCATTTCTTATAGTTTAAATCTGTCTGAATCTTTCAGGGTTCATGGAGAAATGCATGCTCCAATTTACATAATTCCCTGACCCTTTGCTACCTACTTGTTCTGGTTGAAGTGAATAAGTCAAACTTTAATGTGATTATGTAGTCAGATAATAACACAGAGCTCTTCATCCAGTTAAACTGTTCTGCAAGGTGTGTAGTATCTGATAAACCACAGACACTACAGAAAAGAAAGAAACCCTTGTTTTCTCTTTCTCTTTTTTTGTTCTCTGTCAGTTGGCCTTTGTTTCCCTTTTATGTCATGGGATTACATTAAGCAGTTTATGTCCCTTGCTTATTTTTCCTAGGAAACCACCACTTAATCCTGATTCCTTGTCCTTGTGCAGGCTTGTCACTCCAGTGGACTTTTGCTCCCCCTTGTACCTACTGCAGTATTTCAGGTCAGTTATTTTTCCAGTTTCTTTACTTGCGTGTAAGTGTAAAGTGCTGTATCATTTCTTGCTCAGCAGCCTGCTAAAGCTGATTCTCCTCTACTCACCCCTGTATAAACCTGGAGTGTTTCAGGTACAGGCAGTAAACCTTTGCCAAAGCAGAACAATGTAGATAATGTTGTGGTGAGATGACACAAATTCTAAATCAACATAAAAGTGGCCTTTGCCACCATATTGCAGCTACAAACATATAGACACAATGATTTCACACAATACATTTAGCCCAGGTTGTATTTTCTGCAGATTCAATATGACTGGGAGTAACTTTATACTAATATACAGTCTTTTCTTAATGCAAGGTGTCCATCATTTGTACAAGATAAGTATGAGGCTTCATTCCTATTAACAAAACAAATGTGTCTGACCTAAAGACATGATGCTTGCCTATGTACAAATCACCATTTTCTCTCATGTGTTCAGTTGTGTGAGCAGAATGTAGCACAAACTATTATGAATGTATTCAAAGGTTTAAGAATTGCCATTTTCCCCCAAACTGAAATGATTGTTGGTGAAGTCAAAACATCATCTTCTTATAGGCAGTACCAAAAAAGACAGTGGGATACTTTTACAGGCTTCCTTCCAAGAAAGTGAAAAGTAATGACACCTTAAAATCCAGAAAATTGTTTTAATAATAAGCCGTTTAAAAGACAAATTAAAACACTGATGTGATTGAAGTCAGTGACAGGACACTTAAAAAAAAAAACATATCAGGAAAGAAATCCATTGTGAAATAATTCTATCTCACAATAAATAGTCTTGTTATATATCTCACAACAAATATACTTGTTGTTTAATCCATTAATAACAAGTCTACAGAAGACATAAGTTGTAGTAAATCATGAGGACAGTCTAATGGTACACAGTGGTGTAAGTTACCTGCTTAGATTTTTGTAGGCTGACTGCCAGAGTAGTACAACTGGGAGCACAGACTGAAGATCATATATCATATCATATCATACCATATCGTATCAATCATCAGACTGTATCCCCAAGATATTGATGAGCTTTCTATTCTTTTTTTCTTTTTCCTTTTTTTTTTTTGTTTTCCTGCTAGTCAGTAAAGAGGAATAAAGCCATTGTGGATAACCACCTCTCTGAGGTCTGTGTTAAAGGCTTATCATGAAGACTAATATCATACTGGGATATATGGAGAAGAAAGTATTAAGTAAGAGGAGAATGACCTTGCCTGTACTTAACCTTATTTGTGTCAAGGCGGACAGCACACGCAGGATAGTGATGTTCAATGCAGATGTCAGTGAGGGGGAATAAACTGAAGATCTGAAGCAGCATTGGATTCTCTGTTTAACATTGTTACAATGATATTTACATACGTTTCCATCTTTGAATTCAATTCTAAGCAAAATCCTGTTGTCTGTTACATTAAATATTAGACTGGATAGTCTTTTGTGTCCTTAGATACCTTAAATTCCTCTGTCCTTCTTTTACTTTGAAATCTTTACTTAGACTTCTTACTGTTTTCTCCCTTTGTAACTACAGGAGATGAAGCTCTTCCTCCACAGTAATATTTTACACTGTAGTCTTCTCTACTGCAGCTCTCAAGCAGCCCTGTGGAAATCACGGAGTCTCGTTTAGGGGACAGGGGTTAAGCATTGCCTTAGGTATGCCCACAGCACTTGCAGCTCTAAATAAAGATATAGTTTTAATCAAATCTTATGCTTCAGGGCTTTTATGACTGCCTGTGAAAATGGAGAAGAATATTTTCTTTCTTTTTTTCTTCTCCTTTTTTTCCCTTAAAATTGACTATTTTTATTTTAGACTTTTGCTTAGCTTGTCTTCTGACTTATTCTGCAAAACTGATAGGAGGAGCTATTTGTTGAGGGTGAAAATGGTGCAAGAACAAGCAGAGATCAGCATAAAAATGGGAAACCTGTTCTGGAAGTAAATATACTGATGATCTTTGTGCACTTAAAGTCTAGCCAAACACCAGCTTTGGGGAAAATACCTATTTGACTCCTGGGAAGAACTGCTGTTTTGATGGCTTTGCTTTTGTTTTTCAGTCAGTGGTGTGGATTATTATCTTCTGGACATGGCCTCAGTTATGAGCTGAATCGTCTTGCCTGTCCTCTGCCTGTGGAGCGGAACTATTTATTCCCCAGAGGACAGAAATAATCCTTCTGTCCTTTAGCCTAACAGTGTAGTTCAATGACACAGTTAATTAGGGGTACCTGTTTTCATGCAGCTAAGTATTACATTGGTTTAACTGTACCTGAAAAGGTAACCTAAGTATTAAAAGAGGAGAGAAATGTAATAGCCTTTATTATTCAGGAAGTCAAAATAAGAATACAAAGGTCTCTCCTGCCTGTAAGATCTGTGAGATAAACAGCAAGTTATACCTCAGTTTTTTCACAGTTTCCAAATATACTTAATCTTTTCTTTAACCCTGAACTGTTTCATTTATTATTTCTTTTTCAATATCACAGCTTGAAGCTATATGACTCTTTCTTTTTCAGTCTGTTCCTTTCACTAAGTGCATGTCCAGATTACTCTTTCATGCCTCATTTACTGTGGCTTGCTGTACAAAGATATCAAGTGTTTTGTTAGCTAGTTTACTCATCCTGCTGCACTGCAGGTTTTCTGAGGCTTTTCTCTGCACTGTCTCTCTGCATGCTTCCCTTTGTTTCGCTGCAGCACCACGGATGCTGCCTTGACTGAACACGGTCCCTACAAATCACTTTGATCTCTCCATTTAGCATTGGTATGTTAAAAGTGACATGGTTTAAAAATAAACGTTTAGAGTAAAAGTGTAATTTCTAATACAAAGACAAAGCAGATAAAGGGTGAGCATTGGGATTACATGCCTTTACCCCACAGAGGTATGTGATGTGGGTATGTGTGTGGGGGGTGCCAGGAGGGGAGCCGGGCTCTGGCCAGTGCAGAGCAGCAAGCCATGCACTTGCGACCCTGGTTCAAGTGAGATAAGGGATCCCTGGGCTATGGTTCCTTCCCTTCTATTACTGGTTGAACACTTAAATTTTAAATGCTTAAAGCTAAAGAAGATGTGTTTCACCTCAGTTGCTTAGGTGTGACCCAGAGGCTTGAGGTAAGACTTTTCTTCTGTGCTGAGGCTGAGCTCAGTGTGACTGCTTTGGGATCATCTCCTTGAAGCCTTCTTTTGAATTTTGATGTAGCTTGTGACATCTCTCCCTCAGGGTTTCTCTGTTTAACTACCACTTCCTTTTAGAATTGTTTCAAGTTCCTCTCTTTGCTATACAGCTGAGGAAAATCCCTGGGAGGTGGGTACACTCCGCTCTTGGAGACAAGGATGCATCTGCTGGAGTGAACACTGCCAAAGCCAGATGGGACACCAGCAGCACACCCTGCACCAGTGTCTCTGTCACAGGGCTCTATGGAAGGCCAGTCTGCCTGTTTAGTTTCTCCATGATTTCACATAGTGTTGTATAACAGATCTATTCCCACCTCCATTTCCAGTTTTCTCAGTTTCTGGTATTTCAGCACTTTGAAGAAAGGTCTCCTGCCATTTGGAGATCTTACATCCATGGAAAGTCATATTACATCAGCTCTAGGTTGGTCTTAGCGTTTCAGCAACTATTATAGATTTATAAACCCTACCATTTTACACTGTTTAAGAAAAAAAACAAACTCACGTTTAGTTCAAATGGTGAGAGTAGGCATGTTTCTACATGCAAAATGAATCACCAGAATCTATCAACCAGTCAAGTATTGTATATTTTTTCCTAAAGTCAAATTACCTTCCAGCGTGATGGAAAAACCCTTATACTTTAGAGAACTCCAGATGCTTAATTTCCAGTAACTTCACTCCCTCTCCAGCATGTTTTTTTACTGAAGTTCTTCTAAAATTAATTGAGAGTTAGCTGCTGTTACATGTGTGGGTGGAGAATCAACCCTTAGCTCAACAGAAAAAAAATAAAGCAGATGTAAATCAGAGGAAATTTTTATTTTTAGTAAACTTGAGTGTGTGTGCAGAGATGGGGAATGTAAGCCATACATTTTCAGTTATCTAACCTGATTTTAAATTGTACAGATTGAAGTCAGGGGCATTTATATCTTTGTCTTTGGTATTTTTAGGATACTAATTCCAGCTGACAGCTACAGGCAAAAAAAAGAACCCCAAACCTAAGGTTCCTAGAAGCCTGTTACAAAAATGTGGGGTTTAATATTCAATTGTTTAATTAAAATGAAACTTTCATTTTCACAACAAAAGAAAACTCTCAGTAAAATGACAATTTGGTTCTTGGAGAAGGTGATTATTTAATCCCAAAAGTTTCCTTGTTCCTTATCTTTATTACTTGAATACAATAAACTCTGTGTTTGCTTTAATAAAAAAAATCCTTACTAAAACAATAAATAACACAGTTTTCCTTTATTTGGCAAACAATATACTTCATTTAGTTGATTTCTAAGGTGATAATCCTCTTGAATTATTGGGTTTTAAGTGTCTGCTTATTGAATTTCTTCCTCTGACATCCTGCTGACCCTCAGGCCTTCCTGTCCCTGAGATGTGGGTACAATGGGGCTTCCACAGATACAAATGAACCCCTCTGTGCAGTAGACGACATCCTGGTGGCTTTCAGTGTCCTTCACTGTCCTGTGCTTTTCAGTGAGGAAGGGAAAGCTTGCTAGTGTCTGTTCAAACTGGATAAATCAATGAGTGGAATATAATGTGGTCCAAGGTGGTATTAGTGTTTCTCAGATGTTTCTTCATCATTGTGGCTTCAGCAGATCCATGCTTGGAAGAGGAAGATGGAAGATTGAGAGTAAAACATGCGCTAGGAAATCCCTGAGCTTCCCTGGTGTTACACAAAACTTTGGGGAGTCTGCAAAGGATTTGGAGTAGAAGTTTGAAATCATTTCCTCATAGAGGTTCCACAACACTTTTCTGCCATCAAGGAAATACATTGCCCTTGTAGAACTAGTTATTCCAAGGAATAGGATTAGGAGGCCCTCTGCTTCTCTTTGTGGGGACTCATTATCTCTCATAATCTTTCCCTGAGGCTGCTGGAAGACATGGATCAAGATGCTAGCAAAAGTGTAGGAGGTACATAAGCAACTTTCCATTTGGTTCAGAAGTAAACAGGGAGGTAGTCATCATCACAGGACACAGGGTGACATGAAGCCTTCAAGCTGTGAAACCCTACACTCTCTTCAGAATAGCTTTTTAAAAACCTGATTTCATTTTAACTGGAAAATACAGGCAAGTTTTATTTGGTCTTGCCACAGTTTCAAATATGTAATTGCTTTCCCACTTGCTTTGAGACATAATATTTCTTAGTGTGTCTGTATTTTTTTGGGGAGGGTCCTTATGATATAACACTACAACACTGTTCTTCACAGTTCTGAGCATATTGCATATCTGGTCTGACAAACTGGAGGAAACTCATAGCTTTCTGCTAGGATGGTCTCAGGAAATGTGTACAGGGGGCCTCTGCAAACACAAATTGCATGGCTATTTTCTGCAGACTGAGCTCCCTCCTGTTGTGAACTGCATAGGAATTACATCAGGTTTGTCCCAGGATGGCAAGCAGCATGCATGTGCTCTGCCCTGAGATGTGGCAGTGAGGGCCCTGGGCTGTTGTCAGCAGAACAAGCTCCAAGATCAGGAGAGGGAGATGTGATTGCTCTGTCTGCTGTAGCTAAGGACTCCTCTGAGCTATGGGAAAGTATGCCTCCTTCAGTTGGCACTTCCTCGGGAACTTATGTGAGCCTCTCCATTTTTCCACATGATTGTGTTCAGAGAAATGGTTCACAAGGGAAAGTTGCCTCAGAAAGAATGAAGGGCAGACGCATGGCCACACAGAGGAGGCAAGATGAAATTCTGATCCTTGTCCTTATAGTAATTTTGACAGTTCTCTGACTTATTATGATGTAAAATCACTGTAATTGCAGTACCCTTAGGGAACTTAGAGTTTGTTCTGATGCAGAAAAGGGAATTTATGCTGTATATGTGTGGTCAAAAATGCTACTCTGACTCTGTGACTATTTTAACATCAGATAGGTTGTCATCTCTCTCTTGTATAAGCTTCTTCTATGACTGCATCTTTCTCCTATCATCACTTCTGGATTAAGGGTGAGCCTGTTATCCCACATTTGTTTCTCCCCTTCCACTCTGGCTCCTAAAGGGCTACCTTTACACAAAGGATCAGGATGTCAGAAGAAATATGTGTTTAGGAGCTAGGCCAGCAAGGAATTTTTGCTGGACATTCTTGACTTGTCAAGGCTATGGCAATACTCTGGAGACATATCTCTATGATGAATATTCCAGTATCAGAAGCTTTTGAATTTGTTGACAGAGCCTATTTGGAAAATTTTAAAACAAAAAGATTCATTCAGTTGGTACTTTTAGTTGTTTATATATTCTAGAAACTTTGATCTTCACTAAAAGATGAAGAAAAAAAAGCAAATGGCAAGACTGAAAGCAAACAACGTGTTATTAAAAAAAAAATCTTAATTGACCTGATTCAAGTTGTTTTCAGAGGAGCAGCTTGCAAAACAATAACAAAATTTCAATTTTTTGTTTCATTTAGGATCAGAAATAACTTCAAAGACTTAAAAATTCTCCCATAACAGGAAGACTCTTTCCAAAAAGTCTACCACACCCACTCTTCCAGCAACCTTCAGGAGACAAGGATTGCAGCAGGCGTCTGTGAAAGGGAGTTCAGTGAGGGCCAGAGCATGTAGAGTGTTTTAAACACTGTTAGTGCAATAGCAGAATAGCCTGACTTCTCCAACCTGTCTAGTGTAAATGGCAGATTCTTACTTTGACACGGAGCTTGGGAATCAAAGTTGAAATGTTTAAAAAAGGATGTGCTACTAACACTTGGTTTTGAGTAGGATAGCTACTGGTCCTTCACCTAAAAAGAAAATCTGTCTCTTACAGGGATCACTCTCCCTGGCTGAATTATTCATCCATGGCATAGAGGAACTGTACCCTTTTATGAGCTGTTCTTTTCTACCTTGGTGTTTTCTGTTTTGTGTATTCCTTGGCCTCTCTGAGGCCTCGGTGAGCGGCTTACTATATGTGTTTTTGCAATCATTTTCAGCTGTGCTTATCTGATTGGGTTCGTTTTGAGCTATTTGTAGACAGTACAAAAAGAGACCAGATTAAAATCAATGCAGACATTGTGTTCCCACACATGCCCTGTATTCGTAGGTATTAGAAATGGGAATGAGTCATCCAGCAATACAGTTAAGTACTGACAAATGGCTGTCTAAATCTCTGATAAGTAAAATCTCTTTGACTTATTGCATATTTTCTGTCTCCACATGCTGCTGGTATAAATCTAAGACAAAAATCTACTCTTGGTCTCCCCAAGGACAGAACTTTCTGTCTTTGTTCAGGTATATTTTCCCATGAAATGTGTGGGAGTTTTGGGGACTAGAGCACTGAGACTAAATTTATGTTTTGGGACAGAGAAAAATAAATCCTCCCTTATAGACAACATTTGTCTGTACCAATGCAAATGCACATGTGTCTCTGCAACCCGAGAACAATGATATTTTTAAAGCTTTGTTTGTAATGCTGCTTCTCTCCAGCTCAAGGGATGTCTCACTTTCTAAATCATGCTGGTTTTAGCTGTTAAAAAGCTAACAATGGAATGAAGAAAAGTGATGATTGTGATAGAAAGGATAATAAAATATCACCTGAAGACAACTTAATATTTTATCTGTAGTGTTTATTTTGAGTGTATTCCTTGAGAATTGGGTTGGTTTAGCTGCAGGGCTGTAGTTAAAAGTCTTTTTACAACAGCAGAAGGACAATTTACTAGATATACTATTTATGTGAAGACTCACATTGGAGTTTGCTCTTAAGGCTGTGCTTAAATTAGAAACAGTCACACAAAATGATTATGTCAGAAGAATAGAATAACACTTCCCTCCCCCCCAGTTATTTATTTACCTTTAACACATCTACTCCAAGCAAAGGCAAATTCACATGCTAATGCTGAGAGGAGGATGGAGATGGCGTCTCCTGGCTTTTTGTAGAAGTCCCTTGGAGTCTCTCAATGACGGAAAGAAAAAAGGGCACATCAGTGTGCTCAAAGCCCTCTAAGTTTACCTTCTAATTGCAACTTATTGATTATCATACACAGAACTTTTCACACATGTTCTCACCAACTGTGAGGTCCTGACAATTTTTTTTCCCTTTCCCTCGCTCTCTTTCTCTTTTTAAAATACATGTTGAGAGACATTGTTATTTCTTAAGGTTGTCCTGAGCTGGATATTAAGAGTGTAGACAGTAAATGTATAAACCTACCCCCCCAATTCTTCCACATGTTTTGCTGTCATAGCCCTCTTGTTCCAACTCTGGGATGCTCAGGAGCAGCAGCAGCAAAGTGAGCAATGGCTCTGATGACAATATGTGGGAATTCAACTGAAACTGTTTTTTCTCTTTTCTTTTTTTTTTTTTTTTTTCATTTTCAACAAAAAATAAAGTCTGCCCCTCTCTTTCCTGCATACACAGGCTTGTGTGAGTACCTCCCTGTCAGAGCTCCTTTTAAGCACTCTCTGCCTTTCCTGCTTCATGACCTGCCCATTGCTTTTACCTATTCCTGGGCAGAAATTGCACTTCTGCTTCCAGAGGCAGCCCTGGGCTATGGCATCCTGTGTACCTACTGTCCTGAGTGCAAGTCATATTTCTTTGACTTCTCTTACAAACAATAGCACATCCATTTAGATTTTAATAAAAATAAATTCCAAAAGAAAACACTCTGCTGAACACACATCTTACCCTGAGGAGAGAAACACAGAGCACAAACATGTGACAGATGTTGGTCACGTTGCTTATTGCATTACTGGAAGGCACTGAGACACTGTGGTGATGGAAGCAGCATTAGAACTGCATACATAAGAACAGAGTAAGGATTTGGTGGGGTATTTAGTCAACTATATTTTGCCACTGTCTCACCTTCTAGTTCTTGAAGAAATTTATGGAAAGTTTTAATGAGAATAAAGCATAGTAATAAAATGTGTTTCTTTTTTTCTAAACTTTCTGCAAAGGTTATTGCAAATTGAGCTACACTGTTGTTTCAAACCCTCTTTACTTTGCATTTAAAAAGTTGATTGGGGTTGTTCCATAAACTCCCTGCCTGAGTAGCATACCATACCCTGTGCGTAATGTCCTTCACTTCCCAACCATTCATACTCAGTAGAAATGGTCAAGTGGAATTGACCCTTGTGTACTAAAATAGCCTAAGTTGTAACTTCAGCTTCAGGAAATCTGGTCTTTTAGAACAAATACTCAGTAGATGCTGATATGCTTTAAAAGCCATTATTTTTCTGCCCAAAAAAACCTCTCTGCAAATGGTCACACTCTTTCATATTCAGCCACAGCTTAACTTTTCCTTTTTACATTCTAAATTAATTTATTTTATTTTTCTATATCCATGCTAACTTTGTGAAATCGAAGCTCTTAGTCAAGACTTATCTATGTATCTTCCCTCCTTCAATTAAGCAGTGTGCAGCCCTGGAAAAGATTTCTTCTACTGGGTCAAGAGAAAAAAAAAGAAAAGAATTGGACACTCTATTGGGTCAGGAAAAGATAGCTAATGGGTCAACTATTTATATACAGTGAAGCAGATCCAGAAATTAGAAGCATCACAGGAAAGAATAATTGGGAACAAGGTCAGAGAAGGTATTTGACACTGGACCTGTTGTACTTCTAGTGTTCAGATACTTTAACTTGCATAACCTAAGTCAGCTACTGTTGCAATCCAAACTTTTTCCCCACCTCAGTTAAATTCAACTAATTCAACTTTACAGGCACCTATTTTTTCCAGATGTAGAACAAAAAAATCTTGCATTTTTTGTGTTCCATAAATACTTCAGTGTGCAAGTACTCAGAGCTTTACTCAACAGAGCAGTATTACAAAATTGAAACCCTTTCACTGGTTCACAAGCTAACATATGATCCATTTTAAACCAGCTCGGAGAGCAATGTCTTGAATATATAACATTGAGAATGGGTCTTTAAACATGCAGTACAGAGTAAACAGGAATGCTGTAAATGTGACCAGGAAAACCTCTGAAATTCTATTCTTTATCTAAGATTATTTTAGAGGTATTTATTAAATCTGATTCTGATGCAAACTGTCAAACAGAATAGAAGAAATATATATGTGTGTGTATATATGGATATATGTCTATATCTACATATCTATCTCCATCAAAAATGGGCAGTTATCAGAGAGTGATCCTCCCATGACAATTCTTGAGAACTCTAATAAGAGATTAAAACCAAAGAAAAAAGTTCTTGTTGCTTCTTTCCCAGAGTTTATGTAACCCAAACTAATTGCTCAGCTTGTTTTCCTAACTAAATCTTACTCCATATGCTAGGATTATTCCTGTAATTTGGAAAGACGGTATGTAACAGCATCTCTTGTTGACATGTCTTGCAACAGTAGTTCTGCTAGAATGCTGTAACGAATTCAAGGAAAACTTCTTGTGCTGATTGCAAGCTATCTTGTGATTGCAGAGATACTGCTCCTCTAGATTGATCTGTTGCTTACCTTGTGATTTAGTAGAGATTTTAAAGCAAGGCTACTTGTTAAGGCTTATCATCAGCCCTTCTTCTTGAGAAATTTAGTGCCTCCAGGTCTACTTTTATATTTCTTGTGTTCAAATGAAATGCTTTGCAGATCATCACAATGATGAGTGACTAGACACTGTGCATCATGCTCTGACACTAGAGCCAGCCTGAGATTTTCAGTTCAGCTGCTGCCTTTACTGCTAGACTCTTTCTCAGAATTACCTTCTTAGTCCTGATTTATCAAATGACTCCTCTGCTTTATGCTGAGATACCCAAAGAAGAGAGTTGTTAAGAAGTGTTTTTGAGGACTGCAATGAAAGTTTTAGCCACTAAGTGCAGCTTTGTTAAAAAGGGTGACTGTTTGACCTTGTTGATCTTCATCTTCCCACTTTACCACTTCTTAGCATCACTTATCTCTCAGATGAGTATGATTATAGTCTTCTCTGAAGGATCCTGCATATTTTGAAAGGTTCTAAACCCAGTAAATCCTAACTGTTCCTCTTGATTTACAGCTTTTCTTTCCTTCCCAGTCTGTCTGCTGAGTCCCTTACTGGTGGCGTTTAACCATCACTGTCTTTCAGTGAAACTTCTAATACACTCCTAAATTGTTTGCAAGATTTCACTCTGGTGCTGTGATGAAGGTGGAAGTCTCAGCTGTCCAGGTAAATAGATCGTGTTCTGATCTCTATAACCATTCAGGCAAACAAACAGCTTTCCTGCTGCAAATGATTTGCTGTCATTTATTGTTAGAATACATTTTCCACCTTAAGTTTTCTGTTGACTTTATGCACTTTGTATCAGGTCAGTATAAAAATTCCTCAAAGTCAGGTCATTACAAGTTAAGAATAGACAGAGATCTTTTTCACCCAACTCCTTTTGCATGGAAGAGAGGTTTTCAATGTGGGAATCATGAAGTATCAAGGTTACAATTATTTCACTCTTAGACTATTTAATGCAGACTTTTCTGCTTTCTAGCCTGAGCAAAGAAATCTTTCTCATGAGCTAAGTTGTCCTGCTGCTGAGAAGTTTAAGCATCTCATCTATATAGGCTGAAAGGCTTTTACCACTTCAAACCCAGCTTGTAAGACAGAAGAATTACATCAGTAGTAATGAGCAGAGATTCAGCTATTTAATCTGTTCTGGACTTTACAAATATTCTAAATTGAAAGTGAACTTTGGGGCTAGGTCTCCTTATGTACATGAGATACCATTACTTAATAGCTTTGTGTAGAACAATTGGTTGCAGCATTTACGTGGCATGGGAGAACGCGATGGCTCCTACTTGCATTTCCATAAATACATACCTTATCCGAGTTTTTTTTCTAATTATAGAAGCAACAAATGTGTTCATTTTTGCAGATACTGTCTCTTTGTTTCAATTATCAGCAGAGCACTATAGGTTTAAAATTAATCTTTCTGATACAGCCCAGCTTTGTCCTATAAATGTTACCTGTTTTCCAAAGGAGACAGGATGGAATCTCCAGTCACTGTCCACCGAATGGGAGAAGATTTTGTTTCATTAGAAGGAAGTTGGTTGCCCCTAGCTGCAATATGTTAGTTCCAACAGCTGTTTGCAGCCCAGCAGTATTATCATAGAATCATAGAATCAGATGGGTTGGAAAGGAGCTCTGAGATCATCAAGCCCAACCCTTGATCCACTACCACCACAGTTACTAGACTATGGCACTAAGTGCCACATCCAGTCTCTTCTTAAACACCTCCAGGGGTGGAGAATCCACCATCTCCCTGGGCAGCCCACAATGCCTGATTACCCTCTCTGTAAAGAATTTCTTCCTACTATCTAACCTCAACCTCCCCTGGCAGACCTTGAGACCATGCCCTCTTGTCTGACTGATAGCTGCCTGGAAAAAGAGACCAACTCCCACCTGGCTACAACCTCCTTTCAGGTTGTTGTAGAGAGTGATGAGGTCACCTCTGAGCCTTCTCTTCTCCAGGCTAAACAGACCCAGCTCCCTCAGCCTCTCCTCACAGGACTTGTGTTCAAGTCCCTTCACAAGCTTGGTTGCTC
This sequence comes from Myiotriccus ornatus, assembly GCA_036023395.1. NCBI lineage: Eukaryota > Metazoa > Chordata > Aves > Passeriformes > Tyrannidae > Myiotriccus > Myiotriccus ornatus. Next base: position 102,050,109 of record JAYRBT010000114.1, read on the forward strand.
TTCTCTTGCATGCTGGAAAGGAATGTGGTGATACCATAGTCCAGATCTTCAGCTGATACAAATCTGCATAGCTGCCTCAATTCAAAACAAATCTCTGCAGTTTAATGCATTCTGAAGGACATCAATGCTGCAAAATCAAGCATGGTGCAGGAATCACAGAAAATGGTTAAGTCTGTGGGAGTAAATCCACATGATACTGTACATTCCATTCATGCAATGATTTGCTGAGCTTCATAATCAAGATAGGCTTGGTCTCTGCAAAGCTGTGTTAATCAATAAGCTTTATTCAGCTGCAGGATATTGCGAATGTGGATGTCAAGCCTCAGTGCTGAATATGTTCTCAGTCATGTTTTGGTATTACAGTCTCCAACATTTTCTGGTGCAAGGCTATCATATGCAGAATTTAGGCCTTGGATTTCTCAGTATGCACCAAGGTAGGTGTGTACTATTTTGTTGTTTATGGCTTAAGATTTTTATTGTTGCATTTCCTAAAACTAAAATTTTGTTCTTAATTTTAAAGAGGAAGTTTTCATTTGAGATCCTAGCCTTTGGATTCTAGGTTCTTCACTGAAGCTCTTGTATATGAGATCCTTTTGCCATCTCCTGTACCATTCATGATTTCCAGGCTGCCACAGCTGGAGACATAAGGAATAACCACAACTAGCACTGGGAACCTTCTTACTTTTCATAATGTAGCCAGGAGCAAGTAGGGTCCCATCTTTCTCTTATCTGCTGTACTCTAGTTCTAGTCATAGTTTCTAGTTAGCTTTCACAGTTAATTCCTGCATGTGGAGAAGACAACACTCTGGGTTTTCAGCTTTTCACCAGAATACACTTCAAATCACCTGCCCATCATGTGTTTTTTAACCTTTACTTTCTAAATACAGGCATTACCCTTCTTCATTATACCCATCTTTGGAGTTGAGGTTTACCTCATTCCTATATCCCTTGACTCTGTTCAGGTTTCTGTTTTGATTCTCACACTGGCCTTTGCAGTAGACACATAAAAGTTTTTCAGAATTTTTGCTTCTCAAATGAAATACTGACACCAGATCCATGGTTTTTTTTCCACAGGACACCTTGACAATTAAGTGAGTAAATGAGAAGACCTCCTGAGGGTACACAATTGATCTAATTTGAGGAGGTATTTCTCGAGATGAAGAATCCAGCTACACATAAGTAAGATCTGCAAGGAAATCAATGTTGTTAAGCATCATTGCTAAGGAATACCTTCTAAACCTCTATGTTTAATTTGCAACTATTTTGTACTCTACTGTAAAGAGAAGAGTTTAGATTGCACATTCTGCCTCCAGCAGCTCCCAGCAGTTGGAGTTCTTCAGTGAGTTTAGATATAGGGCCCTCCATACCTTCAGACATGGAGGTCCAAAAGAAATTACAGACATAATCACAACAGATAATGCGCCACAGGATGATATGATTTACTTTTTGTGGCATTTTTGCCTGTAAAAAGTGGAATCAGTGCATACAGCACATTAAAAAAAGACACAGCTACCACATGCTCACTGCCATGTTTGTTTTTAGCACCTACCAGCCAGTTACATGAGGCTGTTGGAAGGCTCTTGTGGCTGCTCTAGAAATGGTCAAGGTGCTTGATGTCACTTGTGCTTCATTCACATCAGGGTGGGATTTATTTTTGCAGACAAATCATCAGCTAAGGGGAAACAGCTGTGCTCATATATATAAATATATGTATATATTTCTTGTTGTTTGTTCTTGCTTGGAGCTGTCATACAGACATCATTGCAGCGAGCTGTGGGTTCCTACAGCAGCTGCCAATTAGAAACAGAATGAATATATCGTTCTTCAGATGGAGGAAGTTAACAACTGGCCTTTATTATCATGTAATTAAGTTAAGGATATGGTTTTGATCTTCAAAGCGTTTGGCTCAGACAGTTCCTGGGACCATCTTTCCTTCCCTAGTTGGTGACCACTAACATCACTGCTTCCTGAATGAAGCACACAAGAAGCTTAGTTACTTAACTTGTTTTTCATGGGATGAATTATTCAGCAGACATGCAAGACACAAAAAAATAGGAAATGAACTGACATATACAAGACATTTAAATAGCCAGTAGCCAGCAACTTCTCAGGGACAAGTGAAAAATCAAAACTGAAGGAAAAAAATCAGCTATAATTCAGTGTGGGAGGGCATTTACTGCTATGTTTTAGGTCTGTGCTGTTTGTGCCTTACCTGTGTCTCTTCTTGTTTTGCACAGAGAGAGAAGCTGTGCCCTCTCTCATATTTGTACACCCCCACTGGGACTGCACTGGTTCTCCGTTTACATCTTTCCCTGCTGAACCACTACTCCTTCATGGCACTTGCACATAAAATCATCTTTTCTATTTTTAGGTTTCTCCTACTCACATCCTGTGAAGAGCAGAGGTGCACTGGGCATGTTCTGTTTCATTTATTTATTTCTCATCAATTATAAATGGTGCATAACACATGTATATGTCATTTAGATGCCTGGATTTATCCTTCATATTTTTAAAATTATGTAATGAAGTCTCATCAGGCTTGGGATACTTCTTTATGCTGTATGCTTTTTTGGTACTGATTCAGTTTTGCTGCCTTTAGAAGTCAGCAGGAATTCTTTCACTGACTCCAGTGGAAATGAGAGTGTTTCCCAAGTGAAATTTTCACCCTGTATCCTCACTCCACCTACAATTTTTTTTATTCTGGCAAGTATTTAAATATAACAGCAGATCTTACCCCTGTTTGAAATACCCATAGAAAAGTATGCGTTCTTTTTAACTATATTATGAAACCTCAGGGAAAATCCTGAAAGTCGAGATATTTTCTTAATATAAAGACATTAGATGAATTCAGCAAACTGAGGATGAACTTGCTTTTCTACCTCAATCTCAATGACCCAGTTGCTGTTTCCTTCTTCTAATATAATTACCCAAATTTCTGTTCCATTTTAAAGTTACAAGACCAAGTGTCAGTCTAAGATTTTCATCTTTAGGTAGCCAAAATCTTTCAGATACAGCTAAAAATTGAACAAAAGTCTGCTGGATTTCCAGTTACTAAGCACTTATAATTTTCACTGACTTTAGTAGAAAGTGTGGCAGCTTTTTCAAAAATCAGGCCATCCTACTGAGGTTCTTTATATATAGTGAGGTAGTGACCTGAATTTCAAAAATGTTGAGTACAAACAAGTTTTACTAAACCCAGGGCATTCTCAAGTGCTTCATGAATTTGAATATTAAGACAGTACTTGCACAAAATGAGCAAGAATTTGCCAAAGTCTCCAGAGGTATCCAGGGACGTAACAGAATATTAATTTGGTCTCTTGAGTTCTTTCTGTAACACCGGACATGATCTATGCATGTAGATCCCAGAGTGACACTGCTAGGGTTTAACCACTTCCTGAACTTTCCTTTTAATTATTTTTCTCAATGAACATTACAATATGCAGTAATACTTTGGTACAGAGAGCAATGACACATCCTGTACCAGAACAGATACAAGCACTGATAACGGAACAGAGAGGTCTTTGTTCATCTGTCCGAAAAACAACCAGCTATATTTTTAATCTCTTTCACTGAAAATTATTTTGTGCTCCATCTACAGTGTATAAGGGATTAAATCTGAATTTGAAGAAAAAAAATCTACAATTTTCACCTTTCTTATGAATCTTAACAGATAAGGGTTTTTTATTCTTTAGCCCTTCCATATACATGTGGGCCAGCTAAAATACCTTCTTATCATCCTGTGAAATAATTCTGCTAACAGAATGAAGAGTTAGTGAATGTGGTGGTTAACCTCTGCTTTCCCACCAAAAATTGAAGGTTATTCCTTGACAACCCCTCAGATTACATATCTAGTTATCTTGTTATGAAAAATGCAACACTGGAAATTTTTACTCCTCTTTTTCCCTGGAAGCCTTTATGTGTTTTTATGTATACGAAAATAATTTCTATGCAACTGCCCCAGGAGCAAGAAAAAAAAAACCAAACAACAAAACCTGTCTTTTTTTCTTCATATGGTTTTTCTTTTAGAAAAAAATTTAAAAACTCTTTTGGGACTGTACTGTTTGCCCAAATCAAGGAAAATTAGTGTGTTTTCTCTGGAAATTTTATTACTCTGACCTCTGGACCACAAATCAATCCCGTCATTTTGCCTGAAATCCATAGAGTTTGCAATCACCATTTTCCTTTCCTTACTATTTTATTTGATGCAATTTTGTTATTATTGTACTACTCTTTGGTCTCCTATAGACCTGTTCTGCAGTAATCACAGTGACTTTGACAATAACATCTAGTTTATTTGTCTACTAAAATCTTTATAACCACTAGGGAACACTGGGGAAGTGGATAAGGTTTTACCACTTTTTGTCTATTGAGAAGCAGCATTCAGAACTTCTAATATAACAAAGTTATTAATTTAATGTAGCAGCTTTAGCTGGTTATATTAGCCATTTTGGGATATTTTCCTATAAGATTAAGACTATTAATTCTCCTTTATTTCTCCTGCTCAGGTAGTATGCAAGTCACATTTTACATCTGAGATATTCGTAAAGATTTTCTGTCTCCTGTAAAATGTTGCATTTTGATCTGTCTCAGTATTGCTCTGGGCACTTTACTGAGGTAAGTGCATGGCTCTGCCTGTGGTATTATAAGGTTTTTAGAAAACTTCTGGTTTACACTAGATTTGTTTCTACACATTAACAGAATAAGATCCTGACAATATTCCATAATTTCAAGTCCTCAGTTGGGCCCTTGCTTAGGAGATAAAAAGAAAGCACAGACAAATGAATAATGCGGAGTAGTTGTATCAGAGTTTTTATGTGACACTCATTATGTATTTTAAACTCTGCCTTACTTGCCACTTTTTGACTGAGGGATACCTCTCACTGGCTGGGTGTAGGAGAATGTCAGTGCTAGACTGGTTTGAGTGGGTGGAGTTACACTGTACTGGGACACACTGGGATGTCACCAAGGCCCCACCAGCTCGCATGATGTGCCATCAGAAATGCCCCAAAGAGAGAGGTGTACTGAGAGATGCCCTATTCCAGAGGGATAGGGTGCTCCATAAGGAGAGAGATGGGTTTCTTTGGTGTCTTAAGAGTCCATGTGACAAGGGGAACAGCAATATGCTCAGAAGTGGCATGTTTTGGAGAAGAAGACAATAAGCAGGAGAGTAAGATATCAACCTCTTTGCAAAGCTCTGACCACATATCAGATATTTGGAAATGAGCCTGTATGTGTTTTATCGTTTTGCCTAGGTTTAAATGTAAACTCAGATTTTCCCCTTCCAGATGAGCCTTCAGACTGGACTTTGCTGCTTCGCTGCTTCTTGCTTTTTCTGGCCTCAAGAATCCTGCATTTCTGGCTGCACAGACAGAACATAAAACCTTCAAAAATAGGGGAAAAGACAATTCACAGAAGCCTGAAACTTTGAATAGACTGAAGGATTTGGTCCTTGTTGAAAGGCACTGATCTTCAGGCTATAGTTGGGGAAAGAGCTGATCCCAGGCACCCTGTCTGTTTTCTGACAGAACAGAGTAATTTCTCTATTTTAATAAGGATTATCTTAAAAGGAAATTTTTTTGCGCTCGAACTCAGGATACAGACTGCCTCAGCTACACCACACATTTAAGGCAGTCCTACATTGATCTGCTTTTGACGGTAGGGAAAGATCATCCTTCTCTTCATCTCTATTTCCTAGTCCTTATTTTGTAGCCCAGTACATGTGATTTCTTTTCACTACGAGTAAAAGGTCAGGGGCTTTCTGTTGACCTGACAGTTCAGGGAATAAAAGCAGGCCTGGGCTTGTCCTGGCCTGAGATGATTTTAGCTTGTTTTTTCTGTAATAGCCATTGCCTAGCAATCAGCTAACCACTGCCTGCACTTGTTTTAGTTTAGCTTCAGTTTTGGGTGATAACAAGTAGTTTCTCTCTGTGATTTGTCCTGCCTGTGATTTCAGATTGAATAATGGAAGGGCATGGGTTCCTGCTCTCATACTCCCACCACCCATCATGCTCTCACAGGGTTTGTCTGATCCCATGGTGAACTATGTCAGGAAACTAATTGTCTCAAAAATAGCAATTTTTTTCAGGATTTTTTTCCTTTCCAGCTAGAAATACTTTAAATAGTATTGTTACTCATGGCTTTGATCTGAAGGAAAGGGGATTGTTCAAACACAGCTCTCTTATTAATATTGTCATCACTTGCCCCCTCCAAGTCACCTAACTCCAGGTTCTAAATTCTCCCGCAAGCTTCGGGCACCTCAGATTTTTTTAAGATTTAGGCTGAAGAGATTTTTTTTCTAAGGTCCTTATTTAAATTCTAGCAAAGCAAAGAACTTCATAGACCAGCACCCCAACCTGCAGGCTATGGTTTCTTTCCCTCTTGTGTTAACATATCCTTTGCAGTCTGTTTTATTCAAATACTGGTTTGAGCATCAGACTTTTGCATAACTTTGCTTTTAGAAGGAAAGTTTCAAAATATATTTGTTCCTACTATTTCAGAAGAACTTCCATTTTTCTTATGCTAGGAATAGTTCCTCACAAAAAGGAAGAAAAAAATGTTGTCAGGAAGACAAAAACTTTACTAGTTTTCTTTGAATATAACCCCCACCCCAAATTATTCACACAGTTCTATTTCTAGACATAATTTTAAAGCCTTGACTACTTCAAAAGGAAAATACTTCAAATTTCTGCTAATAGGTTATCTCTGTGAAAGGGAAGAGACTGGTAATGAGTAACCTTTCTCTCTTTTGCTTCAGAACATTTTAATTGTGTTCCAATTACTTCAACATATTTAATACACTTCCAATATGTATTTGTACAGTATGCAGGCAAATGATTTTCCATAGCCTTATACAATATAGTGAGTCATAAATGATTGCTGTTCCCACTCTCCCTGATCAAGTGTGAGTCACAAAGTGCTAAAGTCTGTCTCCCTGCAGCACCAAGTGAAATCCACCTGATTCCAGGCAGTCGGAACAAAGCTGACAGCTGAGTGGCATGTGGAGATCCCTTTGAGGAACAGTGGATGTTTCCTTACACATTCCTTACCTGCTGTGAACACAGGGCATATTGCAGCATTTTGGGGTGTGCCATGTCACAGGGATTTCATCCCACATGTCCCACAGCCACTCCAGGGAAGTTCTCTCCACGTCTGTGCTCCAGCTGTGCACCCTGTCCCCTGGTTACGGGGGTGGATTTCCTAACCACTCTGCATCTGGCACCAAAGTTTCTGAGTTTTTGGGCTGTGAGCTGGGACAGATTCCAGTTTGACTCAGTACCTCAGCACAGCAGTCACCCCCTCAGCTGCATCGGTGGGGTGGCAGCAGCCGCCGAGTGGGTTTTGGCAAGATGACTTTAGCTGTGCACACACAAAGCCTCTGCTCCCCACAAACACATGCAATGGGAAGGGAAGTCCCTTGAAATCAGAGGCCTCAAGGTGGGTGGCATTTGCTTCCTTTTGTCCCCGCAAAATTAAAGCAAATTTTTTTCCTCTGTGGAAAAAACCCAACATGCTGTGATTTGATGGTGTAGAGAAAAATGTACCTCTGAATGTTCATTTCAGGATCTGTGTGAACTCGGGCAAAAAATGGTGTTCAGGCATATCAGACCAAAAAGTCTTTATGTTATGTTGATAATTTTACCAACATAAGTTTTTATTTCTTAACGTACTTGATACAGGTTCCTGTCAATAAACAATTATTTGAATAGTATCCTGGCAGTCAGCCAACATCACAGCTATTCCTTCCTGAAATTTCAAGGGAGCAGATGTATCATCATTCACTGTTGCTAATATATGAGAATAAGAGGTTCTTCTTAAGTTTGTTATTCCTAAACACCTCTATACCACTATTTTTACTAACCAATCTTTAATTCCACTGATTTCTGTGAAGACTGCCTCTCAAGCAGACTGACCAGCTCTAGCAGCAGAATGAAGGATCAGGTAGAGTAGCAAAAGTTACCTTTTAAAATACTTAGTAATGTGCTTCTAAATAATTTTCTTCCTATACTTGAACTTTCTGAACTGCATCCCTTTCTAATTTTACCAACAAAAATACCAGTCAGGATTAAAGGTGTATTCCTCTAAATATATAGAAAATAGACTTTGCCATTAAAAACTTGATAGTGTAAACCCCTTATTATACAAATATTTTAACATTCATACAATTTTTTTCAGAGGAATAGTTGTACTGACTTCAACATGCTCTTCCTGCACCTCAGGTGTGATTTAGCTCATTCAGTTTGACCATTTTGATGTTAGATGTGTAGTTTTACCTTCCTAGGTTCCTGCTACAGTCAATGGAGAGAGACATTCGCCTCTGGAGGAGTGATTCATACCTTCTATCTTAGACTTCTGCCTCTCTCAATTGTCAACAGAAGTGTAGCCTAGACGACTGTGTAGATTAGATTCCTATCTCTTAGGTTAGGTGAGATAAGTCCTATTCTTGGCCATCTTTGTGCATACAAATTTGCAGGATCGGAGTTAAGTTGTTTAAACAGCTAAAGTACCTGTGGGGGTTGATAGACTAACTGATTTATTTAGAAGCTTTCCAAACTTTGAGTGCAAAACAAAGACAAATTATCTAGTTCTTTTATGGAGGAAAAAAAAAAAAAAAAAGGAAAACCAGAAAATATTTTAATCTTTGCCTCTCCAGTGTAAGAACAAGGTAACAATAAAGAATAACAATAAAATATACCTATTATAAATTAGCATAAATTAGCAAAAAAAAAAAAAAAGACAGTTGAGACAAATTTGCTAACTGTGTTTCAGTAATGCAGCAAACATAGCCTTGAGTTTTCAGCAGCTGTACATGGCTTTAGCAACATGTTTTAATAAAATAGGGCAGAATTCACGTCTGAATCATTTCTGTTTCTTTGTCCCCATATTCCCCTTTCTGCTTAGTCAGCTGGCTCCTGTCAGGCAATGGACAGTGTGCAAACCAACAGGGTGACCAACCTTCCACATTTCAAGAGTCACGAAAATACAATTTACTGCCAAGGGCAACAGACTTTAAAATGTGCTCGGCTTTCATTTTTGCTAATGCTGACTGAAAAACCTTGCCAAAGCTCTAGTCTATGCACTGAAAGTCTCCTAGATGATGAGCCAACAAATGAGAAATGCATAAAGATCAGAGAAATCAGTATCCTCAAATTTCAATTATTCTTCCTTCCACTGCCTCTTCTAGTCTTCTACCTTCTTTCTTTCCTTATGTAAAGGTGCCCTTTCTGGACCTCTCCCTCCTTGCCTTTCCCAGGTTTACCTATGATTTCTAAGAGCAGAGCTCATGCATTTGGGCTGGCTGACCTAAAGACCTGCCAACTCAGAAATTGTCTGGATGGGTAAACATTGTTATTATTTAGGCAGAAAAATGCTGCAGTGGCTGCTGTTTCTCTCCCACCTTTGTCTCCTTCTACCTAGCTGGAAAAAAACCAAACAAACTTACTAGATTCTTTTTACTAGCATCAACTAGTGATAGGTTTTTGTAAAAGGCCTATCTTCAAAGTAAATGAGAAACCTGGCTTGCAAGGTTGCCATTTGTCTACCAGGGAACTGCATGATTGTTTTAGACTTGTATGCATGTACATAAATTTAACCTGGCATTTTCATTAAAAATGCATTTATAAGGCTCCTGACGTGTAACAATTCATCTCAAAATGCCACAGGTTTATTCTCGAAATTATGAGGTGTTTTCCTATCACCGTACAGCCTGAATAACTATATCCTGTGTACAGGCTTCACCTATAGTATGGTGGCAGCTGCAGGGGAAAAAAAGCAATATATAGTTTTAGCTCAATACACAATAATTTGGAGTAACTCTTTTAGCTATGGCCTTGGCAAAAGGAAAAGTGAGAATGGGCTTTTGTGATATCAATGAAAAATGTGTAAATAAGGTGTGATTTACTCACTGTAATTTTATAGACCTTTATTGCAAGGGTTCTGTTTCTATGTTTTACAGGTACTGATAATGTTGTAAATGAGGAAATGCATTAAATTTAGTGCTTGAGTCATTTCAGCTCTGCCGTGTAACCCAATACTGAGGAGAGAGTCCACTGGAAAGATCCTTTATACGGAATGTACAGTGGATACATATTATCTTGCAATAAACAGCTTAACTTAATCTAGATATTCTCAGTGCATGCAGGTCCCAGATGTTGGTCTTTGTGTACACTCAGTTTCTAAGTCAATCTTCATTCAGACAAAACTGTAATTCACTCAAAAAATATGAAAGACGAAACCCTGAATGGTGCCCAGACATAGAATCATAGAATAGATTGGGTTGGAAAAGACCTCCAAGATCATCAAGTCCAACCCCCAACATGAGATGAAAGTCTTTTTTCAGAAATGAATTAACATCCCAAAAGATGCATTAATTTCACATCCAGTATTTTCAAATTTTCCTGGGAATCAATATCCTTCAACTGTACTTGCCACAGACATTTTGTGCATACAATATGGTTTACCTTACTTTCACAGTCTAAACCTAAAAGGCAGTGTGGGACAAGACTAGGAGTGTTGTTCATTTCTGATAGTTTCGTGGCACAACTCTGTAACTGGAATAATCTGGAGACCAAGGCAGACACTTGATGCCAGCTGAAGAGGCAGCTGAAATGGATCAGGCAGTCAATCTATCTTAGTGTTTCTGGGCACTCTTGGACGGTCTCCATTTGATCTGCTGACCATCTTAGAAGCTCAGTCTCTTCATGTGAGCAGCTGAAGTCCTACGGTAGATATATGGAGGTATTGTGGGTGTGCTGGGACAAAGTTACCTGGGTTGCCTTCCTATATCAGTTGTCATTAGACTCATCTTCCATCCTCAAAAGGAATGTTTTTTTATTCTTGCCACAGATAATTGTTAGGCCTACATGGAGTATTTGGTGCTTGTTTTTGTGCCACGAGTCTCAGCTAGTTGACTTTGAGTCATGCTGTTCTTACCCAGAAGAGAGGGTGGGTCCCTCCTCTCTGATGAAAGAACTGTGCTGGGAGTGTGGAAAGAACCTCAACTTGAGGTGACATGTCTTTTGCCTCTATTTCTGCTTTATCTTTCATGTTGTTTAACTTCCTAAAAAAACCCCAAAATAACCAAGGTAAATGAAGAGGAAGGACTGTGAGTGATTTGGGCATGAATTGTGGAATTTGGGAGACACGTTCATTTTCTGCAGATCTGGTGACAACAGCTTTCAAGCATTTTGTCAGGATGCAAGTCTGGGTTGTCAGGAGTATCCTAAGCTGTTTGTGCATCAGAAACAGAATAATCATATTAAGGCCAGTTAATAAATCTTGTTGCTTTGCTCAACAAATTGCCTGGATTAAAAGTACATATTTTACTTCTGCTTCTCTTTTCAGCTCCTTCAGAAGTAGTTTAGCTATTTATATATTGCAGCACATATAAAAAATATAAGTATGTATAAATATATTATTTATATAATATATAAAATAAATACATATAATTGTGTGTGGATGTGTATTTATAATTGTTGATGAGTGTGTTGATACATATATATATAAATAATTGCTGATGTGTGTCTGCTGGTAGCAAAGTAATAATAGTACTTCCCTCTCTCACAAGGGACCACAGGATGTACTAAAATTTGTGAGGGACTGTCATGGTGACTGTAATCATGTAAATGTATATAAATGTAATGTGAAATACATGGTTTTTTATATTGTTATTTTCTCTGTATGTACTGAATAGCTTTTAATCTAAAAACTCTAAGGTAGAGACACAATTAACATTTTTTCCTCACATTTTTTTGTCTTCTAAATAGCTTTTTTGAAAGAAATTGCTTCAGAAAAAGCTAGTAAAAATGCTGATAAATAAGAGCATGAATAGATATTCAAGAAACAAATGAACAATGAAGAGATTCCAGAATAAATCAGCAGGAATGATCAGAGATCTAGTAAACATGACCTTTTTCATTTGGAGGTAATAAGTAATGGCCAGTCTTCGCGAACGAAGAACCGGGGAAGGTCTTTACACCTTCCAGCCTGCGCATTGGATTTTTTA
>JAYRBT010000114.1:102062209-102114831 GCA_036023395.1 Myiotriccus ornatus
TCACCTAAAAAATCCAATGCGCAGGCTGGAAGGTGTAAAGACCTTCCCCGGTTCTTCGTTCGCGAAGACTGGCCATTCATTTGGAGGAAACACTGAAGAAATTAATAGTTTTTAGTCTAGATAATCCTCAAGACTATAAAATTTAGCTGCAAAGGGGAAAGTGATGGACTATTCTCTGCTGAAGAAAACACACACACAAAATATATATATATATACTCAAACAGGGAAAAACTTAAAAATAGTTTAGAGAAAGCATATTTTTCAGGAATGGTTTCCAAATCTGTGTTTCCATACTACTGAAGATGAAAAGGAAGAGAGGAAGGGAGGAAGGGAGGAAGGACCATTTCAGCTGTGGTCTTTAAGATTCCTCACCAAGGTTGGAGCTGAATAGACCAGATCTTTAGAGGTGTTTCTTATCTACTTCTTATGAATATCAAGTTGGTACCTGTCTGTATGTCTGTGCAACACAAACAAATTTGTGCTTAATTTTTCAATGCTTTCTTCATTCAAATTTTACGTTATTTATGAGAACATTTCTATTTTCATGACCATTTAGTCTGCAGACTGCTCTGTTCAGATTTGACCACCAAAAAACATTTATGAGCATTCAGTCCTGCTCTGCATAGACGTTTGCTTAGAAATGGAAGTTTATAGTGTTTCTGCCCTTCAGCTCTCTTCTATTTTCTCTAAAATTTTCACAACTGCCTCTCTTGTCATCGACACTACAGTAACCTCTAGATCTATTTGTGTACTAATACAGGGATCTTGCTGATGTACATGACAATATAAGTAGATTTTCTTGGGCTAATTTTCTCCAATCTAAAACAACAATAAGGAGGTGACCAGTAGTAATCAGTAGATGATTTCCTTTTTTAACTTTCTATTTAAATTTGCTTATTACATGCCAGGAGCTAAGTACTTACACGAATGAATATATTTCAGTGTGCTGACAGGTTTTATCCACACTTTGGGAGCATATATGCAGATGTCACTTATAATTACCTACCCTTTGTTTATACTAAAAATAAAAAAGTCAGTCTATAACTAATAAGTAACATCGACAGCATAATTTAATGGTGAAACTGCTGAGGCTTTATGACAAGTTTTTCTTGCACTTATGATTAATAATTTTTCTATAAGGTTGCTGAGAGCAGTATGAAAGCAGTTCTCATCTTTTGCTGCTGTTGATGTCACCCGTTTCAGCTTAACACTTTCAACAGATACCATTCTGTATACCTAGATTGAAAATGTAGCCCAAAGGCTCCAAGCAAAACTGATGAAAACCTGTTGTTAAACTCTCTTCTGGAAAGATGTCACAGTTTGTCATATTGATTTCAATAAAATCTCTTGTGTGCTGGGTAAAGTTCCCCTGAAATACTTGTTGGACAGTGCAGTTGTCAGCATGCTGTCAAAGCTGAGCAGGGCAGGGAAAAGTTTAATTCCTAGTCCTAATATCCAGTGTGTCCATCTGCTCACGGGAATATATTGTTTTACACGCTGATGCTTCCCATGCAGAGTACGTCTACCACCCTGGCAAGAAAAGGCTTCTCCCTGCCATCCCTGGCCTCATGTTGACCTGCAGAGCTCCTCCATCCCAGCTGAGTCCTCTCCCTCTGCTCCCTGCCTTCTCAGCCAACATGCCTCTGACCAGGGTTTTGGCTCATCAGCTGTCTTCAACACAACCATGTTCACAGCCTGCTGTTTTTGAAATCATGTCCTCCCTAGGCTTTCAACATGTCTCTGGGATTGCTGTCCTCATTCTCCCTCCTTGTTTCTTGATAGGTTCCAGATCAGATGTTTCACTCCAGCTCTGTCTCAACTAAAATCTCATCCTGGTCTGTTTTTTCCCCAGTCACATCATTTACAGGCTGCTGAGAGAAGCAGCAGTCTGCTGTCTTTCCTCTGCCTGTGGTACTCAGGTCTCTTGTCTATTTTTTTTTTAATTTTTTGAGAGAAACCCTCTTAGGCTACTGCCCATGCTGCTCCTCATTACTGCTTTTTAAAGATCTCCAATGTTGATGTGTTCTTTTCTGATCTTTCATGAAAACTCTTCCGCTTTAAGATTTCTACCCAAGTTTGCCAGAGACCACAAAGGCACAATAGAGAATAGTACAGTCTTATTGCACTGTCTTCCACAAGTCTATGCAGCAGTTGCTTTTTCTAGTCAATCTAGTCAATTTTGGGCCGATACCATGTCCAACTAAGATTTGGTGTATTGCTGAACACCATAAGAACAATACTGCTGGTATCCCATATTCTTTGGGTACTGGTCACCATTTGGATAGCACTTGCTTCATCTGGCTGGATGTAAGTTCAGAGTGGGCAATAAAAAATTCTGGAAAAAGTTCCTATTGGTAGAAGTGATGCCTTACTGATAGGGAATGTATTCTCTTAACCTGATTATGACAGAGATGTTAATAATCTTTCCCGTCCTTCTGTGTTGCTGAGAGGAGGAAGGAACAGGGACATGAATGCGCTTTTTGTTGCTTGCCTCAGACAGCCAGAGGCAAATGAAGCTGACTTTCCTAATCTCATAGATACAAAGTGGGTAATTTCCCACACAAGAAAACCACCTACATGACTCAAAATTTCTTTCTGTTCAAATGTTTCTATTATTGCTTGTTTGGATAACTAGGAATTTCAGCAACACTGAATATGATTCACCCTTGACAAGGGAAACATTGGGAGGGCAGGAACATTGTGGCCAGCTTTGTACCATGGTAGGGACAGTCAAGTCATGCTGTGGGATATGTGGGTTACTGCAGATCCAGCTGTGATTCCCATCTTGCATGGAGGTTTGCAGGAAGCTTTATTCTCTATGCAATCTTCTCTTACTATTAGTTCAAGTAGAAAACAAGGTCTTAATACTAGTAAGTGCTGAGGTCCCTGGCTCTAGCCCAGACATTTATTAGGCATGTGTGAGTCAGATAATTTCTTTGGAATTGCTGATGGCTTTAAACTTAAGCACATGCTTAAGTAATTTACTGAATTGGGACCAGAAAGCTTGGCAACTTGCAGAATTGAACCCTAAACTAATCCAATCATGTTTTCATTTTTAGTTAAAGAAAAATTCTCCTCCCACCACTCCTAGCCCCATCCTCTTAAATACCGCTATCAGGTTTTTGGTTTTCTTTTAATGCAATTATCTGGGATAAAAGTTTCTTTTTCAAGTGATAATTCAGGTTTTATATTTTTTAAGCTTAGTTCTGCATATATTACCATGTATCTTTCACAAGTTTTTATGGACTGTCTTACAAATTCACCTTATTATGAGCATAACTAATAGTGTAGATAGGTAACATATGTAACTCAATCCAAAAGACAAGAGATTCAGAGCATAAAGGACTCAGATGCAGATACCAAATTCAAAGAAATCTTTCATTATGCCACCTTACACTATACCTGTTTCTGTTTACCTCTGATTTCCATACCCCTGTTGACAAGCTCTGAAATGAAACTAAGCTACCTTACTTTATTGTAACTAAAACACAAGTTGTTAAGATGACAGTAATCTAATGTTCAACAAGCCTGACAAAACAGTGTTTGGTATGAAGTCTTTCAATGAGAAAGATTTGCATTCAAATATAGAGGTGATTTAACTGTTACACATCAAATTCAAAATATTTAACTGAGGATTAGTAAAATACTGGAATATTTAATCAATATGTCTATAGATTATTCTAAAAAAATCCCTGAAAATAACATTTCCCACTTTGAAAAATGTTTTCTGATGTAGGAGGAGAAGAACAAGTAAAATATCCTCTGCTTACAGTGCTATGTTCATAGTCAACATGTCTTTGCCTGACTCTATTAATTCCCATGTTATCCTAAATTATGACATATGGAAGGCTGGGAAAATTTTTCTGTCAAAACCTGAGGACTGTCCTGTATAAAAGAACTGTAACCTATACATAATATATCTAGTTTTATACATATATATATATGTATAATTATTTCCTTGAGTGAGATACAGTGTAAAGTCTAAGAAGAGGGTTCTTTTAACAGAAAAATAAAGGCCTCTTTGTTGCTTAGAGATAGCATATTTTTTCAAGAATGTACAGCATTGAATAGTCTTGTGATATTATTTGATCCTATCTGTTGTCACAGTGCAGTGGCTCCGTATTGGAAGACAATACTCATTCCTGGGAGTTAGTGCTGTACTGAGACCTTCTTACCTGTAAGAAGAGAATGAAATACATCTTCATAAGGCAATTCATAAGGAAGCTTTTTTTTCCTTAGGTATGAGAACAATGAATACTGTACTCTGAACTAGTTGGCCAGATTTCATACAAAACTACCTGTATCTCCTAAATACCTATGCAGGAAGTCTGTCCTAAAGCCAGACTCCTTTGGGTCTGTTTATTCATTTTGAGTTAAAGTGAAAACAACGGTATTGAGCAAGAGTTTTCCTGTCATACTTCAGAGCTGAACTTTTCTCAAATTGTGCAAGTGAAGTCTTCCATTTAACTGTCCTGGAACACTTGTGTTTCGTAAGGTTATGGGTTCTCTTGTGCTGGCCTGTTATGATTTGCAAACTGCTGTGGCAATCAAAGGCCCTTGCCTAGATTTTTTTCTGGTTCTAAACATTTCCAATCCTGGCAAACTGGTTCACAGCGTCATGTGAATAAAATGGCAGGATGAAGTCTTGTTTGCTCAGCTTCCCATTTATGCAGCACAGAGAGGGCTGGGTAACTCTTCAAGGGGACGTGGCAGACCTCAGCGGGTATAGAAAAACTGCTGAGTTGTACTTTCAGAGCTTAGAGTTCTTCTGCCCTGGAGGATCATGAAGACAACAGGTTCACTTCACACAGCATCTATTCATCTTTGTACTGGAAGCTGTCTCGTATCTGGCTGGGAGCCATACATCCCGCTGCACCTCACTGGCCATGCAAATTAGAAACAACCACCTCTGGAAAGGGTAATCTTACTTCTAGGGCAAGCTTTAGGCCATTCCTACACGTTTCTGAGACACACTTAAAACCTGGTATCTGAGGTGTGTGTGTGTATAAAATCCACGTGTTTATCCATAGCGGAAAAAAGAGCTATCTATTTTGTTTTGAAGTATAAGTGACAAATGATACTGGTGCTAATGGGTAGGAAGAAGAAGATATGAAGAACTCACACCTTTTCTGAGGATACTTCCCTTTCTAGATATGTGGTATTTGTCTTTCTTGTGATTTTATGGAGTTCTTGGGCATCAAGGTCAGTGATGTCTCCTCGATTTCTCAGGTCAACATACAAGACATGCAAAAAAGAAGTAATACCCTCTTCTTTTTTATTTTTATTTCCTTTTCATCTGGAGTTATGTAAAGTTTGTGAGAGCTTCAGTCTCTGGGCTCTTTGGAATTTTGGGACAACAATGGTCTTCAACCTTAAGAAACTTCCTTACAGTTTCACACTTCTTTGTGTTTAATACTTCTCAAATACAAGTAATACTGAAAAGATCCTGTGTCCTGTCCATTTTTCACACGAATTTTCACGTACTTAATACCTAAAAACTGGCAAATCTGGGCATTGTTATTGTACCACACAGTGAAGTTTGCAGGCTGCACAGAGAAAAATTCTTTCAATATATGAGTTAAGATTTTGTGTGTATAACACCAGATACTTGTAGTTTTTTGACATGCATGGAGTTATAGCACTTCATACTACCTAATAACCCAAACCAGTTTCTTTTGCAAATGCATGCTGACAAATAAAATTCAGAAGAAATCCCTATTCCCAAATATGATTGTCACTAAAGACTGACAAATTAATACAGAGTTTCAGGACAGTGCAAGGTGATCTGTGCTCTGCATGAAGGCTGTGCGTACTGGTTTAGGACTTGAGACTGCAGTGCGTGGCTTCAAAAGGGCTGGTGCTAGAAGGACATTTCTTTATTGCCCTTTCTTTTGAAGCTGGTTATTGTTGCAAGCAAAAAATCACATCCTGCAATACCTACAAAGAGCCTGGCTGTACCATCCACTGCTCACGTCAAGTAGTGTCTTACGTAAGAAGTTCCATTCACTTCAGTTTAAATACTGATGTAAACGGAGATTATCCAAAGCAAGCAAGGTTTGCAAGAGCAGACCATAAAAACACGCACACATAAGGAAAAATATTACAGAGGCCAAGAGTTTGGTATTCATACCTGGGTATGTTCTTTGAGAGTAGCTTAAAGGAAAGAAAAAGTGTCCTCTAAACAGCAAGTGAATAAAAATACTGTTAAATTACAAAGAACTCTGGCCATGCATATGAAATTTTAATTTGTATTTACAATAGAATTGAGGGATAGGAATATCTTGAATCTATGGTAGGACAAAAGGAGAGAAGAAAAATAAAGAAAAAGCTTCAGTGTGGAGCTTTAGACTTTTAGGCATACTTGAAAGTATTAGAAATGGCAGTTAGGAGATTCTTTTTTAAGCTAAGTGGATCATAGCTTTCCTTGGAACAGAAACTTTACAAATTCCTTTTTGACTGTCATCTGCAAATCATTTGACTGCTGGTAAACAGAACCTCTATGTTTTTCTGATAACAGAGGAAAGCTGGAAATAAGGAATTCCAGCCTTAAAGCTGTTAAGGTAAGTCTAAAATTGATGTGTATTGGATCAAAGGGTGGAATATTTTCCAGATGATCCTGTTTCTTCTGAGAAAAAAGAAAAAAACCCAAGAACACAAACTCAAAAATCATTTTCAAGGTGTTAAGTTTCAGTTGCTGAGCATGGGGATTCAATTTACAATTTTGTGTCCTGCTGGGATGAAACCTAAATATGACAGTAAAATCCACTTTATATTCTTGCTAGTTCTTTGACTACAAATGAAAAGTTACAGTCCATCAACACCTACAGATGTCTGGTTTAGATGGAAAAATCAGATAAGAACCAGTGGAAATTATTTTTCTGTAAACTTTATTTTACAACATCCTTGTGTATGAAAGTAACAAGGCCAGAGGAGTTTTCTAATTTGAATGAATCCTTAAATTTTGTTGCTGGGGAAAGTGGAAGCTTTTAATATGGTGTCTAGAGATGTTTTAGTCATTACAACCCTAGAAAGTAAATAGGAATGTCAGCAAAAATCAGTGTCCACTTAAATTTCAGTATTTGCAAGCCACAGAAATAGATGATTGTGGTATTTCATCTTCAGCCCCCTAAGAACTTATTGTAAATGTGGGAATCTTCTTGGCCTGTGTAAAGTGAAAACTAGGTACTCACATCCATTCCTAGGAAGTAACAACCACATCAAACAAGCAATTAAAACATTACCATTGCCACTGCTGTTAACTTTTCTTCTGTCTTAGTAAAATAGGACAAGGATAGGATTATGAAAAGAAGGAACTGTGCTCTCTTCTTCTGTGTAGCCCCTCCATATCTGACCTAAATTTTGACAGGAAAGCTTTTTCTACCAGCATCAGTGTTTTGAATTTGGAATTATTTGGAAGGGTGATGGAGAACACTGGTCACAGCCTAGGGTGTCTTGTGCATGCTGGTTGCGTGACACAGGGAGGGAAAGTGTGCTGTGAGTACAGCTGCATGTTTGCACTGACCCTTGTTCCACTGTGGGACCATAGAAGCTTTCTGGGAGTTTGGCAGTGTCTTTTTGTTTAAAAATAAGATTTTGACTTGCATATTTAACCTCTTTAGGTGGTTAATTATGAGCAATCAATTTTCTGTTGTGGTTGTGTGAAAAATTCCAGCTGAAGTCTCCCCCCAAGTCCTCTTTCCTAATATGCTTGTCTCCTGTCCATATCTCTGTCCCTCATGTGATCAACACTTCCCGTGCAGTGGTTTCCTCTTTCCACAGGGTTTGACTCCAACATAGAGTACCAAAGGCACAGGAAAGGAAGCTGCCCTGCTTTTTGGAGAAGGGTTTGACTTTTCCCAGAGACTGACTTACAACATGGTGTGGCATGTTTCTGATGGATTTTTGTGGGAGAAACAAAGGAAAAGCATGTTTTCCATCCCATTTCAAACTATGCTTCAAAAACCAGGAATCTTCTGATGCTTTGGTGTGTAGGTCAAGTGCAATATTCCATCCACCATTTTTTTTGAAAGGGCACTCAGATTTTTTTTTGGCTGAAATTATACATAAATCATCATGGAGTGCAGTGAGATGGTTAAAATTACAGAGACTGCAGTGACAGTGGTTAATCAGGAATAAAGGCAAAAAAAATTCAAGCGTAATTGTTGTTGAACTATTACTATAGTTTGTTACCATTCAGAAGAGAGCCTTCTGTTAACAACCTGGCATCTCATTATGTTAACAAAATAATTTTAAAAAACCCTAACTCATCCTAAATATCTAATAAATATTTGGCATTGCAGCATACACTACAATATTCTGTGAATGCAGAGAATAAGGACTTTCTGAGATGGTGATTTTGAAATTTTTTTCTGGTAAGTTTACTCTTCACTGAAAACATGGGAAAAAATGAATTAAGATCTCTAATAACCAGCCAGCAGGAAATACAGAAATAAATCTAAGTTGATGGCAATGCTCTGTGTCTGTATGGCTTCCTTTGCAGAGTATCTCAGCCTGCAGCTTCTCCAAACTCATTAGTATGGAATCCTAAATTCCAGTAAAATTCTCCGCTCCCATTTTGTTTGACCTTCTGCTACTGCTGACCTATTGTACAGCTCATTTCACGGCTAACTCTGAGCCAGATATAAGACAGACAGATATTCTTCAAATCTGCTACAAGCAGTGCCACCTTTTCCAATCTTAAGCTGAAGCTGCCAGTCAGACTGCCAGACACTTGCAGATCTGTAGTTTCAAAATAAGTGCAGGGCATGCTCTTTCTCCTTATTCTTCTCAAGAGGGTAACAGCTATTTTCATAACTATTCCCAGGAGTCCATTAGTAAATCTGAATATCTCTGTGTTGGGGTCATAGGAAAGATTCACACTGACATTCCTTGCAGATGCCTCACTAGTAAGATCCAGTCTCTTTCTGGAAAAAAAAAGAAGTTGACAAGTATTTAAAATGGTATTTCAGGACATTAGGTGTTGGATAACACAGCGTGTTATCCCAGCATTCTTCATCTGATTAAAGAGACCTATGGATTTTCTAACTGATACGGAGAGTTTCTGAAGCTGTATTTTGTGTTACTACATATTGTGTTGCGCAATGTTTGCTGTGGTTCATGTCATCAGAAAACCATATTGGTGCCTTATATACCCCAGGGCTGAAAGTGCTGCTTGCAGGGGTGATATCATTGCATTCCCACTCTCAGTCTCTTGATGGTCTCAGTGTACATTTACATTCTCTCTAAAGTCTATTAAAACTTTTAATGAACATATCTCAATTTGTTGAGGAGATCAAATTGTGGATTTCTGCTCAAATCTCAGTTCACTTGATTCAAGTTTGAACGTGGTCTTTTCAGGCAGATATAGATCTTTTCCTCTAAAATTGGTGATGTTATTTTCAATCAGTGTTGTGTTCTAATGTATTTACATTAAAGAGAAACATTCATCCTGTGACAGGAATCTCTTTTGGTACTAAAGATTGTACAAATTGTTGCAGCTATTTTAAATGTGGTCCTCTTTGTATAATCAGTAAATACAATTTTAAATGGTAACTTCTTTTCAAATTCCAATATGGTAATGATTATAAAGACTCCTTTTCCCACTTTAGAAAATGTTCTGAGTCTCACACAGTCTAACAGTTTATTAGTAGTTGATTTACTGTCCTCATTACTGTATGGCACATGGCAATCAGTTTCCTGGATGCTCATCACAAACATTCAGGAGGACTAAGTACTGAAAAAATTGCTTTTCTAGAACACTAATGGTGATAAAAATCACTAATGTTTTATATAACTTTTTTTTTTTTTCTGGCAGGTTCTCATATTTAGACATTGGGAGTAAATTATATAAAATTAACAAATTGCAGTTGACAGTTTATTTCAATCAATCATGATTTACAAAAAGGAGCTCTAAGAAGACCCAAAATAATATTTTATAGCTGTCTCTTTATGTCCTTCTGAAAAATGAACCTCTGACTGCAGGCTTCTGGGAGACTTGCCATCGTGTGTGGGGGGAGGGTGTGGTGTGTGTGCACACAAGCACATAATGGGGCTGATTGCCTGCTTTCTTATGTCAGTTTTACCTCCTGTATCCAGACTGGTTGCTGATTGACTATAAGGTGTTACATAGGGAGATAAATTTTTGTAGGAGATGAAGATTTGAAGGAGCATCCAAACACTGTGTTTCATCCTACTGCGTGAACAAAAGCAGTTGGCATATAAAGTACCTCACCAAGCTTCAGCCATGTATTGCATCTGGTTTGTTGGGATTTGTGTTGTTTTGTCATATCACAAAACACCAGTTCTCTCACTTCAGCTGTTAGAAAATTTAAGGCCAGTAAGTGTCGGCCTCGCCTTTCTCTCCAGGAGCAAATTTCCTTCTGTTCTGAATGGTTCCCCTTTAGTTCCTCATGCTTGTTTCTTTCTTCTGCAGCATAGGAGGAGAAGCTGAACAGGGAATAGGGTGTATTGGATATCAAGAAAGCCCTACATATGTGAATATTATGAATATTGCAGAGAGTTGATGAGTCTCTGGAGCACCTCAGGGCCATGAGGGATGGTGCCAGGCTTGGGCAGGTATGTGGTCATACCGAGGAAGGGGTTCAAGTAGCTACAAGCACGGGCACAGAAAGGTAAGAGTAATTTTGATGTCTCTCTGAGAAAAATAATCATGTACTCAGTGGCCAGCCAAGAGGGGTACTTAAGAATAAAACCAACAAAAGAGAGTTTGAAGATATTAAGGTAAGGCAAAGAGGGACAGACCAATCTCAGACCATCTCTGACACTGTGTTTTCCCTTTGAAGAGTAGAAGCCTAATATTTTTGGCAAAAGCATGAATTTTATAGCAAAGTTTCCAAGTTGTAGGTTTTTCTCTATAAGCAAGAAAGCAAGTGGGAGATAACCACCACACAGTCATACTAATTTTTAAGAACAGTGACTGAAAGTAAAATGGGACATGTGTTTTAAGAATCAGAAGAAATTGAAATGGCCAAGTAGCATTATCCAAATATTCAGGATTCTCACATAACTTATGTTCCTTAGTTAACATCTGCAACATCCTGGGAGGCTAGAAACCATTGATTTTCATTACTTGCTAATAAAGTGATTTATTTTAAGCTTTTTATCTAGACTCCTGTATTCAGTGAGGAAAGACAGGTCAATTGCCCTTACTGACTCTCTTAACTGATAGTTAGATAGGGAGAGTTTAGATGAACAGTTTTGACTAACTGCCTAATTTTCTGATGCAGAAAATTCATTGAAAGAAATTGCATCCTTATTAGTTGGTGAAGCATAAAAAGCTGAAAGGGAAGGTAAGAAAACATGCTGAAAATAAGATTGGATAACACATGTACAGTTGTTCAAGTTAAAAAATATCTTTTAAATCATTTTCTAATGCAGGTTAAAAAACCCAAATCAATTCAATTAATAAGTAAATAAATAATATGAGAGGTAGAAAAATAATTCAAAATATCAGGAAAAAAATGAGTGACTGAATGGCTGTCTAAAATTTAGAAAAATCTTAGCATCTTGGATCTAACTCTGCTCTGAAGTGTATTCGTATAACACAAGTTATGAGTACTGCATAGATGTGAAGATAGAATTTGAATCTCATGTAGTGTGGTGTGAGGTACACTTTTATTACCTAGAAACTGATATGATGGGAATAAAATACATTTTAACTATGTGATTCTTAAAATTCTTGCAAAATCTGGAACGTGGCTTTTCTTCAGGGGTTGTGCAATGTTTGCTTATTGGTAAAAAAAAAAAAAAGAAAAAATACATGCTGAATTTCTCAAAGTTTCAGTCTTCAAACAGTTTATTGCATTTGGCAAGGGCTGTCTTTAACTGTTTGAAATGGAGTGCGCATCCTTCTGTTCTGGCATATGGAAAGGGCAAAACTGGGGAATGGAGCTTCTCATCCTGGATGGGACTCGCTGGATTGCCAAGTACAGGAGTATCTTCTCCAGCAATTTTAATTCATAAAGAAAGGGGATTAATTGCCAGAACAGGCTTTACTCTTCTTTCCAATCAGCTTCTGTCAAGGAGCTTGGATAACTTCACTGGGAGCAGGATTGGGCCCTTTAGCATTACTGGCAGGCTATGGTCCTTTATATTCTTTACATATATTACTTTCCCATTTTTAGTCTCCTTCCAAATTTGGCCGTTTCCCTGTTAAATACTGCAGTCTTGGTACCCAACTCTGGTTACAGTTCCTGAGTCTTGACCCATTTCACTTTCATTTGAATGTAGAAGTAATAATATTGGCAAACACCACTGTGCTGGGTGGTATCGAATAAGCTACAATGTGCTAATGCTAACTGGGGTGTAATGGATACCTGTGTAATACCTGGAGCTACTCTCACTTGATAAATCAATAGTTATTAGTCTTGTCTTTCATGGGACAATATGTGAAAGAAAAAAAAAATTATTCAAACTAGGATGAAAAGAGTATTTCAGATAACAATTATTTCTTCACAAAGCAAGTGGCAGACTCTTTAAAAAGTTTTATTAGCATTTACAAGTGATATTTTTTATCAGTTTTATGCAATAGTAACAAAGCAACAACGTATTTATATGTAAATGGTACCCAACATTCCCAGACTAGAGATGTACTATACTGAGCCGGAAAACAAGTAGTTGTTAACATATATTACGATATATTTCACTTTTATAATTAATTTCACCATAGGATCTGAGTATGTGTCAGGTGAAGTTCCCTTAACAACATAGAGATAAATTGGACCCCTTTTCCATGTGATCCCCTTTCCTTTTACAGCCACAGAAGAAGCAGCACGATAGTTTATAGGTCAGTGGTGTACAGGGCTCTGACTCAAATGTTATCAGACAAAAGCAGCACATTTTCTCCTATTAAATGGTAACACATTGAGTATCTCCTGCTTCATCCCACCCGTGCCCTCCTCTCCTTTTTAGTCCATGCTGTCACTGAGCACTGTGTGACACACATTGCTTGCTGGAAGCACCACAGATTTTGTGTGGCAAGTCATCTCCATTCAGCAGCATTATGTGTTGAAGTCTGACAGCTGTGTGGAGGACTGTACTATTTTTTTGATGAGGTTGTGAAAAATGACAAAGAAGTTTCTTTTCTTTAAAAATCACATTTTTTATGATGGTAGAGCACCCTGTTGGGTTCTTTTTTCTGTAAAATACTTTCATCATATTATGGAATAGTAGCTTTTTGGGGAAGAAAGTGGTTAAGCAAATGGACACAGCATTATTGGTGCAGTAGGGTGTATGTGTTGTCATAGTGGTGAACAGACCATGGGATTTTTTTTTATAAAGTCTGCCCACATGCTTCTAAAATATGTTGGCAGTCCAGGATTCCTACTCTGATAGCTCCAGTGCCCAAGTTTTACCACACATTCTCCTGGTTTACATCACTTTCTCTTTTCAGTAGGTGCACTTTCATTTCAGTGCCACAGTTGTCATCTTCCTCGCTGTTCGCTTGTGTGTACCTCAGGAGCTTTGCCAAGAGAGCCTGGGGAAATGTGTGCACACATAAGGGATGGATTAAATCAGGGGTGCAATGCTATTAAACCAAACATGCAATATGACTGCTGCCAGCAGTGAGATCTGGAAATGGGTTATTAGAAGAAGCACAACAGGAAGGTGGGTTTGAAACTGTTTTTGCTATAGCTGTGAGAAAAGCGTTGCACATCTGCCCCACAGATGGCCAGAGCTGGAAGACCATTTTTGAGTGTCAAGTATGCATTGCTGCTTCAATTTAGGATATATGGAGGCTTCAGATTAAAGTGTGATTATAACACATGTAGCACATACCAAACTAGTTTTAATCTAAAACTGCATACCATAGGATACAGCTGCCAAGTATTCAGGTTTATCTACAAGCATACTTTGCTCATGCAAAACCAACATTTTGGGGGTGGATGTGGGGACTTTCTGCCATCTATAGGGCTACAAAGCAGATGATCAGAAGATAGAATTAGCCCAGTTGTGCACAAAACCTGTATCCTAAGTGCAGGGTATATGTAGTTTTTCTATCTTTCAACACACAATATTGGTTATTACTAACCTGAATTCACATAGAATATCCTTCAAACTATAACAGTAAGACATATAGGTTAATGTTCAATGAAGTCTAAGAAACAAAGCAAAATATCAAATTCTACAATAGATTATCACACAGAATGTTTTCCAATATATATACATATAAAATAAAGAAAAAAACACCGTAAAGAAACTTTTGCATTTTGATGTTCTTTCAAGTCAGAATTTCAGGAGTAGATCTCAGCAACTGTGAAAGTATGGAGTAGGACACACTATCCATACTAGCAAAATAAAGGTTGTCTTTACTGTGAAAATCACACAGACATTGTCCTCAGGAAATCAGTGAACACTTCATGCATGAAAACTTTGGGGAAGAGTCGGAGAGAAAATAATCATAACTTTCTACTGTGCTCCTGACAAATACAGGTTTCATGGGTTTTTACTTAGGAGCCACTTAAAAACAACTTAGTATTTGATAGACACGTATGAAACTAGGCACTGACATCAGAAGTATTTTGATGGTACAGATAAAATGTGTTTTTTTCTCTAAAGCCGAGATCAAAAAGAAAGCAAACCAACATTTAATCATAATCAAAATTTCCCCTTGTTTGTTCTATCCACATGGATACTGGAAACACTCTCTAAATATAAGAAAAGCTAAGTAGTAAGGCAAACTTCAGAAAGTAACTAAGAGTCACATTTCTTTCCTGAAAGGAGAAATCTGTCTTAGGAATGGACTTGTCATAGATAGCCTAGGCACACTTAATTCTTCCTCAAAGCAAGCATATAGATTTGTGTATCTTTGAAGTCTGCACCAGTAGTACACAACTGTGATACCTTTCTTTGTTTTTATTTATGTTAAAGGGATTAAGGCTGATTTGGGGAGCATTATATAGGATCTAGAACAAAGAGAGCTCTTTCTCTGATGAATTAACAGTATCCCTCCCCTATGGGTCTTAGAAGTCAACTACAGACAAGATTATCCAGATGAGGAAAGCATAAAAAAAAAATTTCACAACAGCAATCACAGATCCATTTGGCTTTTCATTAGCAGGATTGTAACATTTTTTCTTATTTCCTGTAGGGCCATTTCTAATTTACCTATTTTACGTGATTGTTAATATAAGAGAACTATTATAAATACTCCAAGATCAGTGGCCATTCTCATCTCATTTGAAACAGAATTTCATAACTATGGGTAAACTGCTGACTAAATTTTGTCCCCTTCATGAATCTCACATTTTTGTTTGAATACTACCATTGCATCAGTACAGTTGTATAATTTTTAATGCAGGTCCTAGCAGGGAGAGACCGGTTTTTCAACACTACTTTCAACAACTGAAATTCAGACCTGGCCTTTCATTTCGATCTAATATTGTAGACATGTCAACAGTCTCTGGTCTACAGGTAACAGTGCTGAACAGGAAATGAACTACTGTAAATATTAAACTTTTTTTAAAAAAATATTCTCCCTGTAAGCTAATGAGACATATAGAAAGCAAAATACTGGCTTTCAAGAAAAGTCGGAACAATATGTTGTCTGTGTAGTATGACATGGGTCAGGTGTTATTACAGACAGTCACGGGCAGAGTAGGGCAGGGAGATCGTAGAATCATAGAATATCACGATTTGAAAGAGACCAACAAGGACTGACTCCAGTTCTTATTGTTTTGGAGAGTAGCTGCATGCTGAGCAAGGCAGTGACTGTAGAATCCTGTGATTCCAAAGAGAAATGACTATGGTTGCTGCCCCATGTCCATGGCACTGGAGGCCAAGGATGTTGGACTGGAATTTTTGGTTTCTGCTTGGCAGAAACTGGGAGAAAACTAGATGGTGCAATACAGGTACAGAGAATTTCTAGAAGGTCTTCAGAAAAACACAAAGTTAACAGTCTGGAAAACACAGACATGACTTTGGGCTCAGGTTATGGTGTTAGATGGTTACTCAGAGTGTTTGTCTTAT
Source organism: Myiotriccus ornatus (assembly GCA_036023395.1). Classification (NCBI taxonomy): domain Eukaryota; kingdom Metazoa; phylum Chordata; class Aves; order Passeriformes; family Tyrannidae; genus Myiotriccus; species Myiotriccus ornatus. The sequence goes on from JAYRBT010000114.1 coordinate 102,078,197, forward strand.
CTTGCTGTCATCAGATCCACTTTGCTTTTTTTAGGTTATTGTTCTTCACTGACACTATGTGAGAATCTGCATTGTATAAGAGGCTTTGTGCCCTCTGTGTTCATATGATCTGGAGATCTGCTGTCTCCAGAACTTTTACACAGCTTTTATGTCAAGCAGAAAAATGGACTGAACTTCAACAATGCCCCCCCCCCCACTTTTCCAGAAAGTAGCAGTGAGATTATAAGATTAATTTATTTAAATGATTTTCAAATGCTAAGAAAACTACAGTTGCAGTATAACACACCCAATATGAACATTTGTACTCTCTTTCCTGTGCTCGTTTAGGCATTGAGTTCTTATGATTCGATGAGTTAAGGCATGAGACCTTGAATGAATTCTAAGTTAAAAATACATTTCCCTATGTAGATGAGCAAACAGTTATTTTGACAAAATATATTATGAGTTCCACTTGGCATCACTTAAATAGCCCCACCAATCCTTTTTCCTCTTATAATCCCTTGAAATGCAAGAACACCTTATATTTTAGCTGTCATCTTAATGGTAGATATTATTATAGGAGAAAAAGAGCTAATATCAACTGCTTTTATTTTAGGCAGGATTTCTTCTACATGAAGACAGTGAATTTTTCTTTTATAACCATTTTGACTGGAAGTCATAGGGCCTTTGCCAAGAAGTCTCAATTATGCTTTTAAAATATAAATCCTAGGAGTCTTGAAATTACAGGGTGTGGGTAGCGATATGTTAAATGTTTTACAAGTGAGGAGAAATTAGTGCATTTTGGCTTAGTCTGAGTGCTGTTAAGAAACAAAAGTGTTCTTTTGTTGTAGGTAAAAGCAGTTCCTTCCAAAGAAGTCTTAAAAAACTTGAAAGCATTTTCATAAAATTCTGTGAAAATGACACACAGATAACTGCAGAATGTTGAAAATAAAGCCAGCCACAGAGCCTCACCCAGGATATGTTCATCAGGAGGACGTGGTGTAAACACACCGTGGGATGTTTTGGCTGCTAGAGCAACCATGGGATTATTTGGGGTGTGTTAGCTCTACCCACCTAACAAATTTCCCATGTGGTGTTCGGGTGGGGGAAATGAAAATCTACCCCCTTGTCAGGTATGAAACTATCTCCTTTTTCAGTTTGAGATTAAGCATATGCCTTGGTCGTTTGGGTGGAGGACACTGACAGCTGCAGTCTTGAAGGAGAGGGTATTTCAGTTGGGGCAGGAAAGATTTCTCCACACCTTAGAGTTGCTCGTATCAGTACTGATTGGGACAAAAGATGCTGTGACAAGAGACGGTATAAAAGGCTACTAATAAATCCTTCTTTCAAGTGAAGCAAGTTTCACTGCAATCCTGCTGTCACAAATACTATGTTAGTGATTGATAGCAAAATCAATACTGTATTGAAACAAATGTGATCCACCTTGGCTGTGACTAGATGGCTGTACTTCTATCACATTAACCAGACTGGCATTATGTATTTTTTCAAAGACAGAAGAACAAATTATATCAGCTCTGGTACTGAAATAGAATGGTAAAGATGAACAATACCTACTCTCGTAAAAAGTCTATTGATACATATTTAACCCTTCAGTAATTTTTAAAAAAGAAATAAAAATTGAGCCAGATGAATGAAATAATATAGAATCAGCCTTTTACATCATATAGTTTTGGCTTTTTGAATCAGTATCAAGAGCCCTAAAGCCAACATAAGCTGTCTTATACATCTATGGCCTCAAGTAATAAAACACACACAACTCCTAGAGTCCAATTATTATGAGTACATAAACCAATGCACTGCAGAATAACTGACAAACTTGCAGGTAAATATAGCAAGAGTCACACTCAGAGTTGCTATTGACACTTCCTGAAATGGGAATACATAATCTTTCAAGTGTCTCAGTCCTTGGGGCAGTTAGTGAGTTTTTTACATTTCTTCTCCTTTCATTGTTGAAGTAGGGCTTAAAACCAGATGGGTAAGAATGAGACCTCAGCTCTTCATTTTACCAAACTTTGTCTAAAAATTTGCACTAAATCTTTCATTTTTCTTTAATTAACATTAGCAATAATAGACCGTTAGTACTTTTTTAACCAAAGCTTCGGCCTTGGCAGTACTATAAGAAAGCAAGGGGAGGTTACTGTTCCCAGGTGAACTATTTTAGCCTGTAATCTGTGGGAGGCAGGGAATAAATTCCTTTTGCACTTCTGAATGTTGAAAACAAGATGATCTACAACTGGGATTCCTAAGCACAACAGCAAAATTACAAATCAGCAACAGCTTTTATTTCAGCCATGGCTTAATTAGAATTAGTACACAGTAGTCTACAGTACTGACACTGGAGGAGCTGATGAATGGTAGCACATGATAAAATCACCTTCTTGCATTAAAAGCAAACTGAGCTCAGTTCAGGGGTAACTTGGGGAAATTTAAGCAAATCCGATAAATAGATGAAGATTAGGTATTGTAACAGTCTTTACTCTAAAGTCTGTGCATCTAGGAGAACTTATGAGTAAGGAAGATTTGAAACTGATATTCATAGGGTTGATGCTGTGTTTTTCTTTAAGGTTTTTGGTGTTTTTTCAAGATAATATGTGCTGATTATTTATAGAATTAATGAAAATATACCTGGATATGGTTAGAATTCCCTGTGAGGTTCATATAGAAAATCTAGATATTTCTAAAACTTCTATGAAGCCAAGGGGATCTAGAAGTACCATGCACCACCCAAAAATTGAATGCAAACTGTGTCAAAGAGCAAAGCTCATGATCATAAGCTATTATTATAAATTATAAATTTGACATTGCCTTCTTTCCTCTTTCTCTTCCCAAGGTCATTTAGAATCAAATTTTAGCGATTCCTGTTTCCTAAAGTCCTCTTCAGTAGGGCATGTTTTGCTGCCTTGCTCTTGACATTTCACTGTAATTCAGCCGGATATAACAGCTATTACAAAACCTTGCAAATGAAATTTTAAGGTAATCTGAGAGAGATTTCTTTAAGCAGGGAAGATTTAAAAAAATCTTGCAATTTGTTTCACATAGATAGGGCTCAGTGCAGGATAACGCAGGGAACAAATTTTTTGGGATGCATTAATGCCTACAAAAGCTGTAGGATATTGCAAGCCACTCGGGTCTTCAGTATGTGACCCCTACCTTTTTTTCTATTATATCTGCTTCTGATATCTGGTAAGAAAGCCACAGTCCTGGCCTAACAGAGACATCCATGTGTTTTGTTCATAAGTCATTAACAGATTCCTAGAAATGAACAGATCAAAACAATTTTGTAATTGTTTTTTTTTCCAGACCATCCCAACTAAGCAAAGAACATCTGTTTGTGCTGAAAGATGAGCTCATATTTAAGTATATAGCTAAACAGCAGCATTAATTTTTAACTTCCTTTATGGAACAGTTCAGAGTAAGCAAAGCTCACTAATCCAGAAATAACTGGGAGATAGAACTTGAAAACTTGGCTCAATTTGTTTCTAGGATATGAGATAAATCTCTGAATCTGAAGTTACTTCCCACCCTTCAGAGATAAAAAGGTCAGGAAACATCCTTTCATTCTGCAAACATGCTGACCCAAAGACAGAGAAATGCTTTAAAAATCAAATCTGAATCACTACTTTTCTTAGGTCAGGAACCCGTTTTTTAGGAGCATTTACTGTCAGAGTATTCAGATTATCTGATTAAAAAAAAGTGTCACTCTTACTAAAGTAAAGGGTCAGTGTGTTCTGTCAAATGTCCAGTGGCTTATCTTTCTTTTTTCTATTGACCTACATATCTATTGATACATATTTGTAAAAAATCAGCAAAAGTCATTTATACACCAAGGGAATACTCTGCAGAAAAATTCAGAAAAAAAAGCTTTGGGGATTTATGTGTCAGACTGGGGCATCAGCCTCATGGTCTATTGAGGCTTCTCATCTTTATCCCACACTACCTAGTAGAATATAAATCTCTATCAGGAGAAGTATCACAGATGCTGTAGTTTACAATATCTAGAAGAAATAACAGAGGCAGAGGAGACATAAAATGATAATTTTGCTTATACAAAATAGCAGCCTGAAAAATAAAACCAGGAAAACAAACAAGCAGATGGAGAAGGCGAAGTCTGCAAGACACAGCTGTGCAAAGTATTTAAATATCCAGATGCAAAGCAGCTTAAGGGTCAGGGACAAGGAAAGGACGCAAAATGCTCTTAGCAGCTCTGTAGCATGATTGAGTAGTCTGCTTTAAAATTTCAATCACATTAATGATTGTTGATTGTCCAGATTTCTGTCAGATTTTACTGGAACCTTAGATTTTGTTAGAAATCCAAATTCCTGGAACACCTGAGCACATTTTACCATGGGTTTATTACTATTTACGTGGTAGTAAAATAATTAATGTGTAGGAAATAAATCTTTTTCAACTGGTCTTTACTCAATTCTCCCTTAGCAAAAGGAATAATAAACCATTTTTTTTAGAATAGTCACTACTGTTTTCTGAAGCAGTTAGTACCCATAATAATAATTTACGCTTTTACTGTATACTGACTTCATCTAAGGGATTCAAGTGCTTCATGAATGTTAATTAGGCATCTGCAGGCATCTATTAGGCACCACCAGTTGCTAGATGATGATTTTGGTCTATCATTAGTTCAAAAGATTCCACCTGCCTACTTTGCTTAGTATGCAGTAAAGGGAGCTGGGGGAGGGTCTGCATACTGAAATGTGGAAAGGATGCCTTTTGCTTTAAAAGATGAATGCAGTAGAAATCATTAACTTAAAATAAGTTCCCGAATGAGATTTTATTACTGCTTTTATTATCTTTCTGGGCTTTAGACTCCCTCCTGAGCTGGCAGATGTCCCCTCACATCATGTCAGTGACTAAAAGACAGATTTTCATTCCTACCATCAATTGTGTCTTAGGTTCTTCAGCAGTTTTGGAATCCTGTTCAAAGCTACAGATTCATTTCATAATCCCTCTACAGACAGGTTCAAATGCCTCAAATGCTTTCTTGCTCACTGTGTTTCATTCCCCATCTCCTCTATTGCCTTCCAACTCCGCCTTTCTTTCATTCCATGTATAAGATGGTCATTGTGCCTGTTTGTTGCCCTGTACCAGCCTGGCCACAGTCAGGAGGACTCATTAAAGCCAGTTTTGTGACTCAGCCAACTAGGGAAAGCACCCCATCAACCCTGTTGTTCATGAACAGAGAAGGACTTGTGAGTGATGTGATGTAGGTCGTCTTGGGCACAGTGATCACGAAATGACAGGAGTGTTTAATTCTCAGAGAAGTAAGGAGAGATGCCATTAAAACTGCTACCATGGACTTCCAGGGGGCAGACTTTAGTTGGGGCAAATTGGTTGAGGGAGTCCCTTGGAAAACAGTCCTGAAGGACAAAGATCCCAGCAAGGCTGGACATTCTTCAAGAAGGAAGTCTTAATGGAACAGGAGCAGGCTGCCCCCATATGCTGAAGGATGAGCCACTGGGGAAGAGTACTGACCTGGTTGAAGAGGCAACTTTCACTGAAACTCAGGAAAAATTCTAGAGTTTATGACCTTTGGAAGAAGGGGGAGGGGACTCAGGAGAGCTACAAGGATGTTGTGAGGTTTTGCAGGAGGAAAATTCAAAGAGCCAAAAACTAACTAGAACTTATTCTGTCTACTGCTCTAAAAGACAGTAAAAAAGTGTTTCCGTAAATAGATCCACAACAAAAGGAGAGCCAAGGAGAATCTCCATCCTTTACTGCTTATGGGGGGAAACATAGTGACAAACGATGAGAAAAAGGCTGTGGTACTTAATGCCTTCTTTGCCTCAGTCTCTAATAGTGACAACAGTTGTTCTTGGGGTAACAGGTCTCCTGAACTGGAAGACAGGGATGGAGAGCAGAAGAAAATCTCCATAATCCAAGGGGAAATGGTCAATGACCTGCTACACCTCTTAGACACACACGAGTCCATAAGACCACATGGGATCCACTCAAGAATATTGAGGGAACTAGTGGAAATCCTCATCAAGCCACCTTCCATAGTGTACCAGCAGTCCGGGCTATCTGGGGAGGTCTCAGGTGTCTGGAGGTTGCAAATGTGACACCTATCTACAAGAAAGGCTGGAAGGAGGATCCAGGGAACTTTAAGCCTGTCACCCTGACCTCAGTGCTGGGAAAGGTCACATGGAGCTGATAATCTTGAGTGCCATCATGTGGTATGTATAGGACAACCAGAATAACAGGCCCATCCAGCATGACAAGGTAATTTGCCTAGTGGTTAAGCGAAATTCTGTGGATGTGTCTACCTAGACTTCAGTAAAGCCCCATTTGAAACCATTTCTCACAGTATTTAACTGGAGAAGCTCGCAGTTCACAGCTTGAACAATGCACTCTTTGCTGGGTGAAACACTGGCTGGATAGATGGGTCCAGAGTGTGGTGGTGAATGGAGTTACATCCAACTGTCAGAGGGTCACTAATGGGGTTCTCCAAGGCTCAGCACTGGAGCCAGCCCTGTTTAACATCTTTACTGATGATCTGAATGAGGGGATCAAGTGCACCCTCAGTGAGTTCACAGACAAAACCAAGTTGGGTGGGACTGTTGATCTGCTGGAAGGCAGGAAGACTCTACAAGGGATTTGGACAGGCTGGATCAATGGACCAAGGCGAGTTGTATGAGGTTCAACAAGACCAGTTCCTGGGTCCTGCATTTGGGTCACAACAACCCTGTGCAAAGCTACAGGCTGGAAAGCTTCTGGTGGAAAAGGACCTGGGGGTGCTGGTTGACAGCCGGCTGAACATGAGCCGGCAGCGTGATCAGGTGGCCAAGAAGGCCAATGGCATTCTGGCCTGTATCAACAATAGTGTGGCCAGCAGGTCAGGGCTGTGGTTGTCCCCCTGTACTCAAGGTGATGCTGCAGCTTTTGTTCAGTTGTCGGCCCCTCACCACAAGAAAGACACTGAGGTGCTGAAACATGCCCAGAGAAGGGCAATGGAGCAGGTGAAGGGTCTGGAGCAGCTGAGGGAACTGGGGGTGTTTAGCCTGAGAAAAGGAGGCTCAGTGGAGACCTTTTTGCTCTCTACAATTACCTTGAAAGTGGGGACCAGTCTCTTCTCCCAAGTAACATGTGACAGGATGAGAGGAAATGGTCTGAAGTTGCTTCAGGGGAGTTTTAGATTAGATATTAGGAAAAATTTCTTCATGAGAAGAGTTATCAAGCATTGGAACAGACTTCCTAGGGGAATCACCATCCCCAGAGGTATTTGGGAGACACGTAGATATGTCTCTTGGGGACATTGTTTAGTGGTGCACTTGACAGTGTTAGGTTAACAGTTGAACTCAATAACCTTAAAGGTCTTCTCTAAGCTAAATTATTCTATGATTCAGTCAACAAATTATATACCCTTCTTTGCAGGGTGAAAAACTACATTTAAAATAAGCCTCAGACTCACTGTGTTTTTGTAAAGGCATCTTTTCTCTTTACAAGGGGATTCAGAAGCAAGGTAGATAATAAAAAAAGCCACTGGCAATGAAAACAGAGCTAGTGAGTCACATGGGAACTACAGTTGCAAGCATGGTACTTAAACAAATATACTACAGTAGCCTGCATTCCTCATAGGGGAAACCTGCTAAGCACAAAGAATATTGTTTTCCTAAATTGTGATTTCATAATTAGGTCAAGAAAGTGAATTTAGATAGTGAAAACTGTATTTCCTGTGACCGGAGAGATAAAAAAGGGCAATTTTAAAGGGTTTTGATGGTTCTATATAAGGACAATCCTCTGCTCACTATAAATTTTAAAGTGTATTAAAATTGTATTTCAGTTGTGATGTCTGGTTTTAACTTGCAAGCTCTTTCTGTAGGACTCAAAGATATCAACTTCCATTGACATAACTAATATGTTTGCATTAAACGAAGAATTATGTCTTCTAGCTTTTTAAGGATTTTTTTGCATGCTGCCAGTACAGATGGGCTGCATCTTAGAGCTCTGATTCTTTTTTTTCAGGTTCTGTCACTACACAGAGGCAGGAGGAAGCCCTGAGACTCCGGTCGTATCCTTAGGTCCTAATTCTTATGAGATGCCATTGTCATACAAAAAACACGCTAAGAAAGCTGGTTTATCAAGGCAAGTTTGGTTTAGATGGATTCAACAGAATTAATATAATTCTGCTGTGAATGGTTGGGTAAGCCACTTCATAAAAGTTATTCATTCGAGTTACATGGGCAGAATCAGCCCATGTCTTATAATGTTAAAGTTTGATTTTAAAACTTGCAGACTTTGATATACCAGAGATACTTATCTCTGAAACGTATCACTAGCAGTGCCTTGGACATACCAGAAAGACACTGGGCTGTTCTGTGTCCTGATAAAGTCAGCAACTCCTGTGTCTGTACTGGTCTGTAGTGATTGTTTTAAGGCTGTATAAATGCTAGTCCAGAATGCTGGATGCTGGTTTAACAAAACACATACTGCCATGTCTGGAGGGGAGGGCTGATGGAGCACGCAGGATACCTGGGAGAAAACACTGCTGCCATCACGCAGCCTCCCAAGAACCCCTCACCTCTAAGATGAGCCAGTCTGGTCCCAGGCTGTATCTTGCAGCACTTGTTTTTGCACCACACATTTCAGTTCTCTCCACAGACTAATTTGCTCAGAGACTTGAGGTCAAAGGCATTGCTGGTCCAAGGCCCTGCCCCAACCGGGCCTATTTCCCAACACCTCTGCTCCCCCAGCACAGCACAGACTAACTCTCCTGATGTAGGTGTGCTCCCCCTCAGCAGCTCATGGTGGATACAAACAAGCGCAGTTCAAGAGCTCTGCTCTGCATGTAGCTGCAGCATCATTTCCTTGTTATGAAATGAATCATGCTTTCATTTTACAGACTGTTAAAAAAAAAGAAAAAAGAAAGGAAGTGCACGACTGTGAACAACATTTCTTTTCCCTTGCATTCAAAAAATGAAGCTAAAACCAAAGTACTGCTGAACATGGAACCAATTATTACTTTATCAGCTACCCAAGGAAAATATATGCACTGAGAAACAAAACCCCATGCATATGTTAGGCAAAGCTACCTCAAAGTCTGAAGAAATTTTTTCACTTTTTTTTAAGTCTTAAAATCCTTTGGATCCCACCTCTTTTCCTTCTGTTTCCTGCCATTGCTATATCAAACCTTTTTGGCAAGCAAACAAGATTTCTTTTGTTACACTGACTTTGCACATGATTTTTTTTTTTTTTCTTAGAAAAACCTTCAAGCCAATTACTCTTTTCAGAGTATTTTCTTCCTCTGTCCTCTTCCCTCGTCAAACCCTTTTTCTGGAGGGACATCCTTGTTCATGGTAGCCTACTGTAAACAAAAGATGATATCAAAGTAATTGCTTAAATATAATTGAAGACAGAATTTCTCATGTACATCACTTAGCAACATCTTTGCATGCACATAATACTTTTGCACACTTTGTTAATACTCAGGAACTAATCATTCTTTGGAAGAAACAAAAAGGACTAAACGAAAACCACACAAGTTTATTATTTGAAAGAGCTTAGAAGCTTGTAAGGTACATCCGCTGCTTTCCCAAACGTGATCTGCGGCTGCATCTCACCAGTTTCTTCCAGCAGATTTTGGTATCTCACCCCTTGCAGATTTTTTGTTTGGAAGGTTTTATCATCCACCCCTCCATATGCTATCACATATTTCCTGATAGGTTTTTTTTCACAGCACACCCAGAAGGCTGCTTGGGGACCTCCTGTTTTTTGATCAATCTGTAATGTATTTTGCTTTCTTCCCTTCCTGTTTGGAAGTCTGTTTTCTTGTTCACTTGTTATTGTTTCCATTCATGGTTTTTAAAATTGAAATGGATGTTGTACAAACAGACAGGAAGGAGTATTTCATCACCACTAGGCTGCTCTACCTTTCTCTCACCATAACCCGTAGACAGGAGGGAAGACAAAGACACAAGGACACCTGAAGTTAATTTGCAGTCACAGCAATACTGGCTGACTTTAAATTGCAAACTTTGGTTATTATTAGTAGTCTATCTGTAACAGCAGATACCTTGTGAAAAAAAGAGGTACAATTCCTATTATTATTATTATTATTATAATTATTATTGACCAGAAGTGACAAAAACAAGCCAGAAAGAAAGAAAAAAATATATAAAAGAAGAATTTTGGATCAACTTTACTCAATAAATTGTGATTCTTTGGAAAATGTTTCTTGTGCTATTCATCATTAATATTCTCACCTCTTCTCTTGTATAAATAAAGCTTGTTTGTTCTTACTCCAAAGGCAATTTTAACTAACTTTTCTATCCTGCCAGAAGGACATCTTGTCCAGATAAGACTCAGTGAAGATTGTGAGTATCTCTAAATGTATGGATTTATGATTTGTGATGATTCATGGTATAGAAAATAAATGATGACTTGTAATTAGGTACATGAATTCTTAGTTAATGTCTGTAGCCACATTATGTTGCTATTGTACTTCTTCACTTTCCCCCTTCCCTACTCATTCATATTCTGACTTAAACTGAAAGTCTCATGCTTTGAGACAGTGGTTGTATGAGACTAAGTATAATGAGATGTCAACCTTGATTTGAATCTGCTTGTTCTAGCTCACTGCAAATAAATAATAGCAGCAGTAGTTTAAAGACAGTGGGTGGGATCCTGTTCATGTAACTTGGGAATATAATTGCACTTTAATTATAGACCCTTAGGGCAACTTTTCATTTCATGTAAATTTAATTGTTTGCTACACAGATGTCTTCATTTCAGCTATTTATTGAGGTTCTCTTTATAGTTATTGGAGAAAAAGAGACAGAGGCAAAATTCAAATCCGTTTTAGGATGAGACGCATCACTCTCTTCAAGGGAACAAGAGGAACTTTGATGTGCTGGGACACACATGAGTTCAGAGGTTTCTGCCCTACTAAACTCATACTGTTTACATGTGGAAGGCAGGTTTCTATGAGAAATGAGATACCACTGTGTGATTGGTGCCTCAGATAGAGATTTCAATGAGGATTTGAGTAACAATTTCTGATCTCATAATGATGGTAGTCTTGACACTGATGCAAAGGCTTTGAGAAATTTTCCTGTGATTACAAGCAGGAATATCACAAACTTACTAGCTGGAGAACCAGAAAACAAACTCTTAAAGAAACTTGGTTCTCTGATATTCCTGGGAAGACAGTGCTTTTAGTTGGGCTGAATACACAACAGGTTGTTTCATGACTAAAATAATTTTCCTTTGGAAACATATGTCTTTCTCACAGACCTCTTTTTTACTAGTAGACAGAGTAGACAAAACATAATCAGCATAATCTTTGTAAATCTAGTAGTATTTTGTGAAACGCAGAAGAAATATCTCAGGCTGATGAAATTTCTTTCCTCAGTCTGGAGTTTTGGCTGAGATGAAAGTTAATGGTTGGGTTTGTGGACAACTGTAAAAGCTGTGGAAATCAAAACTGGTGTGAACAATGTGCAAATATAACTATGAGTGTAGTCTTTTGTCCTTCAACCTTTTACAGGGCCCTTGTTGTATATGTGGCAAAGTCTGTATCAGCAGATCTGTCCAGAACATCAATTATTCTTGGTTCAACCTGTTCCTGGAATATCGTCTTCACCGCTCTCGGTCATAGTTACAAAGTGTGCAGGTCGTTTCAGAATCAGGGTATCAAGTGTCCAATTAGGCTTTGGACTTGGAAGATTCAGTTAAGAGAAACTCCATAAGTTCAATAAAACCACACTATCATGAAAAACATTAGAAGAACAGAACCAATTATTATGTTTGGTTTGTTTTTGTTTCTTAAATGCAAATACTAGAACTACCAATATTTCCAAATTTGTGTGAATATAAATTAGGGTATTTTGAACTTAGCACCCCTAAATTAAGATCCTGCTGGCCACTGAAAATTGATCCTAATAGGCCATGAATTAACTGACCATATCTCTCCTTTTCCTGGAATAGCAACAGTTTTTACAGTTGCACTGCAGATCATGAAGAGCAGCAGTTTAAGGACTTCTTTTTTCTTATCTACAAATGACACAAATACTTGTCACTTATTAATGTTTTTGTTTGAACATACATGTATTATTTGATAGGAATAAGGAAATGTTTGTTGGAAAGAGGTAATTTAATTGCATTTAATATAGTTAGAAGGGTGTGATAACTGACAGGGGGCTAAAAATCCATGAGAGAAGGAAGATACATAGCTTTGATTTCACCCTCTAATTAATTGCATTGCCCAAGCCCACAGCTGTACACCATGAAAGAAGGCTTAAAAGTGATTGTGTGATGACAGTTATGTAGCCATTACTCATTTATCCCAAAGCAGCAAACTTATGTTCTGCAACAGCTTTTTCTAATATATATATTTATTATTTCTCTCTGCATTGTAAAATGAAATAAATAGAATGGCAGCGTTTCAAAATATAAGTAAAATCTTTACAGACATGTTTTCTTCTACCTTAAGAAAGGATGCAGATGTTCTTTTGCAAAACTTCACTAATTCAGCTCTTCTCAGAATTTGTCAACAAAAATAACAAAACCTAAGTTTGCACTCACTGTTTAAGAAATTATGTGAAATGATTAAAAAATATTAAAAATTAAACGAGGATGAATCACTCTGAAAATAATTGTTAGTATGAAACCAAAGAATGTTAGTTTGATTTTGCTTTATCTTTTTGTGGATTACTCTTATTGAGAGTTTTCTTATTACTGAGAAATCTAGATTCAAAGGACCTCAGTCTTCTGCAGACATACAGCTTTCATTCTGTGGGTTAAAGGAAATCTATGCTAATATGTTTCTTAGAATTGATGAAATAGGGTGGTAAAAAAAGGCAAACCATCACTTATGATGAATTCATGAAATGGAGGCCATTTTCTATTAAGAGTTTTCAGGCTGAATATGGGACATATGTGTGCAAACTGCAGCCCAGACATACCTCTTATTTCTGGAAATAAGTGATAAATCGTGCATTCCACTTGCTTTAGAACTTCACTGGTAAAACTGTAACACACTTTTTTTTTTTTTTTTCCCAGCTTTGCCCAGAGAAGTTGTGGATGCCACATCCCTGGAAGTGTTTGAAGTCAGGATGGATGGGGTTCTGAGTAGTCTGTTATAGTGAAATGTGACCCTGTACATGGCAGGCGGATTGGAACTGGATGATCTTTAATGTCACTTCCAACCCAGGCCATTCTATGATTCTATGATATCTAAAGAAGTTGTCTGAAAAATCCATATAAAGGGAATTAGGTTAACCTTCAAAGATTAGGCTATAGCAAATTGTAAGCTGAGTCGGAGTAACATGATGTCATTCTTATGTACATTGATCTATTAAGGTGCTTGGCTATCCGGGTAGGAGGCAGTTCACGATGCAGAGGTGATTTGAGAAAAGTAAACCACCCAGGCCACTTATTTGAACTAGTCTTTATTTTAATATATTTCCCTCTTAGTTCTTTAGACTGCATGATCAATATGTAGTAGGCACCCCAAGAGCGAACTAAAAATAGCAAAAGAATAAAAAGCAGGAGAAAAGGGAGAAAGAGAAAGCAAATATAAGGTTCCTTCCAGATTCAGTCAACACTGAATGATATTTTGAAAAAAGTTTCTCTTTAATGCTGTTTCTTGTAAGTGTATGATAAAAATGTTTGGACATATGAGTTCTTTTTTTCCCCTTTTCATCTCTTCTTTTTTCCCTTATTGTTTCACACTTTATTTCCCTAATATATTGCTCCAGAAATGCAATCATGTTTTTTGACAGCAAAATCAATTCTACAAGATAGGAAGGAGAGGAGAATCACAGCATATCAGGCAAGAATAAAGCATTTATAAGAGGTGCCAAATATACAGGAGGACAGTTGCTTTCAGGCCTCCTCTCAAAGCAGGCACAGCAGGGAGATGCAGCTATTTCCAGGGGTAGCAGTGTCCCAAGGGCAGGGCAGGGCAGGGTGAGCCATGGGCTGGAGCTCCCTGTCCCCTTGACCCCAAAGGAATCTTGCATCTGCCACTGTCCTAATACAAAACACCTTGGCTGTGCATTTGTGGTTCACTAGAATGAATCTGAGTCTAACAATGCACTGCAAAGGGGTTAAAGAACACTTTGGTTCCTTTTATGTATAGAGCTTCTCTGGTGAATGAAAGAAACAAAAAATGCTTATGTGCATGTCCAAAACACATACAGTATCTGATATAATGTTGGCTAAACTCCTCTAATCCTGCCTCATAACAAAGACATTACACAGTCATGCTCAGCATTAATTTAGGAATGAATTCCGAATGAGAAATCATATTCCTCTAAAATCTCTAAAGCTGCAAAAGTTCAGAGGATTAGGTTTACAGTTTAATCTATTTACAGCTCAGTTAAAATGTACACCCATTTGAATTTGTCTGATGGAAATACTGAGCATGACTCACTAGTTCCGTAATTCGTATTTTATTAAACCCGTCAAAATACGATTTATGGCTAACCCAAGAAAGCCTAGAGACACGAAAGCAGAAATCTTTTGTAGGTGGTGCGTGACAGATGTTAGTCGGAATTTGCTTCTCATGTTCACAATCCATAATTTGCATGAGAATAAGCACTCTGATTTCAGCTAATTGATATGTGCCTCTAAGTGTCACATCAATCCTCTCTGCAGTAGGGCAGACACCTTCAATAGTACAGGTGCCATCCTAGAGTAACATTCCAAATGTACAACCATGCTCTTACCTGTCACCAGTTTCAGCCCACTGCTGAGGGAGCTTTAAATTCAAGGGATCCCTTTTTTTCCTCGCAGCCTTTAGAAGAACTGTACTTATCTAAACATGAACTAAATACTTCACACTACTCCTGAGCATATGAGCAGGGTTTGCTAACACAGAGAAGATAAGAACAGTAGGACCAAGTCTGAAAATAGAGAGGGTAGGATATCCCAGGCTCAGGTGTTATTTGTAAGGATGAAAAGGGTTTTCTGAGTGTTCATGGAATCAGTTGTCTCTGAATTATACAATGAATGGTAGTCGAATTTTAATTACTGGTACTCTATCTATACAGCATTTGAAACTTTCTACACGCTGCCTTCTAAAAGTGGGTTTCTGAAAGAATTGTCTCTGTAAGTGCTGTAAGGATCTAATTAGAAGCAATTGCTTGATTTCTGAATCCTTTTGATCAGCCTTTGGTAGTGGCCCACTTCAGAATTCTTCAGCAGCTTTCAACTTCATTGACAGCCCAGAAATAATGCCTTGGCAGGATGTCACTTGGTGCTCAGAGCTCTGATACACCCTCTATTCAGGCACCTGTACTAGACATTATCAGGCCACAGCAAGAGTCTTTTGCTAACAGCTATAAAGGTAGCCAAAAAAATAGAAGGATTGGAATTGTTAAGCACTTTCCAAAGCCTCAGTTTCTCAAAGAGAAACATCTGAGTCTTGCCTTCAGAGAATTATGGTGTCTTGCTGAAATCAATAGTAAGTTCCAGTTTTTACCTTTTTGTATGCTTAGGAAATTCCAAGAAGTATTCAAGATATAATTTAGATACAATTCTCCTTTAAAAGGAATGTATAGAATAAACACCACACACCTTCTTAGAAGAATGCAATTTGCATCATTAGGTTAGAGAGGAGTGAGAAGAATTCTTGTTTTCTTTTAGCCATTAGGCAAACAGTGGGAATAGCCCAAGTGCTTTTTATAATTAGATGGAGAATATCAATATCATATGCAGTAAAGTGTCATGCTCTATTCACAGAATTATATTTCCTACATTTTCGGTGTGTAGTTTTTTCCTTCTTCTGAAAATTCTAGTGATGAAGAGGTTGGGAAAACTCAGAGATTTCATCAGTCATCCAGGTTTCAAATGGACAATATTGGGCTATCTATAACAGGTCACAAACCACCAGAGTTCCAAAACTTCCGCCCCAGGAGACTGATGTTCTCTTCTTTCTTCTGCTGATAAGAAGACACCTCTTGTAGGATATTAAACACCCTCTAACTTGGATATAACACTTTGGCTGCAGCCTCAGTGTATCATATATCTGACATTAGTTAGTGTTTTTAAAGAAAGAAACAGAATGTTTGAAAAGTCCCTTCCAATGGGGGAAAAAAAAAAAACCAAACCAACAAAAACCAACAAAGCACCAAAATCAGTTGCATATGCCAAATATCACCTCACAGTATGCCTTTGAAGATTAAGACTGGCTAAGAAACAATCCTTTCAGAAGTAAATGTGGGTTTGGATTTTCAGCTTGTGGAAAGGTAATCTTTAAATCATAGCATAATTCTTTTTTCAGTTGTCCTTTTTTCCAGTGACAAACCAAATAAAAAAACTTGTTATTTGAAAAGTCTGGCAAGACTCTTCAATGCATAGTACTTCGATAAAAAATGCATTTTTCTACAATGTTTTCCCTCAGTTTTCTTAAAGAGTGAATGTAAATTTGTCACATGTTTGTGAAATGTTTGTATTTAACTGCTTCCTTTCTATAAAAGCATATATTATTTTTGCAGCTGATAGGAACTTTGCCTTCAGGGTGTTCTAGTCCCAGTGGGAATGAAAAAACATGCAGGTCACATGAGTTAGTGTTGTCAATATTCTTATGGCAACTGGTTTTAATGGAGAGAACTCCTCTAGGATTAATTATACTAATGAAATAAAAGAGGTAACACTTCTGTAGGATTTACATCTTCAGTGCCTGTGATACCTAGCCTACATGTGAATTAGTGATCATCCATACAAGTATTAGGAGCTATAGCAATTTGCATCAGCTGAGAATATTTCAGTTAATATTTTAAAGTAGCACTTACACACCAAAACTTACTTGTTGGGAAAAAAATTCCAAATAGAATCCCAAAATCTATGTGGAAGTGCTTTTAGGGAAAAAACAGATGAGTTAGAATAAATTATTGGGTCAAACCCTTCTCTATAAATAAATCTATGCTGGCTTATCACACATTTCTACAGCTTGCTCCTTAACATCTCAATCTTTCTTTGTGACCTAGTGGCAATAGTGTTCAAAAATAGCTTCTGTTCTAAAAAAGTTTAATTTGGTGAGTCATTTACTATTGAATGTTGGGTTTAAATGCATCTATCAAGACAGTATGAATGGACTCTTCAGCTACTCCTACAGAATTTTGAAATAGCTTGTCCTAATAATGCCTTGATTTACACTGGTGTAAATCCAGAATAAAGTGTTGCAGAAGTGTGGAAATTGCCAAAATGAGGTTGTCTTCAAGATAATACTGTGGAGTTTTTCAGGAAATTCTTTTGACGAGTACATGTACTCTGGATGGAAATGTTATCTTTCCCTAATCACAGAATCACAGAATCACAGAATAATAGAATGGTTTAGGTTGGAAGGTACCTTAAGAACCATCTAGTTCCGACTCCCCTGACAGGGTCACATTTACTAGACCAGGTTGCTCAGAGCCCCATCCAACTTGGTCTTGAGCACTTCAAAGAGTGAGGCATCCACAGCTTCTCTGGGGAGCCTATTCCAGTGCCTCACCACCCTCACAGTAAAGACTTTCCTCCTAACATTTAATCTAAACCTACTCTCTTTCAGTATGAAGCCATTCCTCCTTGTTCTGTTACTACATGTTCTTGTAAATAGTTGTTCTCCATCATTCTTGTAGGCTTCCTTCAGGTACTGGAATGTTACATTCAAATGTAGAATTTTAACAGATTTCTTTGTTCCTTGCATGTTTCTCAAAAGAGTGGAGATTTAATATTGACACATGAAAGAATTAAATCTATGTAACACCTTGTTAAAGTCTATTTTTGCTGTCTCAGTTCTGTTGGATCATCTCACTCCGAGCATTGAAAAAACCCCAGATAGTAAAATTATAGTGTGGCCTTCATACCAGCAAAGTACTGAAGTACATGAGCAGTTACACTGATTTGAAGAAGATGGTTTCCTGAGTGCTAGTACATTTCTAATGGGGCAATTTGTGTGTTTAATAACATGCATGACTATAAGTGGTTTTCAAATCCAAGGTTTGAAATGCATTTTATGTATTTTATACTCTGCATCCACAATTAAATTATTTCATAAAATTTCCGGGGTTCACTTGAAAAAGAATGTTGTTTTTGCCAGATTTTCTACCAGAGAAACCTGACCCTGTTTTCCTGGAGAGAAAAGAAAAGAAAGAAAAAAGTGACAATTAAAGGCTAGGTTGCCTACAGCAATACTATAGTTGGTTAAGCTCCATGACTCATCTTTGCTAGAAATACTACAGTGATATCACAAAGTCCATTTCCTTCTTGCTCCAAGTAGGCTTAGTCTTTTAACTGTACAGGGAATTCAGTTTTCTGAAAGCTCTTTGATTTCTAAGGAAGTAATGTCTCCTAGTGCACTGGACATGGAGCAAAGCAGACATCAGACAGCTCTTCTCTCACTGTAGCAATTTTAGCCTCTGCTTTCTTTACTGGTTGAGCCAAAAGTTATAACATCAGCTCCAAATATAGCCCACGTAACCTTTGCAAAAACGTTAAAAGAGAAATTTTGGGAAAAACCAAACCAAACCAAACTCTTTTTTCCCCCATCCTTTAAAGATATTAGTGTAAATTTTTATCTGTGTTTATTTAAAACCATCCATTCTCTTGTCAAAAAATATAAAACTGAAGGCTAAATTTTAATTTTTCATTTTGTAATCAATACAGATTAAGCTTGTATATAGGAGCACTCTGGGATAAAAGATAAGGCTCCATGGTTTGCCCAGCACTGGGTATACATGGCTGCTAGCAGAAAGAGGTTGCAAACTAAACCTTTTTCCAGGAATAGAAGGAATAGTCTGTAAAAATTTTTTATTACCCCTAAAACCAGTTCAGAAGTGCTCTAGCAGTCCTCCCCTCATTACCATGTAAGCCATTGGAACTGGGGTAGAAGAGTGGGGCACTAAGTAGCTAAACTTTGTGTAACTGATAAAGACAATTATCTGGCTGTATCTGTCTAGTTTTCCCTTATGTTCACTTGCTGAGAGAGGAAAGACACAACGTTCAGTGATGATGGGGAGCACATAAACCAGGAATGCAGTGTCCTTGGAGACCTACTGGAAGTGAAACTATAGCTACAGCCTGCAGCAATTGGATGTAATGTATGCTTAGCGGGGGGAAAAGAAGGAACAGAGCCTGGTTGTTTGGCAGAACTTTTGTGTTCAAAAAATGGCTCATTGCTTTCAGAAAGAGTATCTAACCATCACTGGTAATTACAGACTAAAAATGTACAGCAAAATGGCTCCCGCTAATCAGCAGTTGAGGTATTTCCTGGTATTTTGAAAAGTATATAGAATAACTGTTTTTCAGTGCTACCAATGAGTGAAGATTTTTTCTGCATCCACTGCCTTACTCAAACTGAAAACAAATGGGTTTAGTAAGAGGAAGATACTGAGGATGTTAGTGCAGCAATAATAGTGCGAAATCTGTGTGGGATACCACTGGACATCAAAGAAAAAGCACAGCTTGGAGCACTGTCAAAGGTTGAGTGCTTATTTCTTTTAAATAATCTCATGATATTAACTATTGACAATTCTGTGATAAATATTGTGGAATCTGCAAGAATTTAGGGCACTTAGAACATGTGCAGGTCACAAAAAGTCCAATCACTGTAATATAAGGTTAATGACGGCAAACTTCAGTGTCATGAGTTTACAGATGAGTGTAGAGCTCACAGGCAATACAGAAGTTGTGTAGCTGACAATAAATTGTTAACATGGATTTCTTTATGAGTGAAAAAAAACACACTAAAACATAGAATGTGATAAGGGGGCTTACAAGAAAGATGGAGAGGGACTTCTTACAAGGCCCGTAGTGATAGAACAAGGGGTAATGGCTTTAAACTGAAAGTGGGTAGATTTAGATTAGGTACAAAGAAAAAAATTTTCACTGAGAAAATAGAGGATGGAATAGGTTACCCAAAGCTGTGGATGCCCCATCCCTGGAAGCATTCAAGGACAGCTTGGATGGGGCTCTGAGCAGCCTGGTCTATTGAAAAGTGTCCCTGCACATGACAGAGGGGTTGGAACTGGATTAGCTTTAAGATCCCTTCCAACCCAAACCATTCTATGACTCTGTGATTTTGACCTATTCTTTCATGAAAGGGTTATATGAATAGGGATATGTCCAGAAACCCATGGCTACCTTAAAGAGGAACAGTCTACCCTTTAAAATTATTTAATATCAGTGTACAAAGATGAAAAACTCTCACCTGAAGAGCTGTCATGTCATTCAGATAGGTGAACCTTGCTCCCTATGAAATACAGGCAATTCTAAAGGGTTGTCTAGTCCACCAGAGTTATTGTTTAAGGAGTACAAGGAAGGTAGCATAATATCTATAATGCAATTCCAGCCCCAATCAACTGAAGCTGGGATTACTCACAATTTATTAAACACGAGGTAGGGTTTTTTGGTGTCAAATGTCTTTGGTTTATTGAGCTTATCAACCAGTCTAGATTGTGAGAACAAATACAGTAGACCTAGAGCTTTTAAAATCAGATCTGATGCTGGAAGCAACACATTTGCTTAACCTAATCTGCCTTTCTTCTTCCCCTGAGATTGGGCAAGGAGAAAAGGGTCAGTGGTTAGTCCCCGTGAAGCACATGCTAACACAGACCTGTTGTTTTTAGATCTCAGGCTGGTGTACCTCAGTACAGCAGTGCACAGTTGTGGAGAAACACCAACAGAAGAGCTGCCACGGGCAGGCAATGCCTACACCATGTTAATGTCTTCTCAGGCTGCACAGACACTTGAGAGACAAAGGTAGCTATTGAAGCCTGTCTTTCTAGGTGTTTAATTAATTGAGGGGCTGTTTTCTATCCTCAATGCTCTGCTTTATTTTCTTTATATTTTCAGCTTTTCACAGAAGCAATCTTAAGTTCCTAGAGCAAATGATCTCTCTGGCAGCAGCTACTTTTCCTCAGCTCACAGACCAATGTGTTTTTGGACATATTCTTTCCTCTATGCCATTTTTTAACAACAGCTGAACTATTTTAGCCATGTGTTCCTCCAAGAATTCAGAGACAGGTATCTGGCCTAAAAAGTTGAGCTTGAACTGCTGAATTAGACAAGTGTGCAATGACTGAGAACAGACTCTCGTGGGAGAAACACTGTCAAACAATTTTTCTGCAGTTTCTGGAGCTGCTGGCTTGGCCTACTGTGTCACTTGGGTTTATTTTGAAGTTTCTAATTTTATGCATTTCACTAGAAAGCAGTAATATAAGAGTTAAGAGCTAATTTCTAACTCAAGGAAAGTATAGATTAAGAAGTCAGTTCTTTCTTGATGCCTCCTTCCCTTTTTCTTTCACAACTTATTAGTGTGTACTGTGTGCCCTCTTTCATTATAGAACCACTTCTCACTGCTTTCATATAATCTATGGTATTTAATTCAGTCTTAAATAATTTTATTCAACCATGGTTAACCCTTGCTACCACAGCATCTTCATTTCTTGCCTTCTTCCAAAACTCCCATGTGGTACAGTAAAAGCAGCTGGTCCCAACCTGTTCCTATGCTGAGCATTTCATTTCATGCTGACAGTGTTGCTCCACTTTTGCTTTATCATTCCAGTCTCTAAGAGGCTTCTGATAGACTGAAAAAATCCCAGCAATGCAACTGTAGGAACTAGTTCCTTAGCAGCAATCTAAATGCCTTCAGAAGTGCCTTTTATTTTCTGCAACCCAGCATGAGGTTTTAGAGATTTCTGGCAATTAAAACAATGCTATTAAGTGCCATGTCAGATAATGTCTGCTGTGTCTTCACTATCTGAGGCCTCATTACCTATGTTGTTCAAAGTTGATCACACTGTCTGCTTTGAAGAGAGGGAAGCCCCAGCCTGCAATTACTTATCTACATTACTTATCAGGTTGAAGCCTGATAAGACTTGGTTTTCTTTAGTACTTCATTCACTAGAAAAGAAATCTTTCTAAGATTTATAGTTTTCAGATTTGCTTTTTTTTCAGTCTTTGTTGATGACAATATGACCTTTTTCATCTTTCCCTCCTGCCTACACCCCCTGCCCACCCCCCCTGCCCCAATCTATAGATAACAACATATATTAAGTTGGTGTTTTGTCACATGATGAAGGCATCCCCCCATCTCATGTTCCCCAAAGAGGGGTTCAGTCCTGGTAACTCTCATTTTTTGCTCATCTGCATCAGTGCTGGACTAGGACAGCCCTAATGTTTGACTTCAGTTCCTTTACATATGGCCTGTAAGGTTAAGGAACCAACAATGTGTGATCCTGGCACTGCAGCAGGGAAGGAGTTTGCTGATGGAGAACTGAAAATGACCATGTAGTAAATGCATTTATTTAGTTGACTTCTGGTATGTGTGCCATGGATTTTACATCTCATCCCTCTAGTGTGCTCTTCTCCCCTTCTTTAGATCAAGGATATCAGAACCTAATAGGAAGAGATACAGAGTATCAAAAAGTGACAAATTTGATTGTTAGCCTAAAGAAAAATTAAAAAGTTACTAATGTAATCTTGAAAAAAAAGTTAATGTGAGCTGCTGATTGTTATTGCACCCTTTTTTTAACAAATGCTGTTGTTTCGGTTCTGAAGGGCTTTTGTCAAATCTCAATAGTGACAGGTGACATTAACAGAGTACATCAACCATTCAGCCCATGCAAAACTGCTACCTAATTTTTTTTTTCAAAGGCTCATCCATTTTTTCTATTTATAATTTTATTTAAAACCACTTTTTTTTTTTCCCCCCCTTAAGTGGACAAAATGGCTTATGACCTGAAGAGTAATTTTGTGCATTATGGAGAAAGATACAGATTTTTTCTATGTTAAAAATTAAAGGACCACAATCTGCATTATCCATGGGAATAGTGCTATTGCCTCTGGCAAGTAATTTGAGAGAAGGTTGTTTAAACTTCTGGATGAGTCACCAGACTGGTTTTAAACTTCTGCTTTGCCATGGAGGCTTCTTGTGTGTTGCTTTCTATCTGAAAAATGAGGACACAATTTTTTTTTTCATCCTATTTTCAACAAATTCTTTCTCCAGTTAGTAAAATCTGTTTAATTATTTGTAAGAGTAGCTTTTATCAAGGCAGAAATTTGTTTGATATTCTTAGGTATTGCTACAATATCGCTGATTTAAATAATTAAAATAAGTAATAACTTGTCTCTGGTAGTTTTGCATTTCAAATGTATTATTTGAATATTTTGCTGTCATAGGACAGAATAACTGAGACCTGAACTTCTCTACCAAAACGACAGTATTGCAAATGTTACACCAGCCATCTGAATACAAGCATCTGAAATTTATCAGAAATCCATTCAGTCATGGTTTCTGTTGTCTTGGAAAAATTATACATTTGAGCAGTTTTGTAATTTCATCTGCCTCTTAAATATAACCTAATTTCAAATTTATTGTGCTGAGCCATATTCATTCAAAGATTTAGGAAAACAATATAGAATGTAAAGTATTAAAACCACCCTCAGGTTATATGTTTATATTCTATTAACTTTGTACAATGACTCCAGGTTTTATCTGTTTTATTTTAATTCAAATAGTAAGTTTTGAGAGAACAGAAGCAATAAAGTGTATAATCTAGCAGAGTGGTTTATCTTCTTTTTATGTGTTTACTCTATTATGTGTTTATTCAGTTTTGCGTTACCAGCTTCAAGCGTTCTTCCCTGTTGTCTGATAGTGATTTAGTTCCCAGTTCACCAAAAGCCTTCACTAAGCCACGTTTGAAGGTAAGTGAACTTCTGTACGAGTCTCTGCAGTCCATCCCTTTCATTAGCACCTTCCTCTCAGGTTGAGTCTTGTGCTCATCATTGTGTGTAAAGCTCACTGAGCACTGCATTGCTGAACTGCTGCAGGCCAGCCCTCACCTTCCTTTCTGTGTTTCTGGAGGTGATTGTTCCCACAGCAGCTGATGTTTCTTGCTGAGCTTTCACTTCACTTCTTTTGATGCCTGCCTCAGTAGCTTCTTGCTTGCCTTTTTCCAGCCATTCCAGGCTTCCCCATGGAAACTTCCTTCCAACCCTGCAATGCTGCTTGCCAGCAACTCTTGTCCAGCTTTCCGCAGAATTTTGACCCAGCTTCCCCACTTCTAATTTCAGCTCAGACCACTGCCTTCTTCAGTAATCACTCTCCTTTGGCTCTTCTCCCTCTTTTCTGTCTCCCTTTGTCTGGTACAGATGTCTTTTGCTCTTCCAACAGCCCTTCTTCTCCAGCCCTATACTGGCAAAAGCAGCTCAGCTGCTCCTCCCAGGTGGGGAGTGGGCAATGTGGCAGGTCATGTCTGTGATAATGGCTTTTGCTGTCAGAAGCTTTGTTCCACTATCAACATGTTTGGAACAAAATACAGAGTTTGGACAGGAGTATTGTGGCCTGATCCAATTTCCACTGAAGTCAGTGGAAGTTTTTGCTCTGACTTTAGTGGGTGCTGGAT
The DNA here is from genome assembly GCA_036023395.1 of Myiotriccus ornatus. Lineage (NCBI taxonomy): Eukaryota > Metazoa > Chordata > Aves > Passeriformes > Tyrannidae > Myiotriccus > Myiotriccus ornatus. Next base: position 102,102,541 of record JAYRBT010000114.1, read on the forward strand.
CAGACTCTGATGTCTGGTGACTAATGCTCTTTTCATTGTATATTTCATAATACAAATATCCGCGGAGGAACATGACCCAGAGAAATATAAGGTACTTATTTTTCAATATTCATTCCCAACTCTTGGCAACAGCAGTCTAACACAAATATTGTTTTAAAATGTTTTCCAAGGAGCTTGTTTATCTATTCTTCACCTAGCAGCCCAGAAAAACAAACTTCCAGTTTAGAAATCTGTTTGGCTAAGGCAACATTTATATTAAACCAGACTTACTGAATCTTTGTTAAAATAGAATATATATTATCTTTTACTGCCAAGTTGAAACTCTTTGCTACCTGGGCTCCCTTCCTATTTCCAGTAAGGCTGTCACTTGCAGTGCACAGGTTCATCACTTTGCTGCTGATAAAATATTTATTGTGGACTTCATCTTAACCTTAACTGTGCAAGCTTGCATATTTATCATGTTAATCCCTATGCTTGGAATCTGAAATTAGGGTATTATCTTGACCAAAATAAATAGCAGTTAGAAAGCCATTGACACTTTTTCTTTCTTCTGCAGGCATATTCCTCATCTAATTTTGGAATTGCACAGTAGAAATGATTAACTATTCAAGGGAGTATTACCTACTCCCATAAATAATATAGATGTTTTTCTTCCTTACTAATCTACTGTATAGAGAGAAATGCTTGTCTGTGGTGCAGTAGGATACAATAGGTGGATATGAATGTAAAATCCACAGCCGCTTCAGTAAAATTCATAATGAAGATAGAAAAAAAATAATTCAGGTTCTCCATACACTTGGGTTTATCCTCAAGTAATTGGCAGCTAATATCTTCAAAGATTTTTTTTCTACTGAAGATGCTTCTGGCCCTCACAGAAAAGAAATAATTTGTATGCTCAGTTCTCTCTCTGTACAATGGGAATAACACTGCCACCTTATAATTAATTAATATTTTAAAAATAAGTAGATAAAGTGCCCACACTTAAAGGAAAGGTGGTATGCAGGATAAAATTATTGAATTTATTTATATTGTAGACTTTGGATTAGCTGTGCTAAAAAAACACAACAAAAACACAACTAAGCAAAGCATAAGTACAAAAAAATTGTGGATATATCATCATTCAGTGTTTATGGGGAAAACAGGATTTTGCAGTGCGGTAGTATTATGATACATTTCATTGTGAAGATTGACACTCATTGTCAAGCTGGATTCATGTTTGATATTTCATGTTATCACCTTGCCTGTTCCTCAGCACGCTGCTCCTGCAGGTTCCTGATGAAAGCTGGCCCTCCCCTGGATGAGCATCCTGGCAGTGGACACCCTCGGTCCCCAGGGGTCTGCAGGCAAACGTGTCCATGGTGGATGATGGATGTTCTCCTGTGCGTGAATTCAACGGTTTTCTTGTATCAGCACATAAAATCAGAAACTTTGGGCATTAAAGATCAAAAATAATGCTAAAATTTACTGATTTTTTTTTTTTATGATTGTACCTTATTGCATTCTCCTAAACAATAATATAGACTTGTAAATTCATATATTAGCATTGAAATGAAATAATGCTGTTAGAAGCAATAGATTTAATGTGTGCATATGCCTAAAGCAATTCAGTATTAATAGAGAATTTCACTGCAATACCAAAGAATAAAACTTCAGTATATAAAATATCAAATCTGTAAGAAGATGGGCCCGTCTTTTCCATATAAGTTATCTTTATCATTATAAATTATTGCTAGCATGTTTTGTTAGCTCTTTCATGAGAGTAAGATTTGTGTTGTCTGATTTATTATATTGATTACACAATGATGAACTGCTTTGGCCTTTTCAATGTGCTGTTATGGGATTGGTTATCCATTACAGTTCATTACCTCAAGCTACTTTGGTTTAAACATGAAAGAAGTGGAAAATCCATCCAATAAAATGACATAGCTGTGGAAAGGTTGAAGAACTACATGGTGTCCGACTAAAGCTGACAAGCATTAAAGTTTGGATTTCTCATTCTTATGACAAAGATGGTAATAGGAAGAGAAAACAGCAGTATCTAATCCATTTTTATGACAGTGAGTGTAATTAAATTGGAAAGGATGTAAAAGCAACCTGTTCTTATTATAATTTATGTATCCTTATCTTATGCCCCTTCCTTGATTTTTCTAATGTAGAGTGGGTATACCAGTGTAACCTTAGGACAATGATTCTTTGGGAAACATGCAAGATGATATGTACAGAGCAATGTGTTATGAAGTGGCTTATATATTTCTGAAGAGATTCATATCTACTGATATTAATATTCTAGATGACAAAATGAATGGTTCAAAATATAGACAGCAATTTTACTGCTTGATGTTCCCCAAAGTGAGAATATATGTCAAATGGATCTTTTGTGAATCATTATTCACAATATTTAATAAGATTGATCTTTACTTTGGAGTGACCAGTGATTCTAGATTCAGGAGTTTCTGTCTTCCATTATCTCAGATATTAACTTTTGTTAAGAAAATTAATGATAAAAGTGATATGAAATAAGGATCAATCATTTTTATCAATATGTTAACATATAAAAGAATCCACTTACTACAGAACTAAATTAAAATGTCGCCTGACTAAATATTTTACTATGAAAAACTGTGGGTTTAGGTTTGGGGTTTTTTGTTTGTTTGTTTGTTTTGTTTCTTTTTTTTGACAGAGGGTTTGTTGTTGTTGATTTATTTTTTTTTTTTAAAGGTTATCCTACACAGAAACTGTAAGGGTTTGTTTAATTTTAATTATCATTGTGATCTATATAATGGTTATTTTTTTTGTGGACTAAATAAAGGTCATGTTTGATAAAGTGATTTCTTGTATCCCCTGCGCAGTTAGTTCTAAATAATTTTTGAGAAAGAATGACTGGTACCATTTAAAGCCTCGGTCATGCAAAAAGTTTTAATATATGCCCCCCCATATGCGTAGATACAAAAGATTATCCATTCTGAGCTACCTCAGCATCTTGCAGTGACCAGAATGGAAACTTATGTCAGAGCACACAGAATAAGATGTCTGTATAGTATAGGAACTATAGGAAGTATAGGAAGTGTCTGTGGCATGAAATGATGAACATAAGTGACATTTGAGAATGGCCTTAAGTACTGAATATACATCTGAATTCATACAGGTCCTGCAGTTTTTGGACACACAGTATAGCACTGTAGCTTTTCCCCTCTCATGGGTGTGTGGATCATTGTCTTTATGTCAGTCCAGTCCTCAGCCTAATGTTCCTGCTCTTGCCCTTTGCCCTCAGAGTTTATAACAGCTCGCTATGTTATAGTATGAGGACCCACCAAGTTAACTGAAAACACTGTAGGAGAAAAGCAATTTCATTTTTATCTGGTATTTAATATAACTATCTTGTATTTAGTCTTGCAGATCAGTGTTTGGGTTGAAAACAACCATATACTAACATTTCTTTTTTTTTTTTTTAATTTTGAAAGGGATAGTTTCCTTTAAAAGCTTCCTATTGGTAAATATTTGTCATGATAAAAAGCATGCATATCTGTGTATTATTAAGCAAAGTAAACAAAATTTTGATTAATTTTCAAGTTCTGATCAAAGCTTTTTTCATCCCAGCTGGGGTCATCACTTTATTTTTGATGCTGTGACAATGCTGAATGAATTTGAAAAGTTAGCACAAACAGTTTTAGTTTGCAGGGTGTGACAGACAGCAACCATTTTATCAACAATTTGTCTATTATGCCCCTTTATAAAGGTGGTGGGCCTCTGAGAAGGTGACTGTTGTTTGATTTGTTTGGAACAGGCAGATCTTTCTGAGGGAGGATGTGCTCCTTGAAAACTATTGCAGACGAAAAGGAAGCAGGACAGGAAGAAGGGGATATATGAAAATGCAGTGAGCAGGAAGACGGAGCACACCAGAGTCATGGAGACTTTGAAGATCATGAAGTATATCTGCACACAGCTTGGCTTCTGACAGGTTGGAAAGAGGGTTTCTAGGGCCTTTAACAAGGCTGTATGAAGTTTGTTGCAGCACAGAAAGCTGCTGAGGTGGTGGTCTCAGGTCAAGCATGGTGGAAGAGCTTACCTGAAAGAAAGAAGTGGATAGGGAAGTTCTATTCAAACCACTTTTGGTTGTTTTACAGTAACAGATTTGTAAAAAATCCCTCTCAAAACTCCAGCTTGTCCCAGGGTCATCTCAAGGCTTTTTCAGGTGAATTAGTGTAACTTTGTGCTTACAAAAAAAAAATTTAAAAAAAAAAAAGCCAAAACAAAAAATAATTAGGTTTTATTTACCTTTTTTGTATATTTATTGATTGATTCGTCATACAAATTAATACCAGCAGGTATCCTCCCATCACAAGAATTAGACCTGCAAGTTTGATTCCCAGAGACCTGTGGATCAAACAGCACCATGAACTTGGCATGGGCTTTTCCTGGGGGAAAGCAAATGTTACAGCTCAAGTGCATGCATTTTGGTGCTGTGGGGTCTGAGAGAGTTTTGGATCTGAGATCTGACTTTCAGTTGTAGTAACAGAAGGCCACAGTTAGACTTGAATTTCTAGGTTCAGTTCCTGCAGGTGATGACTTAGACAACTAATAATGAGGATGGAGAGATTGTGCTGTTGGGATATACTTGCTAAATGCACCGTTACTATAATGATTTGTAATTAGACAATAATCACTGTACAAAATGCTAATAGAATAAATGTACTTGATATTTTTTCATGCTCCTGGTAAAAGTTCTCTAGACATGCCATTTTCTCAAGGGTGTGATGAGCAAAAGCTGGCTGAATGAGAGAGTTGGGCAGGACACTCATTTTTTGCTATTGTTTTTCTTTTGAAAGAGACTTATTGGTGGTTAGAGGATCATTTTAGACTGATGAAAGCATTAGGTGCTATTCTCTTCCCAGTCTCCACCCACGTGTCCTGCTGTCTTCCTTGTGTCTACAGTAGCAATTAGCTATGTGACTCTGGCTTTGCTTGTCAAGAAAATGATCCAGGTAGAAATTAATGCTATTTTGTTATTGTCAGATTACATTTTAGTATGTTTGGTCTTCCCTTGTGGCAGGAACAAGCATTTAGCATGAGGATTTGGGGAAGGAGAAAGAAAAAGGGCAAGAAAGCTGTTTTGGTAACTGCTTTTATCAGCTTATGTTGGTCATATGGTCTTATGTCAGCTTAAGTTAATTGTCAGTAGTAACTTGATTTAGAAGGCAATAGCAGAGCAACTGAAAACCTTCTGCTTCTCCTTGTGTGTACACAGTTTAAGCAGTCAGAGTTCTTTGTGTAGGATACAAGGCTCCATTCACACATTCCTGTGTAACCTGGGAAAAAAAAAGTGGATGTGGATGTCCTTAGAGCCCTTTTCCACTCTGTTTGCATGCACCCAAATGCTGCTACATGCACCTACAATTACTCTCTTCCCCTGCATCACATCTGAATCTTTGCAGGCTAAGTGTACTCAGGGGTAGGTCCCCACACAAACTCTTTTTAAATAAATCATATTTCTTTTTAATTTGTTATCCCACATTTTTATTTATTCCATTTGTAAATATGCAGATCAGCAATCTTCAGGTGTAGAGAAGATTTTGATAACTTTGGCTGCTTTTCATGTCAGTTTGCAGTACAGTGACATGCATCTGCCTGTGAGAAAGAGGGATCTGTACCTGATGTAGCCACCCTTTACCATTCATGGTTGATGCCAGAACTACCTTATTCTTATTCCCTTACGCTGACACAGGAAAAGATACAAGGAACAAAATTTAGAAATAATGTCCTTTATTTATTCAGTTGTATTATTGAGGTTGATTTATCTTCATGCTGTGTAGTCTTCATTTCATACAGAAAATCCTGTTATTTCTAGTTAGAATAAAACCAGTGTCATAACTGTCACACTGCTTATGGATAAGAAAAGAAAGGTAAATAAGTTAAGGGCAGGTATTTTTCCTTTCAAATCCATAGCTAAACTGCCGCAGCATCTGTTACATCTGGGATGTATGAAGGAGTAAAAGATCAGTGTTCAAATTAGCTAATCTTGTGACAGCAGATATTTTTGTAATCCTTCTGTATTTTTACCATTAGATTAGCAACTCAGCCTTTCATGGCTCTAGAAATACACAAGGAGGAAAATCTTGCCATATGTCCTCTGTGTTGGTTTGCTGAACCTCAAGACATTTAAATCTCTACAAAATCATTCCAAAGGCATAGAATTGAAAACTGGTCTGAATATTATAAAGGGTTTGGTTACATTCAGTGTATGTCTTTTAGTACTCCCAGATCTGTATCAACTCAGCAAAAGGTTTTCTCAGATATACTAGCAATAACATGACAGTAGCATAACTTGTTATGCAGTGACATCATATATTTACTTATATGAAATGTAAGGTTACCATAAACTACCTATACAAAAAAAAAGTGAAACTTAGATTAAGCAATAGGGACTAGAGAAGGTCAGGTTTTGTTGAGATTTTTTCTTTTCTCTGTATTACTAATAACTGGTGATTTGCATATGTCGCATATGATGCATATGTCACTAATGTCTATTACTGGCTTGTGGGGGTTCTGCTTATTGGTTTTAGTGGTAACAGCAAATGCTGTGGCACAGTACAGCTGGAAACAAGTTTTAAATAAATAGCATTCACAGGTAGCACTTCTTAGCTCCAGTTGTTTTCCCTTATTTTTTAACTTGGGATTTTAAAGGGCTGGGGACTGCAACTCTTAACATCCAGGCAGTTGGTCCCCATTTGAAATCCAGAATTTTCCACTGTGCCCCTGCACAAAAAATTTAGAAAACTGGGCTCATGAAAATGAATGCCCAAATACCAGCAATTTGGGAAAGACTTAAACTGGACAGGAGAAGAATCACAGTCTGAAACTCCCTGGAACCTGCATGCTTTAGGAAGAGATCCCTACTCATGATCCATAACTTGGACTTCTTTCCTAGTATCCCTCCTTGGAAGGTGTGATTTTTGAGTGCTCTCAGGCAGTGGGAAGGTTTAAAACATGCTCTCCTGCTTTTTGCACGAGTTTCCAAGCTTTTGATGAACTACTCTCTTAAAGGGGGATTGTAGCTGTTGCCAATATCAATGTTATTTCAAATTAAGTTTAGTTAATGTTGTGTTTTGCATGCAGCCCAATTCAGCTAGATCAAGGTGAGACATCACAGTGTTTAAGTGCTTGTGACTGTCTGAAAAAGTGTAGAAACACTTTTTACCTCCCTGAGATATATATGTGCTTATGGCATCTTCAGGGTTAGGCAAAAGAGATATTGAGGCTCAGTTTTGGATGGGTTTATCTCTACTCTTTCTCTCTCTCTCTTTTTTTTTTTTTTCCTAATTTGATCATAAATCTCAGTTTTCACTTGAAGTGATAGCAGTGATAATATTAACTTTGAAAAATGTGTTGTTCTGTGACCATATTTTCTTGAAAACAACAAACTACAAAAATAAGGCTGTTATACCTTCTTTGTTAAAAATAATTAAAAAATTAATCATTTTACATATTGATATAATAAATGTGTATATCACAGAGTTATTCTCATGCTTAATTAATGTGTTTGAAATACCAGCAATTGCTATGAGGTTTTCAGATACATTTTGAGCAACATGCAGGTTCAAACCACAGCAAAATATGCAAGAGCTAATATTTGTTACTGGATTCAGTCAGCTGAAGAGATTTATAAGCTGAACTACTAAGGTAAAAATACATCCAGTCAAGCACAAGTTATAGCTGATCTTGCTCTCTAATGTAGAGTTAACAAATGGATAGTTAAATAAAAAGAATCTAAATGCTATATGTTCTTTCTGCTACCTTTTAACTTATGCTGCATGAATCTGTGGAGAGTTTTTTGAGTTATATTTAACGCCTACAGAAGACAAACTCAGACTTTCCATTCACTTTAAAGGTAGGTGGACTTGTTTGTTAGCAATTTTAGTAAAACCCAGTGATTTTCCTGTCAGCTTTGGGGTGCTGGTGATCCTAGAGTGTTCTAGGAGACACTTTGAAAGATATAAAATGTTGGAAGATGTTTGAAAGATGCAAAATGTATGTTGCAAAATCTTAAAATCTATTTATAAAATCATGACTTTTATAAATATGCAAGAGACTACAGGGTTACTTATACAGAGAACTGGGTGTAATTTCCACACTATTTCTTTCACTGCCAATGAAGCAGACTAGTAAGATAATAGATTTAAAAGTAGCAGTAACATCTAGCAGTAAAACAGATTTCAGAAATCTGTAGCCTTCAGATGATTCACATGTGCTGTAAAACTGCATGGAGGTGAGACCATTTCTCTGCTGTGTTTCTGAAGTGCCTCAGCACAAGGCACTCACTGGTGCCTGAAGCTTTATACCATTTTACAGTATAATTACTAATGGTAATACCTCCTATTTGTTCTTTTAGAATAAAAACTATGGGCAGAACAAAGATTCTGCATTCCATCCAAAGTGGATTGGGTGCAGCATGCAGACTTCTGTACCTGCATGGTTATATACCTAGTAAAAACAAAAAGAGAGAAACTGCTACCAGAATTTTATAGTAGTTTTATAGCTTTTGCTTGTTGTGAAATCAGACAATCTGTCAGCATGTTTTTCCTTTAAATATATTTTCTTACATTTGTAAATATGTGATGGGTTGTCCCCGCTGAGGTTAAATTCTTCTTGAAGCTTTGGAATGAATCAAATGTGGTTTGCAAAGTTATAATTTTACAGACTGAAATATGACAGCCAGCTGTCTATAGGGTTTCTTCCCACCAATAAGTCAGGAAACATAGATTAACACAATGTAAAAAAAGAGGAAAATCAGGATGATTTAAATGTACTGATGTAATGTTTTTTCTAATATGCGGTTAAATGAGGGGTTATGTCATGATGTACAAGCCACTGATACTATCACATGGAAAATTACCTTCTGATCACATCCTTCCAGATCAAATATTAGAAGATTACAATAACTTGTGGATTGTCTCAGTGGCGTCTCTTTCAGATGCAGATCATCATATGTCTTAATTTCAGTGTTTCTGCTGGGTACAACAGTTCAACAGAGTTTGAGGATTAATTTGATGAGTTGCTTTAAAATAGGTTTCTTGCTTCATCAGAAAACAGCTGATCATTCTAGTTCTTGTTATTATTGGTAAACCATTATGGCATGGCTATGTTTGGTAAATTAGAAGTAAGGAGGTCAAATTAACTTACCTTGTGTGGGGAGTATGGTTATTATCTTAATGATACTCAGCTTGAGTAGAGAGCAATAAAAAGTATTTTGAGAGAAGTTTATTAACCCCAACAGTGACTTAGTACAGCAAATCTTTGTATGATGCAGCTTCGTCCAGACTCTATTACCTAGAAGTTGTGTTATAGTAGCCAGGAAGATGTGACAATAAAGGCTGAGCAAATCTGTGCTTAGAAAGCAATATCTTTTATCAGGAGAAGAAGGAAAGGAAAACATCCTCAGTGCAATAAGAATAGCAGCCAGGGTTTTGTTTTCTGAGTCCCCACTGTAAAACAGTCAGTGTAAAAAGGGACAAGAATGAGCTTTCTTAAGTCTTGCTTATGTTGAGATTTTGACGCATGGGTTCCATCTGATTCTCAGGCAGCAGCCAGAACATCTATCTGCTATTCCTGTCTTATTTTGTATATGCAACTCTGCTTGGACTGGATGCCTTGAGCCAGGTACCCACACCATAGTTCAGACTACTGTGCCATGTGGAAGGATGTGGGGGAAGCTTTATCTTTTTGCATAAAAGCCTAACAGGTAAACTCTTACTCAGAAAGGGGAAGGGATTTCCCTGGCCCACTCCCTCCACCCCGAAGTTTGAGCATATATTTGATGAACAGTGGTCTAATGTTTAGATTCATATTCGCAGTACTTCACAAAAATGTAACCAATTATGGTCTAATACTCAATGACCATAAGTATTGCAAGGAGTGGGATCTGAAACACTGCTTGTAGCAGACTTTTCTCTGGTCTGCCTCAGAACTCATAATAAGATAGTATTCCCTCTTTGACAGCAAGGGTAGACATAGACTAGATCTGGGCACTCTTCTGTAATCCTTCTTAGGCTTGTTGGAAGAGATCAATGAGCCAAAATCTTCTGTTTCTCAATCAAATCAGCAAAATTAAGGCAGTTATAGAAGGTAGTGACTAACAAGAGGGGACAAAAATCCCCAGCACCCACACCTTTCTCTTTATAAAGGGTCATCTGTGCTCTGTGAGTTACCTGTATGGTGGTTTGGGTTCTGGCAGAATGGAGGTCCTCAGCACTGTGTGTTGGTTTTTTAGACGTTTGTCAGAGAAAGACAGAGACTCATTTAGGTGTCCTTACAGTGCCCTCCGGAGGTCTTCAGGGCCTCCTACAAGTCTCCTTTGTAGGGAACTTGTGACCACACTGTTGTCCTCATGTTAGGGGAGATGGGTGTAAACTCTGATGCCCACCCACTGCAAAGCACAGTAACTAAGGACTTTTGTTAAAGCCTTATGAAGTCAGGAATATTCAAAGGAGAAAGAAGAAGGATAGCTGAAAAAAGGCAAAGAGAAATCTCTGCTCCCAAGTCTGAGCACTGGGATTAGAAGGAGGGTTGGACTGATGACGAGTGTGGAGAGAAGTAAAAACTGGAGTGGAAGGAGATGAGAGATGAGGAATGAATGATATAGCTGTGCGTGCTATAAGGTGAAGGAAAGGCTGTGGGAAACATCGTCATAATTCACATTCAACCAGGTCATTAACATGCTACTGTCCTACAGGTATAATAAAAAGACACTTGCTGATGAATGTTTTCAGTATAGATCAGTAGCTTGATTTACTTTACAGATGTCTGTATTTTCCAATCTGCTAATGTTTGGCTATATTAAATAGTTCACTGTCTTCTCTTGTAAGGTAAAACTAACTCTTAAATGAGAGCAACAGGTCTAATTAAATGGTCTGTCCTAGGATTTGCCGTTGTTGTGATTAATTTCTCCAAGGTGATCAATCCTAGTAGCCAACTCAAACAAACAAGAAAAAATATTAAGTTTTAGGTTGAAATTACTTGGAATGTGATCACTGCATAATGGTTCCCAGATGAGATTCTCACAAATGTCTGCAGCTTGTTTGTTAGCCACGGTACAGTTTGCCCCATCTTTCTTAACCTGAAAGAATAACATTTTTCATGCAGGCAAAAGCATCTCACAAAAAACAAATGAAAAGCCACTCAGCTTATCCAGATCAGGATAGGGATCTGATTGTTTCCTCACTCTAATCAAGTTTGTATATTTGTCACAGGAAAACTGAATAACTCAGAGATAATTAAGTGTGAAAAGAAAATCGAAATGTGATGGTGATTCCCAATAAGATAAATGGAAGCTAGAGACACCATCTGCACAGAAGATGATGAGATTTGGGTGCCTGCTTCCCTTTTCAGTTTTTGAAAGCATTTGTCTAAACTCTTGTTCTTTTATTGGCTTTCCAAACAATCTGAAAAATTAGTAGCATTGTAAAGTAGTCAAGTTGGTGCTGCACTGCAGATTACAAAAGATCTATGTTAATTTTTGCTAGCAGTGATGGAATGTATATGTTTTGGGTTTTCTTGTTTTTTGGTTGTTGGAGTATTTTTTTGCGTTAGGAAGCCTGTTTTATGCTTCATATATTTAACAGCTGCCTTAAAAACAATGGACAGATTTTGTTCTTAACTCCACTAGTCTAAATCTAGAGTAATAGCCAAAATGATTGATTCACTTAAATTCTAAATTCAGAACATTTGGTAATCTACTTAGCTGAGACAAGAACTTCAGGTTCCTCCACCACAGCACACAGTTGCTTGTGATTTCTTTTTTCTCATTGTGGCATTGCTTCATACTTCTTCAGTGAAGTGAGTTTCAGCTTACATCAGAAGGAAGAAGAAGGAAGGCCCCTTCCAGTATCCTTAGGGAAAGCAAAGTGTATTTGCAGAGAAAATGCATGGAGTTAACAGGAGGAATAATGTATTTACTTTGCTGTCTTCACATAAACACTTTCATAAATACAATTGAGGAGGAAGGCATTGCTCTGGGCAAAAAAACTTCCATCAAGTTCAAGTGGTGGAAAAGTTTATGCCTTTTCCTTGAGCTACCTGTTTTGTAAGATTTCATTGTACAGAGTAGAGCCAACTTGAGCTTCAAGTTGCTAAAAAGAGGGAGCACGAAAGAGCATAGCCTTGAACAGAGAAATTCACTGGGAATGCCTGCCCATAACTACCTTTCAGAGAGAAGGGAAGTTGTGGGGGAGCCCAGCTGGCCCTGGGCTCTCTGTAAGCTGGGATACTGAAGATGGAACTTTACACCTGGCAGAGGGT
>JAYRBT010000114.1:102114931-102126451 GCA_036023395.1 Myiotriccus ornatus
TGTACATGTGTGACACCCAGAAGTGTATAAGTAGAGCACTGTTGTAATAAAGGGGGCTGGTATCCCTGGTCACCGTGCCGTCCTCCCGCTCCGACCGACGGCAACAGGAAGTGTGGTTTATACTCACTTATGGTCCTAGGGGAAAGAAGTCCTTGCTGAAAAGCAGAGTTCAGCAGCAGACGAACTCCTGCAAAGGAAGGACATTGCTGTCTTCTGCCTGCCTGGCTGTTCCTGAGCAAGTAAAACATATAGTTCCCAAAATAGAGCTCTTGATTTTTTCTACACCTTGATATGAATGTTTGTCCATCTTCTTCCTATCAGTAGTTTCTTAGACCATTACTTTTTTTTTTGTCAGTCTATCCTGAGACTGAGAAAACTATCTCTGTGGCAGCTGCTGGCTGTTTGCATTGAAAAGTAGCATCCTGAATAGTAATCACATATTTTAGCTGCCATTTAATATGATTTAGAAGGTGGAACCAAGAAAGCTACCATCATCTGAACCAACACATACTGTGCAGGCCAGGGACAGCCTTTAGACTGCAGAGTGTGACCTTTTTACCTAAAGGGCTTTCAAGGTAAAGGAGAGCAAAGGATCACTGGGTCATTTTGGCAAAGCCTGTAGAATGGCTTGTGAACAGGTCTGTACCTCCAGGAGAAACACAGAAACTGCCTTTCTCTATGAACTCCTAGGAATGCAGTACCTATGTCTTCTAAAAGCTCTTTTTGGAAGATGTAGCCCAGCTGCTGATGTAGAAGAGAAGGCAGAATCATGGCCACCTCTCCTCCCTGCTCTAACAGGGGGACAGAACTGTGTTTTTGTCTGATCCATATACAGGCCCCACTGAAAGATGGGAGAAAGTATTTTCTACCTTTGTCACTCCTTCTGTAGAGCAGCTGCTGAAAAAGGCACAAAAAAAATATAGCACAGAGAGACAAGACCGTTATGCATTTTCTAGTATGTTCTGTATATTGAATTAAGTGATGATCCTTTCAGAAAAAAACAACACCACACATCAAATAATATATATCAATGAGCTAAGGAAAGAACAGGATTTTTTTTTTTCATCACAACGTAGCTTATTTTCATTTCAGTTTCAAAGTACAAAATATTATTCCCGAAATAGATGTCTAATAAATTTTTTGCAGATGTACATAGCATTTTGATTCTGCAAGACTAAAACGTTCCTACTTTTAATCCAAGAAAAAAGAAAGCAACTATATATTGAAATAAACATTTGTTTTTAAATTGAATAATCAGTTGCCTTGAAATTGGTGAGTTCTTTTTCCTTGAGAAGAAACTGTAGACCAAAGTGACTGAATTTTGAAGTATTCTGATTTTGACAGAATTGCATTTTTTGCTAGAGAACTGTTTAGTTGAGGTTATTCTTGCAGTCTGGAATGGTATCACTTGAGTAAATAGAGCTCACTAACTAAACTACTCACTTCAGTAAACAGACTGTTGGCATTAGTAGGTAGTTCTTCCCTCCAGAGGAGAAAATCTTTATGTTTTCAGTGTTCCAGATATTTTATGGCAGTGCAATGATAAAAATGTTCAGAGTACCAAGTTCCAGAGAAAAATGTGTCTTGTAGTGATTTATAGACAGTTCTGTGTAGGCAGTTTTGTTCTTATTCATCTAGTTTCCCGCTTTTCCATTCTGTTCCAACCCAGTCATGCTTGCCATCCTTGTTTGTGTCTATCCATCCCTGCTCCCTCCTGCAGCTTTCCTGCTAAGGCATAATGTCAACAATACCCATTCTTTCTAATTAAGCAGTGATTTACTGGCAAACAATGCTATCCGTAGTCTCAGTTCCCTTGATGAGTGACAGTAGAAAGAAGAGCAAGCAGTCCATTTGGCCACCAAAGTGAAGAATGTTCTTTGAAGAGATGAAGATCATTTCCACTTGCTGGCAGATGAGCATATTTATGTCTTTTTTTTTAATGTCTGCAAACTAAACTTTCAAGGAATTGTGATCTCACTATGTTTTGATCACTTGTCCCAAAGGATAGCAAAAAGTATGTGGTTGCCCACTTACATTTCTCTCTCAGCTGGAAAGCTTGGGCTATGGACAAACGGGACTTGCTTCTTTTTTGAAACTTAGGAAAACTTAGTTTTTCCTATATTTCTTCCAAGGAGCAGAGAAAGCATTAAGTATGGGATAATATCTATTTTGGAAAGGTCTGAATTAAAGGACAGAAACTAAACAACAACTGGAAACTGAGGTGTTAAAAAGCCTGAAGATTTACTAGCTCCATCATTACTCAGTAACTAGAAGTTTTTGGGGCCTCAGTTTGCAAAGGCCACGTGTAGAACATCTGCAACCTCTCCCAAGTTCTGTGTTGGGACAGAATGCTGTTGGGGCATTCACTCACTCAGATGACATCATTCAGTCCACAATTAGCCAGTAACAAAACGAGGCTGGGCAAATTATCCTTTACATTCAGTGAAATGCAGATGGGGGAAATAATTAGTCATGTATTTCCCCTTTTGTGAACGGCTTCCTTGTGCTCTGGGAAGGCATGTCACACCGTAAATAAGTCACTTGCAATCTGTCATTTCTGACCCAAAATGGTAAAATGACTGTCCTGCTAAACAATTTGCACAATGCTTGGAAACCCTTGTGCCACTATTGACTGCACATGAGTCAGATTTGCAACTGATTGCTTAATCAATCTGCACCTTGAATCCTGTGTGCTGTTCTTACTCTGCTTGAACAAAGAAGCTGGGTAGCTTAGCTAAGCCTAGTGTGCTTGGGATTCTGCAGAAAAATGATTTCTTGAGATTTCTTACCTCTAATCATCCTCTTCAATACGGGAAAGCCAAATGACCTACCTGCCTGTTCTGTGATCTACTCCTATCCCTGTACTGGAATCTTAAACTTAAATGCCACTAAGTCCTTTTGTGAGCAATGTATCTCATCAGCAGGTCACAGGGTATATAATGGTGACAGACCACTATCTGAAAGAAATCAACTGTTCTGGAATGATGAAATTCTGTGGTGAAAATTTGCAGCAAGAAATACCATTTTGGGGAATGCTGCAAATGAAGGAATTCTTTCATTCGGAGAAGACTCCCAACAAGCCCTTCCCAAGGGAAAAGGTTGGGAGTTGACCACAGACAGCTTTAGAGAATTCATATGTTCCCCATCATAACTGCATCAGCATCCTGCACTTTCATTGCAGCAATATTTGTGAGTGAATAATATATGTACCACCAAGGTTATTTGTAACAAAGCATATGGGTACTTTAAAACCACGAGAAAACAGCTGTGCCTGCTCTGTTGGAGGGAAGCTGGCAGGTGTAGAGTATTAGTTGATGTTTTAAATAGATGCAGCCCAGTAGGAGTAGAGATGGACTCTGGTAGAAAACATTGAAGTGTAGGAAGGAGGATTGTTTTTCTGGAAACCACCACCTTCTAACCTGCTGCCTGCTAATTTTTGTGATGAGAGAAGCAGAATTTACTTTAAAGAGACCTTGTGAAATGTCGACTAAAACCCAGGCTTTGTTCTGCTACTTCTGTAGCTATCTTGTCTGCCCCACAATCCCCTTAAAAATCTTGCACTGGATTTTTTTTCATAAATTGGAAAAAATATGAACACTCATTAACCTGATAGCGAAAGAAAGCAGGGAGAGACCCTGTGTTGAGGAGCAGGTACGTGCCTAAGGGTCTGGATGCTTCATTCTCCTTCTGCTGCCAGTAGAGCTTCTCGTAGAGACGACAGAGGGGGGCTGGGGCTGTGCCCGTCCGGCTGCGCTCCCGGCCCCGCCGCAGCCGCGGTTGTGCCCTGACACCTCGTGGTGCTTTCGGGAACAGGGAGATGCTGCCGCCCGCGCCTCGCACCGGGAGCGGAGGCGGAGGGGGGTGGCTGGATCCCCCCACCCTGTCAGGGTTTGGGGCAGGCTGGTTTTCCTCTTAACAAGTCTATTGCCTCAGTGCAGCCACTGGGGTAGCCAGGAAGGATAAAATCTCTAGTCCGGTCTAGTAGGGTACACCTATTTTTCTGCGGGAAAGCCGTAGCTGAAGTAGTTAAGTGATGATTTGATAAGAAAGGGAAGTACAAAGGAAGACAGGGTCAAGTGAAACTCTGTCTATAAATCTAACGAGTCTTAGGCGGGACAGAAAGACCTGGATGCTGCAGCAGCCAGCAGTACATATGCTGAATTGCTGTCAGAGGCCAGTGGCAGAGATTGGGCACAATGAGAAGGAAGGCAGAGGTTGTAATTTTCAGCAGTCCTTTGTTTTACATCACACAAGTTAATCGGCTGATGTTTGCTGCTGCTTTGCAGCAGAGGTAAACAAGATTCAGTAATAAAATTTTATTATCAGGCAAAGAAATTGCTTTTTTGTCAGAGTGGTATTGGTTTTGTTCTTCTGTATTTCTTGGATTGAATCGAACTGGAAAGAGGCTAGGAACACCTGTTAGAAATATCTTGTCAGGTTCTAAGTATTTTCTTAATCCTTACCTCATTAGTGAGACAGTGGATACTACAAAATTGAGAAACATATTGCAACAGATGAATGAATGCACATTGTAAAAGGAAGCAACTCTGTAAAATTATATCACTTGCTTATTATCTTTTTCACACCCATTCAACTCTAATTCCTTTATGATATTTTGAAGTTATGTTTCCTGTTATGCATAGCCTCTATATAAACTGGGTAGATTTTCGAGTAGAACAGAAATGAATACATAAAGTCCCTTGACAAAGGTGCCTAGAACTTCTAATTTGTATTACAGAATGCAGAGAAAGTAAACCTCTTTGCTTCTACCTTCATTTTCTGAATATGATATGTGGAAAGGGAAAGTAATCAAGTTGACTTTGACGTCCCGAAAAATGCTATAAGACTGTGCTTGAGAGGACCACAACAAACAAGGGAACAGTGACAGAGGAAAGCTTCTATCACTCAGCCTGGTCTTTCTTCCTTACTGGGCAGAGTTCCCTGTTGCACTGTATCTGCCCCTTGGGAACTATCTGGGCTGGTGAAGTTGTAATAACTTTTTTTTTTTAAACATTTTTTTTTTTTTTTATTTTTTTTTTAAAGTGAGATGAACTATTGATATTTCATTTGGAAAAAAAAACAAAACAATTCTTCTTTATTTTACTACCAATCAACAAAATGTGAAACAGTTCCATTGCTTTTACCTGTCAGGGCTAACCCAGAAGATATTGTCTGAGACTTTCAAGAGGTATAAGAAACTTAGAAGCAATATTTTTGGACTCCATTCATAATGATAGCCAGCAGTAGCATGTACTGCTCTCAGAGTTAACCAGTATTACAGAACTGAGGAAACTTCATTTCAGTTTGCACTATGGAAGTGCAGCACAATTTCAGTGAAGTTGAGGGTGCATCCTGGGAAGACAAAAGGATTTTAAGGGGATATGATAAATAAGCCTATGGTCTTTCTTTCCACAAAACACTGAATATATTTCTCTAGTACTAAATATTGTTAAAAAACCGTTTTCTTTGACTTCAGTAGCTTTCTCTTTGACTTCAGTGAAAACAATTAGATTAATATGAAATAGAGTTTAATTTTAATAATAGAATTCATAAGTGTATACATAATCTGCAATATGCATTAAAAATATACCAAAAATATTACCAAATTTCTCTTAAGTTGCTGGTTTGGACCTGTAAAATAATGAAAACATGTAAAGATATCTACAATGCAGTAACATCTGGGGGATTGTTTTTTTTGGTAAACTACCATTGAATCATGGAAGAATTAATTCTGATAAAAGACTTTGGTCATAATTCCAAGGAGCTAACACTTGTCTACACTTCAAGATCACATTTGACTTTTGATGGCCTTCTGGATTAGAAAAAGAAATGACTGAGGTTGTCGGAACTACGTGCAGACTCTTCTGCCAACTATTGATTCCCAGAGCAATCCATGCTCAGGTAAAGAGGGTCATTGCATCAATAATTAGCTTGAATTTTCCAGGAAGAAAAGGTAACATACAAGTTGTCAAATCTCAATATGCAATGGGAACAAAGTTCTGCAGTTTTGCCAAGACTAACAAGTGATGGAAGTGGAGGTCTATTTTTAAGACAAATAAGATTGTCTAGTAGCTTTATTCAGCACATGATCCTACTTATCTTTTGTTAAGGGTTTGTTGTTTTTTTTTTTTGTAGAACTCAGGGTTAGTTTTGATTTTCTCCCATATTAATCATAACTCCTACTTCTTTTTTTTAACTCTTTTTCCATGTATGACATATGTTTTTTCATACATGCTTCTGTCCTTGCTTTAATGTTCTTAAACTGGATGCAGCTTTATTGTATTTTATACAGATAAATTGCAGATACAATAATATGAGAAGACAGAAGAAAGTGAGGTTTAGTGTTTTTCTCTCTTTGCATTTTATTGCAACAAAATAATAGCACTTAAAATGAAAATTACACTTGGAATTCTTTTGTTACTCCCAGTTGGTTTATTCTGGGCACATACTGAATTTACTACAGCAAAATCTGTGCTGAAGATGGTGTACATCAGAAAAGTTGAAAGTGAAGGCTCCTGGCACTGCAGAGCAATTTTTTTTGTATCCCTGTTCACCTTTGCAAACCTTAATTCAATTCTTTAGTCAACCATTCTGTGTAGTGAAACCTGGACTGGAACTTTCCACACTGATTTGTGTAAAGTCTTTCTCTTGGGACTTATTTATTCTACCTGCTCCTACTTCACTCTCTCTTTCTATAGTTTCCCTGATCTTTATGTCTCCCTGACTTTTGTACTGTACTATTTTTCCCTGCTGCTCATTGTGTTAAGAACCAAGGCCTTATTTTTTTCCCCTAGCTGTCTATGTGAAAGATCTCTTTTCTATTCAAGTGTTAACTTCATACTTAAATAACTTCACATTAAGGTAAAGTTTAAAGCAAAAGTAGTTAACATTTCTGTATAGTGAGGGAGTCAATGAACATTTCAAATATTTTTCTGCTAGATCAGAGAATTCTAGAACAAATGTTGAAATATACCTGTGTTTGCTACTCCTTTCCCTACTGGTATGAGATGAAAATTTTCAGAGTTTTTTTCATAAAATAGTTTATTATTATTTTGAAATTGAAATCCCAAATAAAACCTTTTATTTTCCATTACAACGTCATTATGACATTTTTGAATGTTTTCAAATCTATCAGCATCACAGAGAATCAGAATCATCAAATAGATCTAGTTTCTATTCAACCTCGTTTTCTGTTCCTTTCTTACCCCCCAGCTCTGTGACGTATATTAAAACTCTAGATACTTTATATGTGTACATATTCATAAATGTGCTATTAAATTTCTGCATTTCAGAAATAGGGCTTTGCCACTGAATTCTCTTGACTGTTACTAGCTGTTGCTATGGTAGTGTGGAAGTTTGGGTTGTGTATTAAAAACTAATAGTGGTAGGAATACTTCAAATAGATGGTAAAACCATATTTTTTGTTCCGTAGTTTTATAGTCTGATCATTATCCTGACTAAGGTGCAACCCTAGCCACTCTCATTTCATGTCCTATTTCTGATGGCTTATAACCTGGGTGTCATAAATACTGGATCTGTTTCTGACTGACAGAAGCACAGAGATGATGTTCCTACTTTTGTGTTGTGTACAAATTTACCACGAGACAGCAAGAAATGAGAGCAGAGAAAAGCCTTAAACTGTGAAGGAAGGGGAGCAGGAGAACAAGTTATTAAGGAGCAGTCAAGAGGAATTACATTTCCTGAGGTTTAAAGAACAGACCTGTGAACAGATCTAGGAGTTAATCATGGATTAACACTGCTGGGTTTGAGGGAGTTGGCTAAGACTCAGTGAAGCTTGTTCTGGGTAGTGTTTAAAGGCATTATCTCACAAAAGATGGGCATTGCCATGGAAAATGTAGGCAAGGACTGCAATTATTTGCATGAAAGAAGCATGACTAATCTGCTGGTTTTGCTTTATCTGAACAGGCAATTCTCTGATGGGTTTAAGAGTCTCCAATCTTCTGCATTTTTTATACATGTATAGAATGGTGGCTTCCAGGGAACCTGGCTCACAAGAATTTTTGTCAGCTCATAGGAGTTAATGCTGTGTTTAAAGTGCTATAAGAGACAGGAGAGTTAAAGGATAGGAAATTCTCCTGTCTTAGCAAAGACACCTACAAGTTATTGTCTCACTTGGGGGTAGCTGGGCTATGTTCCCTTCAAAAACACTTCCTGAGAGTGATTCATCTCAATACAAAGATAGATAAATTAGACAGTTCCAAAGTTAGCCGAGTCCCACACTGAATAAATATATTTGTTGTTTGTTATTCGGGTCCAACAATTTACCGTACTAGGAATGGCTAAAATAAGTTTCTTCCCTTTCCTTTCCACCCCCTCTCTTCTCAGTATGTATTTACTGAGAAACAGATTCCTTTTGAATGTCAGCCCTGTTCCATTTTTGACCTTGACAATTATCAATGTCTGAATGGCTGTAGACCATTTTGAGTACTTCTGGTTGAGATGTTTGGTGTTTTGTGGTGTGCACAGCAGAATTTGGCCTGCACAGAGTTTTAAGGGGCTGCTTCTTTGGAACACCATCTTTCTTTCTGTGCAGCACTGTTATAACTTCACTGAGTGAAAAGGTTGTTTTGCCAAACAGAAGTAGTCATATCACACATTCTTGTCCAGGATCCATATTCCCATTCTAGTCTCTCTCTATGGGCTTTCAGCTCTTGCATAAAGTAACCACTCCTTTATGTACCACCTTTGAGGTACCCATACATTGATGTTACCATGTATTAAATGTTAGATAAGAATGCCTTTTTGAAAATAAATACATATGCAGTGACTAACAGGGCATATTTCATGGTACATGTTCTACTTTCTACATCAGGACTGGCAACTCTCCAAAGCAGCTTGCCACGAAGTTAGGGAAAGAAAAGCTTTAAAGTTGTTAATGGTTCCAGTGGCAACCTGGTCATAGTTTGGAGATGTCACCTTTAAGAGAAGGGAGATGCAGAAGATCAGGTAGTCGTCTCCTGCAAAGCAGGGCCTCTTGTTTGCGAGTGGGAGCCAGGGCACCCATGATACCTCTGCGTAGGAAGAAGGTTCTGGTCATCTTTGGAAGAGTCTCCCACTGCTGTCTGCAGCTGTAGCTCCCACATAAAGTCAAATTTGGAAGAAGCAGCATTGCTTCCAACCCCCAGGTGTGCAGCACACCACTGAAAATTCTGTGTGTGCTGTCCCTGTTGGCTCTGCTACAGGCTTACACATGTGGTGATGCTCATTTGGTGGAATTCTTCTGTAAAAAATACATTGGAACTAGGTTTGACAAACTGTCTAATTAGTTTGATGTTGTAATTTTCAAATGACAACAAACAAAATCCAAACTCCAAATTATGATTTATTTTCTTCATAAAATATGAATTTCTACAGTACTGTCTGATTATCTAAGAATTGGGGGACAAAAGAATTGGTGCAGAGAATATAACAGAAAAAAAATAAGATTTCCATCAGATATAACACTGTAAACATGTTTATTGCATGGTCCTCATCACCACGGGTATATGAGTCCCCACAGAGCAAGCCGGAGTTTATGACCTTTATAATAAATTAGAGGACACAACAGGGGGGATTTTTGCAAAACAAAGCATATGAATTCTTCAGTGTTGCCCCAGAAGGATTTTCTCCTAATGTATTTCATTCTTCGTTTGTTCTCATCCCTGTCTGCTTCAGCTCCCCAGTGAAGGGATCTTTTCTCCCCACAGCAGCCACTCTGAGTGAGGAGGAGACTTCACTTCCCAGCAAATGGGAACAACCCACAGAGCTCCGGTCAGCATTGTGGGAGCCTCCTGCTGTCCATCGGTTTCATTTGTTTAGTCACTGAGCTTAGCAGAGTTACTGGGGTGTTTAAAGTTAAACAAAAATGCAAATGTTTGCAAGGTCAAGGCCCAAGAGGTTTTCAAAAGCACAGACTATTTCATGCTTTTGCCAGGACAGAATAACTTCGGGCAATTATTACTCAAAAAGAGAAGTATAGTTGTCATTGTCCCCCATAGTATAACTAGTAATAATCAGAAGAATCTGTTAGTTCAAGTAAACTACAGAACTACTGAAACTACTGCTAGTGAAACTACAGAACTACTGAAAGACACAGGCTTTATTCTTCAGTTTGTAGTTTAGTACTTTATCAAGATGTTAAATTCACAGTTATTTGCACTGTTCTGTCTGGAAGGTCATTAAACACAGTCCAGGCTCCAGAGAGGTGTGAACTGTTAGTCTTCAGCCACTTACTGGTGTTTCAAGTCTTGGAGTGATCTGTTCTCTTTAGGTTCCTTTTTTTTTTTTTTTAATTCCTTGTTGGATTTATCTTATTTCTTTTTTGTGATGGAGGAACTGCTATTTATACTGTTTAATGTTTATCTTGAAGTATCTTTTTTCAAATTACCCAGATGAATTAATTTGTGGTGAATTATATTCTTACAGATTTTGTAAATAGATGCTAATAAATTCATTCTGTGCTCCCTATATTAACCTCTCTCTTTCCTAAACTGAATTGGGAATATTAGAATACCCTATAAAAATAACCAAAAGAAAGTTGTTAATATAGGATTGTTTACCTGCACACAAAGTTTTCGACTTCTTTGAATACTTTCACCTCAGAATAAAGTACTGATGCAGTATTCATGAGAAGATAAAGAGGAAAGTGGAATTCAATGTTTTGAGTTCTGAAATTATGAAAAATGAACTTTGCTCAGTTACAACAGAATAAGCAGATATTTAAAACAAAAAAATCCAGAAGGATTTTAAAATCTTTACAGCATTTTGTATGTTACTGTAACAAAAACAAGAGTTCAGAGTAAAGAAATATATGAAGAATCCAGAAAAACAATATTCATAGCAAATATAAATGGGATCTTTAGCCAGATGCTTAGATGAGCTAAAACGCCTCCTGGTTTTATCCAGTTAATAGATGTATGAATTCTAAAAGTTTGCTGATTTGGATCCCTTCCACATTTATTCTTGTTTAATGTTATTCCTGTAGTACCTGTACTGGGCCCGCTGAACTCCATCAGTCATGAGTAGCAGTGAATCAACTCAGTCAGAAAGTCCTGAACCCATTAAAAGGTGTTGCCTATTTTAGAACAGTTTTTCTAGCAGTGTCCCATGAAATTTTTTCTTTCAAAACTCACAAGATCTAAATTAGCCTTTCTGCCCACTGAAAAGTCTTCCACAATTTTTAGAAAGTCTGGATCTGGCCAGTGTCAGAGATTGGCCTCTGCATTAAATCAAAGTAGTGGTTTCTCTATTCATGTGAGGCTTATAGAAATCACTGTTTCTCAGCACAGAAATATAGTGAGGAGAGTCTTGTCTGACTCATCTCTATGTCTGATAAGTAAAGGTGAGCTTTTCAGGATGCAGCACAAGGAAATTTTGAACACATAAACTTACTAACTAGTGACTGAGCTCATATTTTTGCTCAACAACAACATTCCTTTAACTGTAAATTCTACAACGGAATTTTGTTTGTAGCATTGAAGTGTAGATAGTGGGATGTTAACTGTAAAAATGGTATTTTTA
>JAYRBT010000114.1:102127749-102148136 GCA_036023395.1 Myiotriccus ornatus
TCGAGAAGAAAAAGCTTGAGTGAGTTATGTACTTCCTTTTCAATGCATTCAGAGTGTACATATACTAAGAGCAGTTTTGGAATATTGTGGCGGTAGGCTGCAAAAGTCACAGGGAGGTGACCAGCTTTTGATAATAGCTCATTAACATTATTTGTCAGACTTATAACTCTCTTTCAAGTACACACAGAGATAGCAATTCACTGCTGGGCAGAGGGGAAAACAGAGCAGCGATGTAAGAAAGGAAGCAAAATTTTAAATGTAGTTGATTGAAAGAAAGCTTGAAGAAAATTAGCCTCCTGAATTATTCACATGCTTTAGAGGCATTTTTAAGTGACTTAACGGGAGGTCACAGTTTGAGCAGGGGGACAGAACCAAGAATGCAACACTATCTTTAGCCTTGCAGACTATAACTTTATTCCTGGCTGACAGCAGTGAATGCTTTTATGGAATAAAGCTTCCTGAGTGACTATACTACCTGCAGTAAAGCTTTCAGGGGATACTTTCCCTAAGAGAGAGGTCTGTTAGTGGGCAGATCATAGACTTGGTAGGTGGGAAAGTTTGATTTAGTTGTTGTGTTCAGTTCAGAAAAAGTCAGAACATCCCAGATGAGTGTCAGAAATACTTTATCTCATTAAATCAGAATTCTTGGTTACTGCTTGTAGGAGTGGATATTTTTGTGACCTCAGCATGTTCTCCAGAGTAAGAAAACAAGTTTCCTGTTCCACTTTACTCTTCTCAGGGCTGATCTTCTATTTTCTATTTCAAGTTGCCTGTCAATTTTTTTTTTTTTTCTGGAATAACAACTGAAATGTGTTTTTTGTGAGCACAGGGAAGTGCTTTAGGAGGCATTGAACAAGTAGCTTGATTGCACTGCAGTTGATTTGCATCCCATATTCTCTTATCTGAGAAGGAAGTGGTCTTCAGAAAGCTCTGCACACATCCCTGGCATAGCAGTCTGCTGATGTTATAAGTGGAAGAAAGTCAGGATATGACCATTTCCTGTTCTTTCCCACCCATGTGGAAGAAGGAAAATGTTCTTCCCCGTCTGCCCACTCTGTGGCACTGGCAGGCAACAAAGTAGGAGTGAGAAATATTTTAAATCAAACATCCTTATCTGGCTATGTAGAGCAGATTAGAAGTTGGCCTGCCCCAAGGAAAAATAAAGGCCTGGTGAATTAAATATTGAACAATGCAATTTGTTCCCTGATACATGTCTTTGCAGGTTCAGGTTTAATAATTATCTGCCAGTTGGTTTTCTTTCATTTTCAAAATATTCTAGAACATTCATTTTTTAATCTTAACCCTCAGCCTATCCATCATCCTCCAGGTTCATGTGGTATATCCGTTGTTTAATTTTCATTTGTTCCTTCTCTTCCTCTACCTTTGACTCTTATTGATTTTTGTAACATTCAGTTAATATTTCAGTACATTATTAGTTTGTGTGACATTTTATAGTTCATGCAGTTAAATTACAACAGGCTTCTTGAATTTACAGGGAGGTAAGTCAAACAAAGAAATTAACTTTCAAGGGGAAAACTGCCAGAAAAATTACACAGAAGCTTTTGACTCTGTTGAAATAATCACTATTCAGTCTCCAAAATACCAGAAAGAATAGGGTTGGTTTTGGTTTTAATTTTGTTTAAGCAACTGAGGTGCATATACATTCTCAAAAAAACCTACTACATGTTATCTGCATATTTAGCTGTCAACATGACTGAAAATCCATCCTTAATGTATGTATGTCCCGGTAAGGAAGACACACATTGTGGTATTTCACTGATGTAGGGTCTCCTCATTTTGGAGCAAAACATTTCCCCCTGGGATTTCACTAGCTGACCCTCTGCTGGGAAAGAAGTGGATTATTTGTACCTCCATGGGAATGAAGGGGCAAGTAGCACCTAGGAAAGATTTTAATTACAAGTTTAGTATAGCAGAGATAATCCTATGGGACCGCTAAGGTCATCTGTTTTGGGGGTTTGTGTCGTGAGTTGCAGTTATTAATTAATGTTTTTAGACCTGTGCCACAGAAACATGTTATCTGTAACACTCAGCCTTCAACAGACATGAGAGCAGGATATAAATATTCCATATGTCTGGTTTTTTTCAGCTGAGGAAGGATTTGTTTTAAGGTAAAGCCTTCTAAGCATTATATTGAATATTATCTTTCTCACTTACGTAGAACTGGAATAATTTCTTATGACGTATTTTGCACAAAAAACATATAAAATTTTATTATGTATCAATTCAGTGCACACATAAAAATAGTTATGTATGAATGCCTGAAGGATTTCTCCTTCCTATGCAAACGTTTAGACCAGACAATTTGGCGTTTTCTCCCTTTTGCCAATAGATGGCAATATGTTACAAACGTGGAATTACGCTGCCCAAGCCCGCTCTTTTACCAAGAAGTTTCTTTTGAACATTAATCGATCTGCATAGATATCAAATGCAGGGAAAACAGCCAAAATAACTTTGTGTGTCTGTGTTTTCTAATTGTATGTGTCTCTGTCATGGTTAAAGCCCAGCTGGCAACTCAGCCCCACACAGCCAGCCACTCACTCACTCTCCCCCAATGGGATGAGGGAGAGAATCAGAAGGGTAAAAGTGAAAGAACTCAAGTGTTGAGATAAAGACAGACAGTTTAGTAGGTAAATCAAAAGCTGCCTGCACAAGTAAAGCTAAACAAGGAATTCATTCACCACTTCCCATGAGCAGGCAGGTGTTCAGCACTCCTAGGAAAGTAGGGCTCCATCATTCTCACTAACAGTGACAAATGCGATCACTTCAAATGCCCCCATTTCTTCCTTCTTCCCTCAGCTCTATATGCTGAGCATGATACCATATAGTCTGGGATATCCCTTTGGTCAGCTGGGGTCAGCTATTCCACCTCTGTCTCCTACCAACTTGTTGTGCACTCCCAACCTCCTCTCTGGTGGGGTGGGATGAAGAACAGAAAATTCCTTGGCTCTGTGTAAGCCTTGCTCAGCAACCACAGGGACATCTCTACACTATCAACATTGTGTTCAGCACAAACCCTAAACACAGCTCCATACCAGATACAGTGAGGAAAATTAACTCTACCCCAGCCAAAGCAATGGGAACGTATTGCAGGGAAAGGTGAACAAAAGTCTCTCCAGAGTGCAACATTACATGTAAATTGTAAGCAGAACAGAATAATTACTATATAATTCTTTCTTATGTGAGAATATAAATACCTGCTTATACTATAATCACATAAAATATTATGGAACTTCTAAGGACATTACAGTAAAGTCGGTATTTAAAACCTAGATGTA
Organism: Myiotriccus ornatus; assembly: GCA_036023395.1. Classification (NCBI taxonomy): domain Eukaryota; kingdom Metazoa; phylum Chordata; class Aves; order Passeriformes; family Tyrannidae; genus Myiotriccus; species Myiotriccus ornatus. The sequence continues at coordinate 102,131,046 of JAYRBT010000114.1, forward strand.
AGAGTGATGTGAGAAAAGTTATAAAATTATGTCTGGGGGATGGAAGGAAATGAATAGAGGTAGAAGGGTTTTTTAGTTCTTAGCAATATCTTTGATAAAATGAACCAGGCTGTTGAAATGCAAGTAAATTAGCATTTACAGAATAACCATTCAACATGCTGAATATTATGAAGGCAGGCATGGAATATTTCTGTTGTCCTTATTTTCAGGTGTGACCTTTCTTTAGCCAGTTCTCTACCTTTGCTCCAGCGTCACTATTGGATTGTATTTTGTTTATGAGATTGAGGGCAAAATGAGGCAACAACGTTAGACACAATACGACTTTTTCATGGCACTGGAAATCTGCTAGAGGATCCCCAGCTGCTTTTCTGCATCCATTGAGGAACTGCAGCTGCACAAGTTTATTAGAATAGACACTAAACTGCACCAGAGGACTGAACTTTTTGTGTATTAAAATAGTGTTTTCTATTATACTTTGTGGTGTTAGAAGAGATATAAATAGCAGCTCAGTAAATTAGAGGATGAAAATATTCAATGAGCAAAACTAACATGTCCAGTAGAATATATAAGTTAATTATAAACTCTCTGCACTGTACCAGCACCCATTTTTTATTTTAAGTTGAAAAAACCCACAGTGAGGTGAATTAAAGATCATTACAATATTTAGCTAAATAATCAGGTAATATCTTATTTTTTGGATGAAACAAATCATGAGATCAAAATAATAGAGATTTCGCCTTACTTTAGTAATTAATTCCTGCAGGCAGGATAATTTTTATATTTTTTTCAATAAGATTGTTTGTTTTAGTTGCAGCTCTAGATTTCCCAGGTTCTATATCTCCTTGTGTTTAGATGTTTTTGTAGTTGGAAAAGTTTTTAAAGAAATCACTATTTATATGGTTCTTTGGAAGTATATGATATGAAAAGTATAAATTGAACTTAAACTGCCCACATTCCATTGAGAGAGTTATCTTCAACACCTGTTAATTGTTTCTTCTGTATCATCTCTGCCCAGTTTAAAGGTCCAAAAAAGTTTATTTCCAAACTGTATGCTCTGAAAAGGAGATTGTCTGAAGAGCAAGACTCTGCTCTTTTTACTTTGCAAGCTGTCATTAGAACCAGAGACTACAGATCTGGAATTCAGCTGACAGGTTTTTTAATGGCACAATACATGAAATAAAGGAAAAGGAGGCTTTCTGTATTCATAACACAATGACTTTACAGACCGGTCAGATAGAGGTATGCTGGAAATTTTTGACAGGCTTTGGGTTTTGGAGCAGAGTCATTAAAAAAATTAGTCTTCTTATTCAAAGCTGCTTTAAAATTATCACAAACATTTGGACATGGAAAACTGAAAAGGAATCTGGAGTTTGGTGATATATTAGTATCATAATTTCTGATTTAAAAATAATTTCAGAAACTAACAAATATTAAAAATAACTAGGAAGAACACATTATTTTGAACTCCAAATATGTCCAAATTTTTAAATTTATATATGTTTAGTTCAAAATGTATCATAATTTGAAAGATTCTTCAGTATATAGCATTGTAATCTTTAAATCATGGGTGGAACCGACGAAAACTACTTTGAACTCTCTAACAGAAAACAAACTCACTTTTTTTATTTATTAAATTTTTGAGGAAACATAGTAATTTAACTTTTAATACATTCATCAGAAATCCATTCTTCATCTTACATTTGCACAGAAAGAAATCCTGTTGAACTGGTTGCCTTCTTTTTAGTTTAGAGATATTATATATGATTCCCAACTCCCCTTGTATCCTCTCATCTGGGATTTTACTCCCTCAAACAATACAGCTTTGCACATCACCATAACCTCAAGGAATAGGGAGAGATTAGTTTTTTATATGCAGAGCACCTGCATTTCTGCCTGTGTTTTTATGAAATTTGTGCCGGTGCTGCAATGAGTGCAAGTCTGAGGAGCACTGAACTGTGTTGTTAAACTGTGTTTTTTTCCAGGAGGCTCCACAATAAGTGCAGTCCAGAAAAGCTTTGGTTTATCTGTTGCTGTTCATCTTCTTGGGTCCAATAAAGCCCAGACATGTTGAATTCTGGGGAAGGTGTTTTCCGCTCTTCAGATTACTGGGTTTTGTCATGTTGGCACAAAGTGACATAAGATTGTGGAACACAATATGTTTCATCCTGCATCTCAACTTCATCCTCCGCTGCATGAACTCTAGGCCAGTTGGGGAAGGGGGAGAAAACTATAAAAAGAAACAGACGCTGAGTCTGTAGATAGTAATAAATTGTGCACTTTGCTCTCTTGGCAAGTTGAGGGACAAATCATACAGAGGAGGTGGGAATCCTTCCAACCAGGAACTTCATCTATTTTTCAAGATTGAGTCTTGCAAGGTGCCCTGACTCCAGTGAGCAGATCACTTAAGCTCATAACCTTGTGGGAATATTTGCATGCTTAAATTTAAGCAATATTAAATACTGTCCTGCTTTAGTTCGCGTAGAAGTGAACGAAATTGCCTTCAAAGCCCAAATCAACCACAACACATGATATTTCTGTGATTCTTGTAGCAAAAATGCTCTGCACCAGTGGATGTCACTGTGTGCACCCAGACAGAGTAGATTAATGATGCTGCAGATGAATCCTTGCAGAGGATGCATGGGGAAAAAAATATCCATCTGTGATTCAAATAGGTACTCTCTTGCCATGCATTAACAGATAGAAATATAGTGCTGTTGAAATTCTAACCCTTCCCTATACACCCCTCCATAACCAAACAACCACAACAATTTAGCTTGAACGTTTTTCCAGTGTGTTTTATCATTCAAAGTCTTGTATCATCAGCACTTTACTATCTAGAACAATCAAAATAAAACAAATGAACAAACAAACAACCCAAATTTACATCTAAAGTCAGTGATAAATATTGCTGTGTTCATAAAGTTTCTGGTTGTGTTATTATAAGAAAGAGAGTTGATAAATTTGGAAATCCCTGAAGCACCATTTAGAACCCAGCACAGAAATTTTATTTATGTAGATAAATAGCACTCTTTTAATGTGGTAAATCTGTTGGAATGAAATCTATGTGGTTTCAGTATTTGTAATGTGAACATTTCAGAAGCATAAGTACCAGTTTATGCAAATCGGTCCCAAACTCATCAGTTTTACCTACCTTATTATTGATATCAATCTTCATTGAAGCTATGTACTGAGTGCACTTCATTAAGGCTGACAAGCCAAAGGCTGCTCCTTCTCCCTGGGAATTGCCATCTTCTTTACAATGCAAAAGCCGTTAAATGAGCCTTTTACAGTAAGTCAACTCTCTCTGCTTCTCTCCACCAATGGGGATATATTTTTTTTATTTTACTCCACAAATCCTACTTAAAGAGACATAGTAATATTCCTTGCAATTAAAACCTTTGCACCTTTTTCCTTCCTCAGGGGAATATATTTATTTCCTGGGCTCCTAACTACATGTTAGGTTATTAACAGTGACCTTGCAGATAAACCCTGATGTACATAAACTTCTTTAAATGTCTGTTGCAAAGAAATCTTATTTTCTCTCCATTTCCTCTAAAAAGATTTTTTTTTCTTACAGCATGTTACAATGCATCTGTTATGTAGTGACATTTAAAAGTAAAAAAAAAAAAAAAAAAAAAAGTTCTTTACATATGCTCTGGCTATAGCTGCTGGATGAGGGAGGTTTTACTCACAGGTTTGGTGTTTGTACAAACTTTGCCAGAGCCTTTTCTTATATGTTTCTTGCTAGATCACTTAATGTATGGTGACTTCTTAAAGGACAGTTGAGTATCTTGGCTCAACTCACAGAGAAGGATTTCCTTTGAACCGACATAAAAAAAAGTAAATCCTGATGTAGGTGGGTAATGCAAACCAGGTTTTGTATTGTTCAAGCCAGGCCCCTCCCTGACTTAAAAAACCCACTGCTGTTCTGGCTTTGTCACGTGTATTCTGTACACTGCTCAAAAGATATTGCTCTTTCTGTGGCTGTATAATGATACAGCAGCAGCTAAAGCTGGAAGAAGGTATTTGAGCTGATTTTTTTAACAGTTCTTATAACGGCAAAATGTTCAACAACTCCTTTCTTCCTGACTCACTGCTCAAGCTCTAGGTGCAAGCTCTTGCTGTCACTTCTTTGGCTGACCACATTGGAAACACTGTAAAGCACTGTAAGGAGTGAAATGGTGCTTTTGGTGTAGAACTAAGACTTTGCCTTTTAAAAAGCACCTCACAGACTAAGACAAAGTGTTATGAATGAAGCAAACCTTTCTATTACACACTCATTGGCAAATAATAAAGAGCTTGCAGATATATTGGCAATAGCTTTCATTGCACTCACATGTTGTATTATGTTGTTCTGACAAGCTGAATACACAGGAAAACATGCAGAAGAGTAATTTTATAGCCTCAATGGTAGTAGTTCCTATAAATCAAGTCTAACACACATGGTCCATAAATTCAGATAACCTCTAAGGGACTGCCTGTTTACTGTTAAGGTAGCAGGATTACGGAAAGATTGACTTAGTGAACATCTGATTTTCATAGAATCAGAGAATTATAGAATTATTTGGGTTGGAAGGGACCTTTAAATGTCATCTAACCCAACCCCCCTGCCATGATCAGGGACATCTTCAAGCAAACCAAGTTTCTCAGAGACCTGTCCAACTTGACCTTGAATGTTTCCAGGGCTGGGAATCTGCCACCTCTCTGGGCAACCTGCTCCACCCTCATCATAAAAATTTCTTCCCCATATCTAGTCTGAATCTACTCTCTTTTAGTTTAAATCACTACCCCTTTTTCTATCGCAGCAGGTCCTGCTGAAAAGTCTTTCTTAGAGGCCCCCTTTTAGTACAGAAATATTGCTGTAAGTTCTTCCTGGAGTTTTCTCCAGGCTGAACAACCCCAACTCTAATACTTTCTCCATAGGAGAAGTGTTTAGTCTCTCTGATCATTTTTGTGGCCTTCTCTGGACCTGCTTTAACAGGTCCAAATTTTTCCTGTGCTGAGGACCCCAGATCTGCACACAGTGCTCTAGGTGGAGTCTCATCAGAGCAGAGTAGAGGGGCAGAATCACCCCCCGCAACCTGCTGGCCACACTGCTTTTGATGTAGCGCAGGACACATTTGGCTTTGTGGGCTGTGAGTGCACATTGCTGGCTCACATCCAGCCTCCCATCCAGCAGCACCCTCAGATCCTTCTTGGCAGGGCTTCTCTTGATCCGCTTATCACCCAGCCTGTGTTGATATCAGGGGGTTATCCTGACCCATGTGCAGCACCTTGCACTTGGTTTTGTTGAACCTCATGAGATTCCCATGGGCCGACTTCTCAAGCTCATCCAGGCCTCTGTGGATGGCATCCTGTCCAAGTGTGTCAACCGCACTGATTAGACTGGTGTTATTTTCTAAAGTAATACTGTTGCAATCAAAGTTCTCTCCATTACTGAACCTGATTTTGAAGTACCCGTTACGACCAGGAAGTTGTGTTTGGGAAGACTTACTGTTGTTGGTAATTGTCATTTGGCTGATTTCACTGATTGCAAGAGTAATTACAAATACACATAAAATATAAAGTTACACCTGTACTGATGTGTACTGCCCAAGTTGTAAACACTTTTTCAAGACATAATTATTTTTCATAGATTTTAGTTATAAAGAAATAAAATCTTACAGGTTGAGGATCCCTTAAATAACTAAAACTGCTAATTTTCAGCAGAGTTAAACTCAGTATTTCTGAAGGAACAGCATCAGCCAGGACCTCATTCTGGTGCTGTCATGATGAGAAATATAACCTCTGACTTCTCAAAAACTATTTCAGACAAATTTTTCATTTTTCACAACAGTTCACCAAATGCAAGGTGTTTTGACATAGGCAATTAAAAGAAGAGTTGAAGGTCCTGCAGCCCTACAGTAGCCCCCTTTTACAGGGTTTCCAGATCTAAGTTCTCACTGAATGCAATAAGACCTGGTCATAGAAACAAGGATTCAGATATTTAGGAATTTGAACTACCAGTTTAGTCACATACCCAGTTGGGACTGTGGACACAATTTGACTGGAGCCGCAGTAATTTTTCACCTTATGTTGAAAGGAGATATTTTTATTTTCCTAATCAGATCTAAACAAATAAACTTACAACAGTTGCTTTAGAACAAATGTTAATCATATGTTTTCCATGAAATCTATTTAGAAAGAATTGAATAATTGAAAACTATAGTGATCATTTAGTAATTGTTCCTGTTAGCCCCGCCAGCAGTCACAGTTTTTCATTCTTGAGTTTTCTCTCCTTATTTTCTGTACTGGGTTTGGGTTGCATAGATTTACTACCCTCATAGCAACCCATAGCATGGTGTGCTTTGCATCTGTGGCTAGGAAAGGGTTCATAACACACCAGTGTGTTGGCTTTTTCTGAGTAGTGTCTTCACAGTGTCAAGGCTCTCCCTCCAACCTGCCCCCCTCAAACACTGGTAGGCTGGGAGTCGTAAGGAGGTTGGGAGGGGACACAACCAGGACAAACTGGTCCAAGGTATACTTCATAACTCATGATTTTCTGCTCAACAATAAAACCTCAGGGAAAGGAGGACAACAGAGAACATTCATGGTTATGGCATTTATCTTCCCAAGTAACAACTATGCACACTGAAGCGGTCTGCAAAAGCACTTCTACTTTGTGTTGTAGTGTTATCATTATGTGGTTAGATATATTTTTTATAACTTTGCTCATAATTTTAGTTTTGGTGTCTCTTTTTATGATTGAGAAGTTGAGTTTTGGTTTTTGCTTTTTGCAGATCAAATGCAGGTGTTTTTAAAACAGTATGTCGTCAAGTTTCCAAACTTGGAGCTACACTATGGACAAAACTGCTCTTGAGAAAATGATTTCTCTCACTGTGGCCTGGGAAACTGGGTTGATAAATGAAACATGCACTTTGCAGGTTTAGCTGTCAGTTCTAGGTATTTGGAATCTGATCTATTTTTCTGATTATAAGAATGGGGGCCTGTTAAGATCCAGTTCAGGAATGGTCTTTTAATATGAGCATGAAAATATTAACCCATTTCAGCACTTTCTTGAGCTAGAACACAGGCAAGTAACTCCTTAGGTATGACTGGGAAATGTATAAAAAAACTTTCTTGATGGTTAGTAGAATTCAGATAAACTGCTGTCTGGATGTTTGTTATCTATCTTTGAAATCAGAATATTAAACATTAGTTAGCTATTAGACATTATCTGTCACTGCCTTAAAGTAAAAAAATAATAGCCAGTCCAGTCTCCACATACATATTTGACCCTAAATCTTTGGAAAGTCACTGCACTAAATGTACTATTGCTCCTATACACACTAAACAATTTCCTCAAATGGTAGCATCACCTACTATCTGGCAGCATAGATTGTGATTGTCCCCTCCTGAAAATGCTTTAGATCTTATCAAGGAGTATGTCTAATCCACTGGCTGTGGAAGTAAACATTAAAAGCTGTACTGGTTGAATGCAGTCTAATCCAAAGAATTTGAATGTAAAGAGGCTGGTTAAATATAATTAGGTTTTATTGCAGATTGCTGTTCCAGAACCTGTTCAGAGCTTGTCCATTGTGCCCTGTCACAGACTAGCCAATATTTAATGAATTAATTTAGTACTTTACCTTCTTTTTCATAATGTCTGAAACAGCTTCCATTTATCTCAGTAAACTGAAGTCCTACACAAAAGTTCATTCACTTAAATATTGCAAAAAGAAATTGTTTACCTCAGTGATTGAGTGTCCCTGCACTGTCTGTAAATCTACTTAAAGAAATAAGGATTAAGGAATTGCACTTTTGAGGAACAGGCATCTATTTTAGCGAGAATATTCCCCAAAGTGATGACATCTCCAGGACACATTCAGTATTTCATTCCATTATTACTATCAGTAATCATAGATGTTGTCTTTTTAAGTCAGCTTGGAAAAACTAAAGATGGGAACTTTACCACAGTTTTGCTAAACAAATGACAGAAAGCTTCTACTTTAAAGCACTTTTTTTTTTTTTCTTTTCCTTTTTTTTCCCCTTGCATTTGATTTTACAGTTAAGTTTTGAAACACTGGGCAGTCACAGCATGGTGAGAGCACAACAGATCAAAGACACAAGAGCTTTGAGATGAGGTTAATTTTACTGAAGTCTTTTGTGAAACCTCTTGGTCACGCTGGGCAGTGTTGGTAACTAACTTCAGTATTTGTGTAATCATTCTGGAGTTACCACTATATTATAAGTTACATTAGTGATATTTCTATTAATGAATCCCCACAAAAGCAGAGGAAACAGAAAGGCATAACAACTTTCAGGAACAAGATGAGGAAAAAATAACTCACGTTTCTTCACCCAGACAGTTACCATCACTTTCTGGTTTCATTTCTCATCTTCAGCTGATTCATCTGTTTCTTGAGAAGTAATTTATTTTTTTCCCTGTTTTAGTCTGTTTTCATCCCTTCCTTTTCACATGACTTCTCAGTTCTATATATCTCCTGTAATGTCTGAATGTGATTGGACTGAGAATCATGTAATGAAAGCAACATCCTGCAGCCTTATCCTTCAATAGCAAAACTGAAGTAAAACTGATGTAGCTGAAAGCTTTCACTTACCAGCAGAGAAACTGAATATACAGCAAAAAGCTGAACATTAGGGAAGAGGAAATGTCCATTTAAATTACATTCCAAACAAACCAAAAATATTTGGAAGAAATATATAAATTAATCAAGATGATGACCTGCTTTTGTGTAGTAGTTTCAATTTTTATATCATTATTTTTATAACCCCTTTATTAATCAAAAAACCCCAACTTTTCTAATTAATATTATTCTTTGATATTCTGTACTGTATCCTTCTCAAATTTCTGTGACCAATAACATATGATGCTGGCCAGTCCTGAGGACAGAGAAATCAATTACTGATATCATCCCTTAGCCACGTTAATTTTGCTAATTGTTGGTTTTCTCTTGGCTATTGCTTTTCTGCCTGCATATTTCCCAGGGAGAGTTTAAATGAAGAACTTTTTTGGAGAAGAAAAATCCAAATATTTCCCAAGAAAGACAGGATCTGCTGATGTCTGCTTGACTGATCTGCTGGTGTCTACTTGGCTAACACAGAGAAAACTGATAATTAAGTGAAATTATTAGTGGGAGCAGCATCGGGTTGGAGTAAGCATCAAGTGGGTTAGAAAGGAAAGTGTGTGAAGACTAACATTATCAGAGGGAAATTTATATATATTTAAAGATATATCTCTGTTATAACTGTGCTTGATTTGGTGTTCAGGTTGGGTAGACATGGACTATGAATATGGAACTAAAGGAAGCCTGTCAGTGCAGTGAGGACCCTATTGCTAGACCTCATCACTGGTAGGTGAAACTTTTAGCTTCCTATCTACACTAGTGCTCATAGAAACTATTTTAGGTGACAAAACTTAGATTTCACTATTTTATTATTTTCAAGTCAAAAAAAGCCTGACCTACATATACTATTGCAAAGCCACGACCTGTCTCATTCTTTGATTTTCTCAAGAACAATGCCCCAATCATCTGACACATACAGAAATAAATTGATTAACATATTCTGTGTTCTCTCATTAAATCAGTGTTGTGCATCTGTACTTAAAATTAACCAACCAATGAACAATTACTTTATTAGAGAGATAAAAATAAGTGATAAGATTTATGGTAATCTGATGAGTGAGGTACAAAGCATTGACTTATCCTGGTCCCTGAAGTACTGTATAAATAAATGTGAGGTCTTTTGTTTCAATGATCAGACTTCTAGCTAGTGGCTTTGATGATACTAAATGAATTCTGCATTATTTAGTTTTAGGGAAATCACTGATAGGAAGACAGAAATGTAAGGAATATGGTGTTTAAAATCTTTACAAATAATTGCAAATAACTTCTATGCTAATTAGACTTCTAAGAAAATTTCACTAGAGTAATCAGTCTTTGAAAATGTGTTGTTTTTCCTTTAAATAGCATCTTATTCATCTGTATTCTGTCTTTCAGTACTATGAATGTGTACAAAAAGGCACACTGTCTAAAAATGCTAAGAATTTAATCAGTTTTCTGAGAAGGGGTTTCTGAAGGTATGGATCTCCATCTAGTCAAGGAAAGCAGCGCTCCCCTCATCCACAGGTATCTCCTTTGTCTCACTCAGCCAAACTTTATATCATGCTTGAAGAAAGGCTATAGGTGGTTTTGCACTCTAGCAAAGACAAAGCTATTACTACACCCCAAGTGCTCTAAAGATTGTAGAATATCAAGGAATCTTGTACAACTGATTACTGTGCTCTTCTAACTGGCAAAGAAGAGAAGAAATGTTATTCTCTGTTGCATATTAAGTGCAAAGATGCTTTATAGATGATGCAGAAAAACAGCAAAGATAGAAGATGTGATATTGGGAGGTTAAAGGGAGGGAAGTGAGGATTAAAAAACACAGTTGTAAAAAGGGAAAAGACATGGAAAACACAGTAGCTGAATGCTCACTCATGCTCAGAAATGAGCTGCAGTCCACAGAGGTAGGCAGGAGCAAATGAGGGTTTAGAGAGAAGGTAATAGAAAATTTGATATTTACATAAAATGGTAAGGGGAGAAATAAAGAGCATGGAGGATCACAAAACAGGTGTGTTTTTTTTCCAGATGCACAGTCAGATATTCAAAGGGATTTGAACTCCTGTCTCCCTCTAGATGTATATAAATCCATTCTTTGTTTTCACAGATATCCTTAAAAGAGTTCTTTAGATCAAAGACACCATGTCTTCCATTTAGCAGTCACAAAGCTTTCCAAATGCTGTTCAGGGTCTTGAAGAGATATTAGAAAACTCTTATCTTCTCTATTCAATCCCAAAATGGTCATCTTAGATAAGTTCTTTAAGGTATGTGCAGGCAATGATTAGAAGTAGACAATCATGCCTTAAATGGAAAATTTTGGAGTAGTGGTTGTGTTCTTGGTGTGGCAATACAGAGCTCAGCACAGGATAGTTCAGCTATGCTTTTCCTGGGATGAGCTTTGATGGAAGCAGCCAAGGACAGAAATTACCTACAATTCTGCAGGTTAGGGTCTATCATCCCACAGTACCCTGCTGAATTTAATTAATACTTGTCATCAGTATAAACCTTCCTGCAGTCTTTTTCTCCTCATAAAAATTCAGAGATTTTTATCAAAGCCATGTCAGGCTCATCCAATAATTTCCTCTAGACTGCTTGTCCAGGGTTCTTTCTATGTGGAAGATATGGGGAAGGTTTAAAAACTAAAAGCTATTGTTTCTCATGACATAGCTATAGCCAGAGTACCTGGAAATGGATATGCCAAGTCTGTGCTTCACAAAGAGGAAGAAAAGAGTTATTGTGAGAGTTTGTGGCAAGAATTTCAGAGAAAAATGGGTGAAGAAATATTTAACATAATGTGTTAGAAAAAATTCTCACTGAATTTTTTTATATTGGTGTTCTTCAAACTACACATATTTATTGTATACAAAAAGAAACAGCTTGTATTTGTGGGTTATAGTAATATAATTATTATGTATTTTTGAGTAAATTGTACACAGTTTTCTTTTCACGTTCTCTAATCTGAATCTCTAGCCTTACTCTCATAGATTAAGGTCAAAAGCTTTTTCTATTATCTCCGTATGAATATTGTAGTATTAATCTATCTCCTTGTTTAGCATTTCTCATTATTCTTTTAATTATTTCTTTCTTGACTACAAGGTTCAGTGGATCGTTAACATAAAATGTTAAGCCATTTTTAAAAAAGTACTTTTCTATGTTCTGTACAGCAACGCTTCAAATATACTTGTTTAAATTCCTATTAAGTTATGTCTTGATGTGTTGAACGGCCAGTGTGTGTGTGTCCATGTATATATTACATATATATGCTAACTAATAAATATACCACTCACAAAACATTATTCCTTACAGAGATTCTTTAATCGCTTCCCAAATGCAAAGAACGGAACCTCTCAACACCTTACTCACAGAGGTGCTAATTATTAATTGTTTTTAATTGTGGCACAAATAAAGAAAAGAAGGATTTAGATGAATTGTTAAATTCTGTGGCAAAATTGAGGGAAAAGTGACTGATTAATAAACTTACCTCCTTCCAAGAATACTTTTTTCTTTCTTTTTTATTTTTTTTTTTTTTTGATTGTATTTTGAAGGTATTATGCATTATTTTTCCCTCAAATTCAAGGGGGAACATTTTAGAAAGCTACACATTTTAGTAAGAGAAACAAGTAAGGAAACAAATGAATGAACAAAGAGATGGGATAAATAATGTAATAGAAGTTATTTTGTGAGCAGTGGAATTACTGGGCTTATTTCCCTAAGATTTTTTTGTCATTTCATCACTACAATACCTCAAGTTTCCACCCCTCCCATATTTATCTAGTTTGCTTTGGACTTTCAGTGGGACAAGTATATTCTGGGCTGTAGCCAAGGTACATGGAAACCATCTGCCACCATGCTGGAAGGGTAACAGCTGAACTATTAACACCTTTTACCAGAGAAAGCACATTTGAGATCTCAGAGCTCCTAATTTTCATGAAGCTTGTAACTGTTCACAACTGGCTTTGTATTTAACACTTTGTGACTTTCATTTCTATTGACCATGAGGTTAAAAATTTTCTATAGAAAGAATATTGTCAATAAGAACCCATAATAAAAAGCAAAATATTTATGCATACATAAAGTAAATATTTTTTTCTCCAGAACAGATCTGTAACATATTTCAACATGCTGCCTCCTAGCCACATGCTCAGAGAATCACAATCAAAGTATTTCCAAATGGGTGTAATCTTTTTAACTATTGTTATTATTATTGTTGGAGGAGTATCTGAAGATACTCAAACACAGAGAACACTAATACCTGGGAAATCGCAGTGAGTACTTAAACAGATAGTAATGGATTCAGAGCACTGAATATCTGCTTCTCACCTACTACTTGGTGCTGAGTAAAAAAGCATCTGATTTTAGCTCTTGTTTGGCTGTACATGTTCTTCCCTTGTCTCCTTTCCACTACATTCCCAATTACATATGCCAACTCTTTTCAGACAAAAAAAAAGTCATAAAATGACAGAAAATGATGCAGTATATCTTTCAGAGCCTGCGTAATGCAGACATTGAGAGCTAAAATATTTTTGTACATTCTGTCAGGGGCAAAACAGTGTGCACAGTTGATTTGTGAAGTTAATTTTCTGTAATTTTCAACTTCTAGATGCATCTAGCTCAGGAATATGTTGCTTATTTCAGGGACAAAATTATTATATCGCTAACCCAGTTAAAATATGGTATGTCACTTTGAATAAATGGTTGTGCTGTCTGTTATTTGAAACATCTATAAGGATAAATTAATTTAATTTGATATTCCACATGAAGAAATTGAGGTGCAGAAGAGCATAATTTCTGCTTTTGATGCATTGCTGACGCTACAGAAAAAGCTTCAATTTTAGCTTGTTCTTTTCTTTTTTTGCCCAATTTTTTTTCCTTACCCTTTGGTGAAATAAACTTATTTCCCTCTAAATTAAGGGGGAAAAAAAAAAAAAGTGAAGCCAACTCCTAAATCAAAAACTCTTAAAAAAACCCCACCCTGCACCCTTTCCAATTCTTTCTTCTTTCATTGCTGACTCTACCACAGATCTACTATGACATGAGTGCAACTGAGTGGTGAATCACATGCTTAAAGCCGAACACACAAAAGAGAAAAATAGGTCACAGCTTATCTAAGAAAGTATTCCTCAATCACATTTCAATCCTATTTTCACACAAGTAGTCCAGATTCAAACTTTGACATAAAAAAAATGTAGATCTGCTAGTCTGACTTATTGAATAAAAAGAAATTCAAGCTAGTAATGCAAATTTGCACTTGAGAGTTGACTACCTAAATTCACTCATGCTTTGGAATACATATATGATTAAAATAAGGACGTTTTCTGTGCTTGTGGAAATGATAAGGGTAGTACCATACCTTGTCTAAGCTTAAGTAAACCTGCTTGTCAAGATCAAAATCTCTTTGTCTAACTATAAAACGCATGATTTGAGTCCTAGGAGTTTAAAGAAGCAATAATTACATACTGAATGTGAAGATGACAGCTCAGTTCCACCTGGTTCCCTTTGCCAAGAGCTGTTCTACTGCTGTAAGAGATGTACCTGGCAGCACTGTGAGAGTTGCATTGAGACACAATGTATTGCTCCTGAGGTAAGGATTTGCTGTGGGTAAACCCCAATCAAAAAATTCAGTCGCCCACAGCTGCTTGCTTACTTTCCCCAGGTGGGGTGAGGGAGAAAATTGGAAGGCTAGAAGGGACAAAACTTGTGGGTTGAGATAAAGACAGTTTGATAGGTAAAGCAAAAGCTGTGTGTGCAAGCAAATAAAAAAAAAGAATTAATTCACCACTTCCCATAGGCAGGCAGATGTTCAGCCATCCCCAGGAGAGCAGGGCCCCATCAAACATAATGGTGACTTGGGAAGACAAACACTGACACTCCAAATGTCCCCCTCTTCCTTCTTCCCCAAGCTCTATATGCTGAGAATGCTGCCATAATATCTGGGATATACCTTGGATCAGTTGGCACCAGCTGTCCCACTTATGTCCCTTCCAACTTCTTGTGCACCCCCAGCCTGGTCACTGGTGGTATAAAGTGAGAATCAGAAAAGTCCTGACTCTGTGTAAGCACTGATCAGCAATCAGTAAAAAAAACCCCATGCTGTCAGTGTTGGTTTCATCACAAGTCCAAAACTTAGCCCTTTACTGGCTACTGTGAAGCAAATTAACTCCACCCCAGTCAAAATTGGTGTGCGTTTATTAACCAAAGACAGATCTCATGACAGGGGTTACTGAAATATTTGTCTGTGAATGCCGAAATAAATTAGAAATCCATTTTTGGTCGGTTTATTTTTCACTTAGGAAATATTTAACATTTAACCTAACATAGACCTCAAGGATGATGTTACACAGCTCCAAGCAATCCAGAAGGTAGAAGAAATCTTATATAAAAGGGAGTGATCCCATTGACATAAACTGATCCAGTGCCATCTGGTCCTGTGAAGTTAAAGAGGAGAAGCTATGACAATGAAAAGTTACACAGTGTTCAGTGGACCAGAAGGAAAATCTCAGAGGATACAGGATAAAGGGAATTGCCTTTACTACTGCCTGGTGACACAAAGAGTTTCAAGGGACAGTAGAGTAATATTAGTAGTTTTGTAGGTGTGATATTATATTGCAAAGAAGAATTATTTTCCCATATTTTTTATTTCAAATATTATCATTTAGTTGAATTAATAAGAAGCTACATATTTTGAGAAATGCATGTGGGAAGATCTTTCAGAATGTTCTGTTCTCTAGCAGCAAACAGGAGAAAATGAATGTAATTTGCATTACAGTACTCTCATCTTGCAGGAATGACCTTCTGCTTTAATGCTGTAGAAAGGACAGCAGAAACTATTCGCACAGTATTTATTTTTTCTGTTCATTCAGGTGCTTCTGCATGGTTACTCTTACATGACAGTGCCCATGTAAACACTTTCACAGAACCACAGGATGGCTTGGGTTGAAAGGGACCTTAAAGATCATCTAGTTCCAAGCCTCTTGACACAGGAAGGGACACAATTCACTAGACCAGGTTGCTGAGGAGGAAGAATGGTCCACTTTTTTTCATAAATATAAGATATACTGATAGATGCTTTCTGCCATCCTCAGCTGTCACAGCATATTCATATGCTTGACTCACAACTAGATCACTCTTTCTACTCAGCAAAGACTTTTGAAATAAAACTAAGGAATCAAAAAGGTTATGTACTCTTTGTTAAGGTTAAAATAATGAACAAGTTTCAACCTTAGGGTATGAATGGAAGAGGAAAATTCTATGAAAAAATATTTTTTAAACTATTATTAACAAAAATTCTATTTATGCAAATAAAGGAAGCTGCCAAGACTATATTTTTTCTCTTTTTTCTCTACCATGCAAAATACTAATCTAATAAACCATTAAGAATGTAATATGCTCTGATCTATCTTAAATAAACAAGATGTGTTCAAAACCCATAAAAGTCTTTATTGTAGATAAAATCAAATTAAGTTCAAGGTTTATAATTGAAGCGGTTTGTGCCTAAAAAAAAGATTAAAATATAAAAGAATGAAATTTAAAGGAAAGCATAGTATTTGAAGGGCAGATAAGGTCATCACAAAGAAGGGCAACCAGTCAGAAAGATGAAAACAGACTAACAGCATGAACAAATAATTAGTTTATTTGATTTAGTGTAAAAAAGCAAGTAAGGCAATAAAGAACCAAACACCTGAAAAAAGAATGTGCCCAGAAAAGGTAATATACCATCAAAAAAGGACAAGACTAAAGGGATTACTACATAAAGACAGTTTAAGCTTCAGCAGAGAACTCAAATAAACTTCCCAGATATGTGACAGACCTAGATGCCAGGGAAGCAAATATCAAATGGGTTCAGTAGCCAGTGGAATAGGAAATTAATTTTCTGAACTTTTTGGAATGTGCATTTCTGTATATGCTTAAAAATTTTGTTGAAAGACAAAGAAAATCTCTCAGACTTGTCTATAATTAGCTGGTTCTTGGACTGTTTAGGTAATATTAGTTTTGAACAGTGTAGGAATTCCTTCTATTCTGCAGGGTCCTGTGTGCTGCACAAATTGTTTAGTCCATTCTGAGAGACTGTGTATGTTCAAAATTAGGCATTCTACTTTCTTATTTCATGTCATATAGGAGTTTTCATTTACCTATGCTGCACAATTGTAAATATCACAGAGGGAGAAAATTCGAAGTGGAGAAAAAAGTTCTTTCATCTCAAGTGTATCAAGTCTTACAGTCCCAAACGTTCTACTTGGCTATTATATTTTGCTAAGGCAAGCAATACTGAATCTGTTCAGAAAATATCCACCAATGAAATTTTAGTGTTCAGAGATGTTTGTGCTTTATGCCTTTGTCCCAGTTTAAATGAGACAAGGTCTTTTGCTGAGGATGAATTATAAGAAAAAGATCCGAACTCCTTCCTCTAGGCAATTATAAATCCAAAATTAAGAGGCTCCGATTGAAGGAAAAACAGCTTATGGAAAAGGAAAACTAACAGCCCTTT
>JAYRBT010000114.1:102154896-102207902 GCA_036023395.1 Myiotriccus ornatus
ACATTTGATGATCATCTAGTGCAACCTGTATGCTAAAGCAGGTTCACCTGGAGCAGGATGCACAGGATCTCATCCAGGTGGGTTTCAAATATGTCCGGAGAAGGACACTCCTCAGCCTCTCTGGGCAGCCTGTTTCAGTTCTCTCTCACCTTCAAAGTTAAGAAGTGTTTCCTCATATTAGGAATAAATTTAGCAAGGTAAAAAGAGAAATTCAAGACTCGGTTTTTCTAAATGTCTTTATGTTATCTGATTCAATCTATATCCTCATTATTTTACATATTCCATAAGAAATTTCTTAACTATAATTAAACATCCCCCCATACTTTTAAAAATAACAGAATAAGTGCAATATATATTAATCTACCCAGATTTCAAGAAATTCTTTTTTTTGATGGCTGTATAATATTCTGCATTCAAAATACGTACAGTTATTTTCTATATTTATGCCAATTTATTTTCTCTCTATCTAGAAATCAAAACATAGTTTATAAAAGTCTTCTTTCTATCTAACATTTCATTTCTATATAGGATTTGAACTAGAAACCTGTATGTGAGCAAAGCTGATAAGCCACAAGTAAAATGCATAGTCTCTACCTACATGATGGACTAAGACACATAAAATGAGAACAAACATCAGTTATACCATTGTTTCCCAACAAACCTTAATAACACTTGTCATTTTTAAGTGTCTTTCCAAAGACTTAGAGTTTCCATTGAGCACTTAATCTAAGACCAAATTAAAGTCTCAGGCAATTTTGATACACCTATTTACTCTGAAACAAACACTATCTGTTTTGTTCAGCAGAATGTCTTGAAAGTGCAGAGTGGGAAGCATCTCTCACAGTTATCACCTTGTAATATCAGATTCTCCACCTTTTTTTTATTAAGTAGTCTGGATTTTTCTATAATAAAGAAAGTGGTTGAAGGAAGCAGTGATGAATTTATTTATGGCTGATGTCAATGAAGTACATTTTTTGAACAATTGTACAAATTACCAGTCATCAGTATAGTAATTATAGCTGCATTTATAAAAGAAATGTAAATCTGGGTTTAAGCAAGCAGTTACCCTAGTTTCTAGAGTTCCAAAGTTATTTACATTTAACATAGTTCCCATATATATTGGTCTTCCTTACTATTAGTATATAAGATGAATACACCCTCAGTAAACCTCATAGAGATGTTAAGATTGCTCGGTGTTAAAAAATAACTACAATAAAGGCCTCTGGGTAAATTTTCTCCTTGAACTTCACAGTACTTGGACATTCCTTTGGAGGTACCTTTTTGTTAGTGGTCAGTCAGAAAGCTGGCTTGGTTTTTCCATGTATTCGGAGAAAATCTTAAATTTTTTTGTGTGCCAGAGAGACTTAACACTACTTTGCATGCTTTTTTTCACGCTTCACAGAGGGCTGTGGTACCATTTGATGCACCATAATACTAATGTCCATACCCCAAACTAATTTTACAAAAATAGTGGGAGAAAAAATGTGTGAGAATTAACTTGTTTTAACTTTACAAGAAATAGGAAAAATTTCAAAGCTGGACTGACTTTGTTTTGAAAAATGGTTGGGTCTACAATGGGAAGATATACTTGTCCTTCACCTTAGGTGCCCCCTGCATTTGATTCTTCTTATACTCAGCAGATGTAAGACATGGCAGTTCCCTCTTGGCTGTGTGGGATGTTTGGGAATGACATAGGTACTGTGTTGTCATGTGTGATGGCTCGACCTTAACCAACTGCCAGGCCCACACCAAGCTGCTCTATTACTCCACCACTATCAACAAAATGGTGAGAAAATACTATGGAAAAACTTGTGACTTGAGACAAGGACAGGGAGATCTCTTACCAATTACCATGACAGGCAAAACCAGACTTGAACATGGGGAGTTGAACTTGGGGAAGTTAATTTTATTTATTGCCAATTAGTTACAAAAAAGTAGGATAGTGCAAAATCATCTTCCCCGTACCCCTCCCTTCTTCCCAGGCTCAGTATTACTCTTAACTCTTCTACCTTCTCCCCATAAAGGACGCAGGGGAATAGGGGTTGCAGTGAGTTCATAATACATTGTCTTTGCTTCTTCTGCCTTTTAAGGAGAGCTCTTCCCCTCTTTCTAGAGTGGATTCTGGCCCATAGGATAGTCCTTCATGAGTCAATCCATCATGGCTCCTTTCCATGGGCTGCAGTTCTTCAAGAACTACTCCAGCATGGATCCTTTCCACGGGATGCAGTCTTTCAGCAGCTTCCTTCAAGATATGACATTTGCTCAAGCGTAGGGGACAGCCTGCCTCACCATGGTCTGCACCATGGCTGCAGTGGTATCTTTGCTTTGGCACCTGGAACACTTTGTTCTTTGACCCTGGTATCTGCAGGCTTGTTTCTCACACACTGTCTCACTCCCCTCTCACAGCTGCTGTGTAGCCTTTTTCAGCTTTTCTTAAATATATTTGTACAGGTATTAGATCATTGAGATGGCAAGAAAATTACATTAATGATAAAATCTGACGGATAGGACAGAAGGGAGTCAGAAAACATCAGAAGCAGTAGAATTTGAAGAGTTTTCTTAATGCTTCTTAATCTTATTATACAAGAAGGATGTTACAAGAGTAAAAACATCTTGTACAGGTTCAGACAAAATAGGAAATACTCATTAAGAAAGAATGTCTTGGTAAGGCATAGCATTTAAACCTCTTATAGTTCACAGACTGGAGTAGGGAGGAAAGAAAACAACCAAAAATACTCTCAAAGGCAAAATGGAGACTATAAAATATAAAGTTTGGTAAGTAGAGTTGTACAGTAGAACAAAGAGAATGTAAAAGTGGAAAGCTCAGAATTACCATGAAAAATCAGCCTCTTCTCACACACAGATGTAGGTATAAAAATTTAGGGCAATTGTGTCCAAGTCCACATACAAAATGCATCACTTAGGCTCATCTGTCACAGAAATTAATGTAGATTAAAAATTTTCAGAGGAAAATTTACAGCATAGAGGTGCTGAGTGTTATGTGATTTATATATGCCCAAATTGTGCCATTCTTCATGTTCTTCATTTGGCTGAATGGTGTGCTTTAAATCAGAACTCAAGCAAAAATAAATCACAGCCTTATGAGAGTTTCTTTTTTTTTGTTTTTTTGTTTTTTTTCCAAAATGTATTTTGCAACACTTAGGCCACATTCATTCTCTTGTTTCAAGTTTATAACACTAAACAACCTAAACCCAGTCTTATGGTAGTGCAATTATGGATTGCCATAGAACTCTATAGTTGTTTTCTTGTCTTTTTTTTTTTTTTTATCCTTGAGGTAAACGTAATGAGCAGAAATATCAAAATGAGCCTGTGGCTATGTTATTCACTACTTATGCATCCTACCTATCATAATACATATGTCAGTGTGGTACAGAGATTAAAGTCATACCAGTTTTGGAAACTAATAAGAACTCTCCTTCCTTTCACTACAACTGAAATGTTGTCTACTAAGTGCAATTTAAATTAAAAAATATTTGCATTATCTCTAAAGTTAATTTTGTTTTGGTACCACAGTAGGTTTCTTACAATAATAAGCATCTCGATTATAAGAAGAATTTCAATTCTTATTAGCATACTGCTCTATTTACTAATCTGTACAGAGCACTGCAATAATATAGAAATCTGTTACAAAGATACAAATTGAACAAACATAAAAATAAACAAATTTAAGGGAATAAAACCCCTGAAATATTTGTACTGCTGAGTAGAATTAAATAGTATTCTTGTTTTGGATTCTGTAATATTCTCCATAGTTTCTTTTATCATTTTAGTAATTTTAACATTGATATGTGAACTGATAACTAAAACAAAATCTTCATGTTCTTTGTTATTTCTTCCTTTCATCAGAGGGACAAAACATATGCAGTGAATCATCAGTAATTGTATTGTTTAAAATAGTCAGTACACACCCCCAAACCTGTGGGTCTTTCTATCTATTGGAGGATGAAAGAATTTAATAGTTCATGGTATTTGCATCAGAAAATAGTCTTCAATTTCTAGAAAAGACAACTTGTACTCAGCCTTACTCTAATGAAAATGTCTTTCTGGCAAGACAAGCTTTTACCTCTCTTTATTCAAGAATGCAGAATGTAGTTCCTGCAATATGGTTATGAAGAATTAATCCACAAGTTTTAGTAGCCAGAAAAGAGATGTACTATTCACTGGAATGGCAAAGTGCAGAACCTGTGCAATGTCAGTCCGCATCACTGACATGAACAGATAAGTAGAAGTAAAGCAACCAACAGAGTGTGTATACATGTTGCACTACTTAAATATAGATGATCTTTAAGGTCTCTTTCAACTTAAACCACTCTATGATTCTATGATTTTATAATTCTGTGGATTCTATGGTATAAATACTCTCTGGCATAATTACAGTCTCCTTTATCACTGAGAGACCAGTCTTTGTACCTCTGGTTTAAAGATTAATAGTACTCTCCAGCACCTGACCAAGTATCATAGAATTGTTTAG
The DNA here is from genome assembly GCA_036023395.1 of Myiotriccus ornatus. Classification (NCBI taxonomy): domain Eukaryota; kingdom Metazoa; phylum Chordata; class Aves; order Passeriformes; family Tyrannidae; genus Myiotriccus; species Myiotriccus ornatus. The sequence goes on from JAYRBT010000114.1 coordinate 102,159,389, forward strand.
GCTGGAAAAGACCTTTAAGATCATCAAGTTCAGCCATTAACCCAACACTGCCAAGTCCACCACTAAAACATGTCCCTAAGCACCATTTCTATAGATCTTTTAAATTCCTCCAGGGGTGATTCAAACACTTCCCCATCAAGCCTATTCCAATGTTTGACAACTCCATCTATGAAGAAATTTTTTCCTAAGATCCAATCTAGACCTCCCCTAGTGCAACTTGAGGCCATTTCCTCTTGTCCTGTTGCTTGTTACTTGAGGAAGAGACTGGACTCCCACCTCTCAGTAACCTTTCAAGTAGTGCTAGAGAGCAATAAGCTCTCACTTGAGCTTCCTTTTCTCCAGGCTAATGCCCCCAGCTCCCTCAACCACTCCTCATCAGACTTTTGATCCAGACCCTTCATCAGCTCTACTGCCCTTCTCCGGACTCGCTTCAGCATTCCAATGTTTTTCCTTGTAGAGATGGACCCAAAACTGAACACAGAATTCAAGGTGCAGCCTCATCAGTGCGGAGTACAGGAGGACAGTTATTGGTTCATGTTTTACCATGACTGCACATGGGCTTAAATTTATGCAGGTGGATAATTAGTGAATCATATTTTTCCATAAAGAATCTGAGAAGATGAATCTAAATTGAAGTGCCACAGTGTATAAGTCTTATGAAAGTCAGAATAGCATGTGGAAATGCAAGTTTTCACTACCGAAAGACATGTTAGTGTAGTTTTGTTTTGTTTTTTTTTAGATAAAAGTGACTTTGAATACCACTGGTTTCTTATTACTGCAGGAATTTAATAAAGTCAACTGGTACTGATGCTCTAAATGTAAAATCTACTGCCTTCTTCATTTGTAAAAATCTTATTTAATGTGTACTGATGCATGATTTGCATCTTTAACTTTGTACTAATGTCTCAGAATGTAGACTCAAAGAGATAGCAACTGAATTATTTAAGTAAAATACTTTAAAAAAACAAGGTATGTATATGTGGCATGTATTTTTGAACACATGATGCCACAGTGGCGTTCAGTACTGGGGGGGTGTTCACCTTATTACTGAATTTCTCTATAGACTTCAGAAGATGAAAACACTTGTGCACAAATTTCAAGAGTAGAAGAAAAGTAATAACTATAGTAAAGTGATAAATGGTCTGACATTGATCCTGGACTAATGTTGACTATCTGAGAATTTAAAATATCATGAAGTATGTGGGAGTGATAGTGTTTCTGGGGCTGTGTAGTGTTTTCTCAGATGAAGCAATGAAAGCTTGAGTCCTTCCAAGTAGATTGTGTTTAAGAATCCATGAGCAACATATTTAGCCACTGGCAGAAGAATAACCAGATGACAGAGATTAGATGATACATAGGTTTCTTCCACATTCAGCTATATAAAATCAAAGTATGCAGTCCTTGTTTGGAACTGATAAATGTCATATGGCAGTGCAATAAGCAAATATAATTTGATTGACAAAAAAATTCTTATTCTATTTTCCAAAATATTATTTTAGAGGTAAGATTATATACTGAACTGTAACTCATCATGATATATACCTTTTGAATAGATATAAATTTAAAATTCTTTGAGTTATGAACATATGAATCATTGCATAGTTTACTGGTAAAATAATTCATTATTCTTCTGGATTTATTCATAGGAAACTTGTACAGTTTATCAGTCTTCATCTAATTCAGAATGCCGTGTATTCAGTAAAAGGACATTAACTTTTAGCCACAAAGTGAGATTCAAAACAGAAGCTAGAACAAAATTCACATGAAGTTTTAGTTTTTTTAGTGTAGCTCCTGATGAAAATGGGTGTAACATTCAATCTGTTAATTTGTCTTACTTCACCCTCATGCTTTTTAATTTATTAGTTACATAAATCATTAAACACTTATCCAGGGAGCTGGCTTTAAGTGAAGAGAAAGTAAGAAAAGCTGAAATCAAAAATGAACTGGACAAAATATGGCAGTTCTTCATGTAAAAATATCAGCACTTCATTTTGATATTTTCTAGAAGTGTTTTTTCACCTTTTTTTTTCCTCTCTATGTTTTTTATGTTTTTTCTTCCTCTTTATGCAAGGAGGAAAAAAAAGAGTGACATAAGATGCAAGAGAATACGTATTTGCTGTTTATTTTTCTGGAAAGGCACAGATTAGTACATTTTGCTGATTTTTTTGAGTGTCAGTCTATTTGCTTATTATGTACTAAGGTATAAAGAAATCACCCTTGATTAGTGTGTCTGGTAGTTGAGTGACTAGAAGAGTTTATAATAATAAAGATGTTTATGTGGGGCTGAGCTGCTGGTTGGGGTTAACTCATATCACCAGGATGAAGATTCTTCTGAATTTTGTATGACACTGAGAGACAGAATAAGCCTTTCTTTCCTCTCAAGAGGTTTTGTGTCTGAGGTCCATTTCAGCAAATACACTGATCTACAGAGAAATTGTCTGCCTTGGAGCTTGTCACCTTAAATTCTCATTACGGTCAATGGAGAAAAATAGTCATTTTGAGAGCAATCGTGTACTAACCATACCTATTATTTTTTCTTGACCAGAAAAAGAACTTGAAGTGATTAGTTCAAGTATAGATGACTACATTTAATCAAATGAATTGCACACTGGCCCTGTACAGCAGTAAATTGAAGCGCCAAATGGGTATACATCCTTCACTTTGTAAATCGAAAAAGAAATACTGAATGCTGGACAGAAGAAAGAGGAAGGGACAGAGAGAACTAAACATGCTTAATTTATATATATACCTGCAAAGGAGATAGTATACTACTCACATGATAGATTATTTTCAGTGCTGGAAATAAATGTACACATTCACTCAAGAAGCTTTTGTGAGGAGCGCAGTTCTGGATGGTCTACTTTTAATTATATGCCTTAAAAGTTGTAAAATCAGATAGTCTGTCAGTGGTTTGCTGGGATATATTTTTAAAGTATTTCTTTGTAATTTATGCCTACAGCAAGGAAGTTTGAAGGGAAAACTCCAAGAGAAAAAATCCGATTGAATTTAGTTTTCAACAGCTTCAGAAGGGAAGAGTCTTGCTGGAATTATCAATGAAATTGAAGTGGAGCTGTGCTCACCAAAGCATAAGAAATGCAGCACAACCAGTATGCATTTGCATGTGCCTTCACAGCTTTAAAAAATATTGTTTGAGTTTTAGTTTCTTTACCTGAGACACTTTGTTAGGTGCCAAATGAAGCAGTTGCACTAGTAAAATAGGAATCATTTTCTGCATAATAAATGGAGAGAGGTAGGTGATTCCTAAAAGATGTCCTATCTGACCAAGTTTTGGCACCTGGGATGTAACCCTTCTTGAGTGTTTACAGACGTTTAAGATTAAGGCTCTAGCCTAAGTTAATAAGCTAGGCTGTGTTATAGACATTGGAGAGAAACAGTTTGTCTCAGAGGACAACTAAACAGACATAGATGGTATTTAATGTATAGGCACCAAGCTGCCTACTTCTCTCCATTGACTGCAGATGGACCCTACCCCACCGGCATAAGCCTCAGTTTTGAATAGCTAAAGGTAGGTGAGACATTCCAGCCTTGACATATCATGGAATAGCTTAGGTTAGAAGGGACTTTAAAAATAATTTGTTTCCAACTCCCTTGCCATAGACAGGGATGCAACCCACTAGAGCAGGTTGCCCAAAGCCTCATCCAACCTGGCCTTGAACAATTCATCCACAACTTCGCTGAGCAACCTGTGTCAGTGCCTCACCATTCTAACAGTAAAAAGTTTATTCCTAGTATCTAATCCATCTCTCTCCTCTCTTTACATCTACCTGTGTAAAAATTTCCTCTCACTCTTTTTGGTAAGTCCCATTTAAGCACTGGAAGCCTTCTCTTCTCCAGGCTGAACAACTCCAACTCTCTCAGCTTGTCTTCATAGGAGAGGTGCTCCAGCCCTCTGATCAACTTTGTGGTCTTTGTCTGAACTCACTCCAACAAGTCCATGTCTTACTTCTGCTGAGGACCCCAGAGCTGGATTCAGTACTCCAGGGTGGGTCTCAAAAGAGCAGAGCAGAGGGGCAGAATCCCCTCCCTCAACTTGCTGCTTTTGGTGCAGCCAAGGATACAGTTGGCTTTATGGGCTGCAGACACACACTGTTGGCTCATGTTCAGATTTTCACCAGCCAGAACCCCCAAGTTCTGGGGTGCTCTAAATGACTTTTTCTCCCAGTCTGTATTCATACCTGGGACTGCCCAGACCCAGAGGCAAAACCTTGTACTCGGGCTTGCTGAACTTCATGAGGTTCTCATGGCCCCACTTCTCAAGTTTGTCCAGGTCCCTTTGAATGCCATCCCTTCCATCCTTCCTTTGAGTCAACTTCACCGCTCAGCTTTGTGTCACTTGCAAACTTGCTGAGGGAGAACACTTTCTGTGTCATTGAAAAAGATGCCAAAGAACGCCAGCTGCAAGACAGAGCCTTGAGGGACACCACTCATCACTGATCTCCGCCTGGGCATAGAGCTATTGACCACAACTCTCTTGCTGTGTCCATCCAGCCAACTTGTCATCCATCAAGCAGTCCAGCCTTGAAATCCATGCCACTCCAGTTTAAATGTAAGAATTTCTTGTTAGACCATGCTGAAAGCCTTGCAGAACTCTAGGTATATACAGATGTAGGCAGACATATTCTTCTAACAAGCTTCAAAGTTACCTCTCTTCATTGACTGTTTTTGACTTTAAGTACTTATTTTAAAGAACTCTCTCATGAAGTGCCCAAGATTTCATTACAAAAGTATCCTTTTTTTTTTTTTTTAAACAGAATAGATTCCCCTTATCTTTGGGGTTTATTTGTTGGGTTTTTTTGGGGAGGTTGTTTTGTTACATTTTGCTTTGGTTTTAATTCAGTTGCTTGAATTAGCATTTGTTTTATCAGCCAACACCAATAACATTTATATACAAGAAATACACATGAGTTCTCAAAACAAGGTCTGTCTCTCACAGATGTACTCATGGCAAAAGTCAGATAGAATGGTTGACACCAGCTGGCTCTTTATTCTGTCATACCTCTGATGGTGGATTGTTTCTAAGCTTCAGGCTTGACGGGCTTTATTGTAACAAATCAATTCAACAGTGCATAGTTTGCTTTGCATGTATAAAAGTACATGTTTTTTGTGGCAGCTGCATGACACATTTTAAGAATTAAAGTTCATGGTGAGGATGTGATTCAATTAATATATTTGCACTTTGATTGAAAATATAGTAAATAAGCTTAACTATTTTAATAAAATTAATTAAAATTGAGAATCCATCGCACATTTTTGTAATCTCTTCTCTAGAAATTGGCAGCTATTAATGAAGCTTACTATTATTCTTCCTCCTAATAAATAGCTCAGTAGAGTTATGGCTCAGTTTCAGATACCTTCTTTTCATCTTAACCTCAGTATCTGAGAGATCATTAATTCATATAATCATAGAATGTTTTGGGTTGTAGGGAACCCTAAAGATGATTTAGTTCCAAGCCCACTGCCATGGGCAGGGACACCTTTCACAAGATCAGGTTGCTCAATGCCCCATCCAACCTGGCCTTGAACACTTCCAGGGATGGAGCATTCACAGCTTGTCTGGTCAACCTGCTCCTCACCACCCTCGCAGTAAAGAATTTATTCCTAATATCTAATCAAAACCTACTCTTTTTCATTTTGAAGCCATCCCTCCTTGTTCTGTCACTACATGCCCTTGTAAATAGTCTCTCTCCATCTTTCTTGTAGGCTTCCTTCAGGCACTGGAAGATTGTAATTAAGTCACCCTGAAGCCTTCTCTTCCCCAGGTGGAACAGTCTCTGTTCTCTTAGCATTTCCTTGTAGGAAAGGTGCTCCAACCTTCTGATCATTACTGGCCTTCCTCTGAACTCCATCCAAGAGGTTGGTGTCCTTCTTGTGCTGGGTACCCCAGAGGTGGACACAATAGCCCATGAGCCCATGTAGGGTCTCACCAGATCAGAGTAGAGGGACAGAATCTACTCCCTTGACCTGCTGGCCATGGATGCTGAAAAAAAAGCTATAGTGTTGCTTATAATGTTAGAAGTAAACACAAAAATCAGCTAAGCTGTTCATATCAAAACTAGAATCCCTATTTTTAACTTGGCACCTAAACATAAATAATATGTTGAGGGAGAGATTAGAGTTAATGGCACTAAAAGAAGACAAGCAATAAAGCAATTTTGTATCATTACTGCCTAGAAGTGATCAGACAGGAAGGGCTGAAACCATCTAAGAGCATTCTTGAAAATGATTATTAGATAACTAGCAGCATTCATGATAAAAATAGATGCTAATAAAAACTTTGCAGACACTTGATTCATACATTCATACATAATATTTGTCCCTCGCCTGTGAGTTTGGCCTTGGTATTTAGCCCTGTCTGTATTTTCTCTAAAACTCATTATGGCATTTTTGTGCGCTCGTCCTGCACTAAGATTTTGTACAGAAGCCAGACTTCTGGGCTGGCAGAAACACATAATAATAAAATGGCAAAAACCACACAATTGCATTGGATATTAATCTTTCAGGTATTAAAGTGAACTCACATTAACAGAACTCACCTTGTGCATCAAAAATCAGAAGCAGATGCCTGTAAATGTCATTTAATGCATAATATAATAAATGCTGTATACTTTACATATTGACATTCAAAATTGCTCATAAACATTGGAGTTAGCAGTTGATAAGTAATGAGTAAAATCAACTCCAGTTTCACCCCAAGAAGCAATGTAATTTACATTTATGGGATATTATTTGTATGCATTATTTATAGAGGTTTTCAAATGTTACTGGTTGTCTTATTACTTTCAGAGGCCATTTTTCAGCTTATAAAGAGGATTATTACAACAGAGCTGTTCGCAGCTGGCTTGGTTGCCTTTGCAAACAGTCAGACTGTTCTTTCGGTCCTGGCCAAATCAGCCAGGAGGTGAAACTCATGGCTGGAAAGTTCAAACAGGTTCCTTCAGGGCTGGCACACAGTTATGGTGGCCTGGCCAAGTGGCAAGTTCCTGTCTCTCCTGAAGTCAAATGCATCCTTATCCAGTGGCCTGGGGATTGGCTGCACCTGAAGTGGTTTGAATTGCCTTCGTAGGTGGAGTGGTTGCATGACATCTATTTCTGGAGCCATCTTCTCTCAGTCTTTGGGATGATAACTAGTTCAGAGAGGGAGATGCCCAAAAGGTGAATATATAGTTCATTGCACTAAAGGATGTGATACGTGTGACCATATGGAATTGCAAAAAAAGTGGTGGAAATTACTCTGATATTTCTGTGTTGGAGTATTTAGCATCCCACTCACTCTTCTGAACGGGGCACTAGATTCTGACCGTTCTTTCCATTATCTATATTCCATTATGTTTTCTCCTTTTAATTCCTTTCACTTTCTGCTTTTTGAATGTCTACAAGAACTGAGATTAGATCATCTAGATCCATCTCCCTGCACTCTGAATACAAGAGGCACCTGGATTTGCCTCACATGCCAGTTCCTGCTGCAGAGCTCTGAAAGTGGTTGCAGCATCTCATTGCCTGCAGTGTTGACATTTTGAGGAGGGCAGAAAGTTCATACCAGCTACTCTCTACATACATACTTACATCCTTATTTTTCTTCCTTTTCCATTCTAAAGGAGTAATTCAGTTTAAATTTCCTTGTAGGTAGTCATCTTTCATGAAAAGACTAAACTGTTACAGTCTTTATATATAAGTGAACACAATACAGGTATAACTTTCTCATATTATAACTTTCCTTCCTTCCAAACTATTTACATAAATTCTAGTTAAATGATCTCAATCTTTAAAAGATTATGACTACTGAAGTCTCTGGAATGAGATTTTCTGGAAACTGAACTTCTGTTAGCATTTCAAGTGCATTAAAAACTGTCTGCACTGTATCTGTTAGGTTTTATTAATAAACAATAGGATCTTAAGAAAGTGAATAGTTAACACAGAAACAAAAAAAGAAATTCCACAGATGGATAATGATGCTAAGTAAAAACTGTGGGAGGAAGTGTGACTGTGGAACTTTCTGTCATTACTGACTTTTATTTCCATCATTGCTGTTACTGGTTGATATTGTTTCATTAACTGTGGAAGTTTTGCATATTATTTCCCTGGGCTGGGTTTGAAATAGAAAAGCAATAATCCAGAAAAATATGGCTTGCCCAGGTTTTCTAAATTCTTTCCTTTGAAGCTAATTAGCTTATAAATTCCACTGTTTACAGTTTACACTTAAACTAACATAGAAAACATAGCAAACCTCAACCTCATGGCAGTATACAGTCTAAACATGCAATCTGAGTGATGCAGCAACATCAGAGTGTAATTCATCTAATAAAGCGTCCGCATTGTTCATTACCTTTGCCTCCACATGTACCTATAGGATCACAAAAATACTAAATTGTTCCTTCTTCATTTACTCAGGCCATAATTTCTTCATATTTAAAGGAAATGGTACTTATGAGTCATCCTTGTTTTTGGAATTCAGCCTTACTCAGTAATACCCTACGTGTATTACAAAAAGTAGAGGTAAATTGCAGAAAAATGTAAAATCAGTTTGGTCCTTTTCTAAGAAGTAACAATGGGAGTGACACATTCTGCATGCACCCAGGCTTCTGTGGGCACTATACTGATGTTTAACTTAGAATTTGATTGAAACCTATTGATGGGTTCTGTCTATTTTCTTCTCTAATTGCTATACTGATGATTTTTAGTTCGGTGCGGTGTTTGATATAGCTAAAGTTTGTCCTCTCTATTGAATGGCTGCTTTCCTCAACATGTCTTTGATGTAGAGTTATATACTTTTCTGTATAACTCCCTTTTCCATGTGTGACAGTGTAGGCTCACCATTTATCTGTCCACAGTGGTCTCCCACTGCTTCTTTCTGCAAATTTGGGAAGTGTTTGCTCATGTCAGTTAACATTTTATGTTTCTGATGTTTTGGTACCTTCTGTACCATGTTTCCTTCAATATAGATTTTAACTGAATTCATACCACCTCTCAGGCAATAATAAGTTCTGCCACTAAATCAAGTTTAGCTTCCAATTTTTTTGGTTCTTCTTTGGCTTGAGGAAGAACATATCCCAAATAATATCATGCTTTCAATAATTTTTTCTGGGATCAAAGTTAAGGCCAATAAAAAGGCATTTGCATATGCACTTTAAAAACTTCACCATTTAGTTTATTTTGAAGTTCAGCTTGAACTTATAGGACTTTGTTTTCTGACAATAACAGTTAAAATGCCTAAGCAATAGAGCTTAACAAGTGAGTTACAAATTCACACATCATTAGTTTCTTATTAATCTTATGACTCTTAATGAAGTGACTTTTGAGAATGGCATTAGGTCACAAGCAGCATTTAAAATCTATGACTTAATAACACAAACAATTTGCCTAAATGGCAGAGTTAAGGTTGTGTTAGTTTACAGTCTATCCTTGTTGGTCCTTTGTATTTGACCCTGTAATGATATTTTAAATATCGTTCTATGTGAAACACTGCTATATGGATTCTTTTTTGTAAAAATCTCTGTTCTTATGTATCTTACTATTTATGTATCAATATATTTTTAGCCTGTTCATAGTTAAAAATACATGAGTACAAGTTCAGTTTAATAATGAAGGTGCTTCTAACAGTTCCCCAGCAAAATTAAAATGGATGTACTTTCTCCTAAAAATCTGCATATCATTTTTCACACAGAATCTTAAAGTCAACAGTTACTTTGGGAGCAACTCCCAAACTGAATAAAGATGTGATTTTTCTAGACTGATTTTGGGTTGATATACGGTCTGCTTAAAATTCTCAATCTGTGACCTTGATAAATGAACTGGAATTTCCAAACTGTATATTTCTACATATTAGTGGAATTTCTTAAGAGGTTGGACAAGAATCTCTGAAAGTTAGTTGTTTGATTTTTGGTTTTGGTTGGTTGGTTGGTTAGTTGGTTTATTTTGCTTTGCTTTGCTTTGCTCCCAGTAAAACAAATGTATTCCCAGTTAAATAATCTGTCTCTTGCATGCCTGTTTAGAAGACCACCATTCTTGAGGTCAAGGAACAATAAAAGCAAAGACTTCCTTGCTTATCTCTCCTAAGACAACCTTATCTCGCCTAAGCTCTTTCTTAATGACTCTGTTGCCATTTACGGTTCACAGTTCATGCATTTCTAGTAATGTCCATAAAATGTCAGCATGTTCTCTAATGGGCACTTAAGGAAAACCACTTCAGCCTGCACTGTCTGTGCTCCTGTGCTGTTTCTTAGCACTAGGCCACTGGGCCTGATGAAAAGGCAAACCTCATTCCTCTGTGTAAGAGCAGATAAGGATGACTAGGTGGAGTGGCCCATGTGTGCTGTTAGAGCAGTTCTGTTACACTCTGTTTCCTACCACTCCCAACCCCTTTTCTTGGCACATGTCCATGAAGAGAGGAAAGCAGCATTTCTTCAGGATTTCAAAGTACAAGGGGGAAAATACTATGTTTCCTAGGAAAATGTAGATAGATCACTTGGAGTTTTGTGATTTTGATTGTGATCAAAGCAAGTGTTTGCAGAAGTGGTCAAGCTCTGTTTCTTTGCTCCTAGGTCATATTTGTCAATGCCTAAGTTTTTGAAATTAAAATAGTTAGGGAAATTAGATTTCTCTAATTATCTGGGAAAAGAAGTTTTGTGTCTTTGTATACTGCCAGATGCCAGACACAAGGCTCACAAAGCACATTTTCACTGATTTTATGAGTAAAATTTGGCATCGTGCTGCTATTGCATTTACATTCAATTGCATATATCCTTTGCAAGGTTTTTTTAAGTGAAAATTATATTTATAGTGTAAGCAACACTAAACGTGTGTTCTTCTGACACTCTGGACAGACATTAACATATATACACTATTTTACATTTATTTCAGAACTGCTACCCTCCCTTGAGTCACTGGTAATATTCATAGTGTTTTATTAACATTCTCTGCCTGTTGTCTACATTAGAGTACATAGCAAAGATATGATTTATCTTCAGATAAGATGCATATGTTTATCTGATGACATTCATGTCTTATAAAAGTTCTTGCTGTTTTCAAAAGAGTCAGGTATTATACATTTCTCTCACATTTCAGGGGAGCTAAGGCCAAAATTCTCACCACCCTAGTCCAGAACAAAAAAAATGCTATCTTTGCTGAAGTTTCTGTAGCTGCAATAGATAGCAAACCAGCTCTGAAAAAGTCACTAGAGATCAACTGTGCACACCACTGTAATAAAATACAGGCTGTTTAAGTAATGACATTTTCTGTCACTCCTCATTATGACTTTGTTCTCTACTTACTGCATTCTCATAGGTACTCTGGTCCTGCTAGAAACCTGTAACTTTATTGACGTGCTCATGGACAATATACACAGCTATACTGACACAGTTCCTGTTCAAAAAATCTCATATCTTGTCTGGATATTATAGTAAATACTGTGAGAAAAGGTGGTTTTGAATTTAGTAAACTCTAATCACACCTAGGGCTAGTAGGATTACAAAGCCATGACAGTACATAGGGTAAGAAACTGACCTTTCCTCAGAACAAGTGTACTGATGAGTTGCAAAGACTCTGCTCTGTGACTTCATGCTGCTTTGTACCCTCTTGACCTATCCTGGGAAATGTAAACAATCTCACTTTAAATATCTGAGATGGGTCACTAAACTTTACTGATTAATGCTTCTTCCACTACTCAAAGTTATATTTAAATCTCATAGTTGAAAGTTTCTAGGCCTGCATATTCGCCAGTAATTAATGTTTTTATTCTGTAAAAGTCCCAGTCTACAAAGTTACTCTAGGCCTAAGCTGATTTTTGTGGGGATAGACATTTAAAGAGACCTTAAGTTTTACATTAATGTTGTAGGTTTGGGGGTTATGGGTGATTTGTGTTAGAGGTTCATGATCATAACTTGGATTCAGTCAAGCTATTGAAATATCTCCATTTTAACTTAATCTGGAACTGTACTGTGCTAGCAAAGGGTGGTGAGAGGCAAAAGGTCCAAATATGACCTTGGTCATTTAGAGGGTGCAATGCCTCCTAAAGTAATTAAGATTCCTCAGCTTCAACACATCAGATGGATTGAAACGTGGAGATCTGTTTTACCTTGGTTGATTACAAAAGAAATTTATAGCAAAGCTGCAAATTCAGTGAAATTAATTCCACTGTGAGCCCCTGATGGTGATCTGGGGAAAAGGGGAAAGACGGGAAAAATAAGTTACAGTATTCCCTAAATAGTATACAAAATAGGGTCAGCATTAACATGTTAAATACTGTTGATGATAAGAAGAAAAATAATAGAATACGAGTATTCATAGTGTTGATACGTTACTACCACAGCCTGGTGTGCTTTGATATGTGCCCTTAAATTTATGTTGCAGTGATGGATGCATGTGTTTGAATGGGAGGTTGTGGATATACTGACCTAAGACATAAAACCTTTCTGCAGTATTTCACAGCACCCTTGTGGGATTCTGTCTTCTTCCATTAGGATATTTAATTTAATGCAAATTAAATATATTACTGTAAGTAGGTGAATGTACAACTCCTGCAGAAGTCTGGCAGGAAATCTGGATGTGGAATGAGATCTGTCCTTCTAGGATAGACACTGTCAAAGAACAATGAAAGATAACTTTGGAAATTAAGGAACAAAGGTTCAAATCCCCACCAATTTGGTCATCTGAAATTATTATTTTAAGGTTAATGCAGTGTGAAACAGAATACAGCATAACTATTTATACAATGTAAGCATTAAAACCCCTCCATTGCCTCTTCCCCTCCCTTCCCTCAGTCCACCTTAATCTAACTTTAAAGGCAAACCATCATGGTTTCTCTTCACTCATGTAAATATTCAGCTGAGTGAAAACTAAGTGGTATTACTTGACAGGAATTCCTCAGGGAATTTTGAGCTGCAACTACTGCAAAAATTGAATAAAACTACATTAATTGTAGAATACATAATAAAGGGTAACAGAAAGTCATCAACCAATAGATAGAAACAGCATCTAGTGTATCTATTTTTAATGTAGCTGGCCAATAAGTATTTTGTTCAGGACATAATCTTGATTCAAAGCATAATATTTAATAAACTATATGATATATTAGATGTAATTTTGAACTTGAACCATCAAAATTATATATTGGAATTTCTTGATTCAGACATACAATAAAAGTGTCTGCAAATGTGTTTTCCCTTTATGACACTTCTTTCTGTGTCCCAGTAGACTTGTATATACTGATAGTGAAACTATCACCTCTATGCTTTCTAAACTTAAATGCCATTTTGAATCATGATCTCTAGTTTCAGAACATCAGAAATAGCATTTCAATGGATTTTCAGTGGAGGTTTGGTTTAAACCAGCCATGATGTTGAAATGTCTTTTGTCTTGTCCTTTCCATCATCAAGCCACAATTTCCTGGGTGGCTCCCTGAAGGTGTGGGAGCATGCAGCTGTAGATGAAAATGTCACACAACACAATCAACAGATATAGTCTGACACTAGAGAAAAATTAGTCTTAAAGCCAGCTTCTACCAATAGAAAACTATTCTGTCTTTTCATAGGACTAGTTTTGTCTGGATGTGGATTTTTGAACTGGGTAAAATTAAGGGCAGATTAATGACTTAGCACAGGGAAAGAAGCATCACATTTGCACATTTAGCAACATGCCAAATATCAAATAAAAAAAACACAAATCAGATCTGATGAAATGCAGCACCAAAGTTCTTACTAATTCTCTGGTACCATGTCAGTCCAAGGAAATAAAGCTTTATCTATCATCTTCTGTCTTGGAACCTTTATTACTGGAGAATATCTAGAGCTTCAAGAGGAGATTAATTTTAAGACAAAAAAGTACAGTATAGTCTAGGAAGTCTCCAGAAGAAATAAACACAATACCTGGTAATTAAAAAGCTATGGAAGTTCTTGAATATTTGCATTGAGTTTTTCAGATGCCTTTTTTTCAGAACCAATTTAATCTGGCACTCAAACATAATGATCATTGAGCTAGGATAGTTTTAACCACAGCACCCTCGCCTCCTCACCTCCCCAAAAAAATAACCAACACCTCCCCCTCAAAAAAAACCGAAAAAACCTCAAACAAAAAGAAACCCAACCAAACTAAAACAAAATGCCACTCCCTTAATAAAGAAACAAACAAAAAAACCCAAAACCAAACCTCAAAACAAAAAACTTAAAAAACCTCAAAAAACTAAAAAAAAAACAAACCCAAACCCTCAAACAATGTGAAGAACATTAAATAATGTCAACAAGTAGAATTTATTGAGATATTAAATAGATGATAATTAGTATGTTTTTCTCTCTTAATTCTGACTTTTTAAAATAAAGACTAAATGAGGAAACAAAGACAATATTTGAAATTGCTCCCTGTTGCTATTAGATACTGTTCCACTGAAGCCAATGAAGCTGTGCCTGCAATGAATTTGGCTTGGAGTGCAGTTATTTTATTACAACTCAGTGTAATTTTTGTCTGTTTGTGTTTATTTTGTTTTAATTTCCTCTTCAGTTGTTGTAGATTTTATTTTTAAATAGACTCTACTCTTCATAGGGACACCTGCTTGTTCTGGTTGGCAATGTGATCCAATAATGATGATTTTACTCTATCAGCTTCAAATTCTGGAGTAGAATATTAATGTTAGCGAATAACAACGTGCATACAAGACAGCATAATGAAGAGGAATGGTGTTAGGACAAACAGCACATTGTAATGAGCCCCAAACACAAAAAATATATACTACTGCTGTAAGAAGGGATGTATGTATGTCTGATTCAAGAAGACATCATCAGTTAATAAGTCTTTGTAATAACAGAGTGCACGGAAATGGGAAATCTAGCAACACTCTTGAGCCTACTTTAAGAGAGAAAGACATTCTGCAGAGAATAAAATACTATTTCCCTCCTTATATAGTTCAGAAAATGTCATTAATCTCCAGCTGATGAGAAACACACATAGAGAGATATGTATATGCATATATTAAAAAGTTATGCACATTTTAGTGATGAAGATAAAGTTATAATCATTAATTTTAACAATCCGCATAACACTCCAGTAACCAAATAGCATTTTGACACCTTCAGTTACTGAAATAGATCAGGGCAGAAATGTATAACTTCACTTAAGTAAGGTGATAATGAAGTTTCTTGAACTACTTAGGAGCAATGAGCTACTTCACACAGCAGCCATGCCATCTCCTTCTGTGGGGAATGGGCTATGGAGTTTTATGTGGCATGATGGCAGAACAGTTCAAGGGCTGTATAAAGGGGGAGTATTAAGGAGTAGATAATTTCAAACTATTAGCTCTCTAAATCAGGCATGAAAATCTCAGTAAAGAGGCCACAGGAAAAATTATAAGGAAAACTTTTAAATTGCTGTGCTTTTTTTTCTCTTTACTGGAAAATAAGTTTTGCAGGAGCAAAACTGAGACTTGGAGTAGCATGACCTTAACTTGTTTGGTTTGTTGATTTTTATAAATAAAACAAAGAGTTATCTCACCCCATCAGTGGGGGTTTTGCCATTTTTTATTTAATTTGTCAGGTATCTTTGCATAGCAAGTAATAAAGACAGTTTTAGAGAGTGAAGAGTTATAAGCAAACCTGGTTGCGTGCAGTCCATCTGGTTGCTTCAGAAAATCTCTGTTTAACAGTTACCACAGAGCATATGCCGTGCTTTTGTTTTTCTGCTCCGGCATTTAGAATAAATAGTATGTTTATTAACTAGTACAACACTTAGGCCTGTGGATGAATGCTTGTTCTACCCTTGTTGAAAGCATCAGTAGCCAAAAAAGGTTTAGTCCACTTCATACATGACATGAATTTGTAGTTTTGTTTCAGAATTCAGTCCTAAGCTACTGGTATCATGAAGATATGTGCTATTATCACAATTATTCTACCTGTAAATATGCCTCAATTCTCTTTAGAAACTTCAGCAGCATCTTTCTGACTTCATTAGAATCACTTTTGACTACAAAGCTGGTTGAGTTTGACCTTTCTATTCAGTCACTAGCAAGAAATGACTGCCTAATGAGGAAATTCAGAAGAGTTTCTGATTTTTTTACATATATTTATATAATGAAAAGGATAGAAATATTATCAAGAACAAAAAATACCAAAAAAGGTAGAAGGGTTCCACTGCATTTTCAAGTACAAGACTCTTACTGAACTGAGGTAGAGCTTGGCATCTGCATATACTGCCCGATGAACCAGGTGATTGGAGCAGAACACTTTTTGTAGTTTTCACAACTCATTGAACAGACATTTCTTCTCCTGTACTTCCTTCTACTTTGTTTCAGAGAGAACTTCAAATGGTAAGTCATCATTTAAAATAGTTGATATGGTTTGATGTCTGTAATATGAAATAGGAGAAATCACCAAAAAAGCATTGTGTAAACTTGAAGATCTGCAGAATTAAGGTTCTTGAAATGAACTGTTTGGCCCTGGTGTTTCCTTCTGCCTTGCAGGCTTTCTCCCTTGCTTGTATGTCTAGTGAAGGCCAAACAGAGCCTTTTATAAGGGTAGGAATGCATGAAATTGGCAATATAAACTGCTTTGATATTTGGTATGCAGGTTGCATAGGTAATATTGCCCTTGATTCCTGTTCTGCTTTCATTCCCTGCTTCTTTAATTTGGAAGAACAATTAATTTATTGAGAAATATATTTTATGCCTAGTGAATTTTATGGAAAATACTTTTTTATTGCAGAAAAGCTTTTCTGTCCGTGCTGAAATTTATTAACAAACAGTAAATTTTCTCATCAGTTTCATCTCTATATTTGTGTAATTTAGATTGTTTTTAATGTTATATAGGGAAATGTTTACAATGTTTTGAAATAACTTGAAAAACAAAAGGAAAGCAAGCTATAAATCCTAGACGCATCTGTGAAAAAAAAGTGATTTCAAAGTGTCCAAGCTACTCTCAATGACTATGAATATCAGATGCTATCAGTAAAATATCCAAATATCAGACAGTTTTTCTCCTTAGAGGAGTTTAACAAGCTGCTACTATTTCTTTGAAATGATTTCTGATCTGGATAGTATAATGGCATTGTTTAGGCTGTAGTTTCAGGTCATATTTTTGATACAGTGTGAGCAAAGATTACTTTTTTTTTCGTTATTTTATATGTGTAGTCTTCTTCAAGAGCATTATTTGGCTGACTTACTTGCTTTTTTGTCCTTTTGATTGTACTCCCTGTTAACTTTCCTTAACATTTTTTTGAGCTTGTGGAACAATTTCAGTCACATTTAACAAAGTATGAAATGATCTTAAAGAAAGCAAGTTCCTCTGTGGCTAGAGTTAAAAAGACCTTAATGAGTGCTGCTGGGAAGCAGAGGTTCCTGCTTTCACTTAGCAGAATACTGGACATCCGAGTCCATAGAATAGATTCACAAGAGATGAGGTTTCTCAGTTTTGAACTAATCCTTGGGGTTTAATTGCATGAAATTAATGGGCCTGTCTGTGCTATAAATTCCTCTCCTTGACCAACAGAATATGTAAGTTTTAAAGGGAATTTTCTTTTCTGTTTGAAAATTTGGCTAAATATAACATCTTCCTGAAATTTCTGTCTTAATGATAATAGAGTTTGCGATTAATTAAGGTTTCTGAAACACTAATTATATTTTTATATCTGTAGAAATTGAAAGTAGCAACACAACTCCTTTGACAGACATGCTATGGAGTTAAGTAATATGATAGAATTCATGCTAGAACTATAGAGTCAGATCTACGCTAGATGGCACTTGAGGCTCCAGTTATCCAGGGTAGGTTGAACTGCAGCAGCTGGAGTTTTGGTTCTTAACGTTTTTTGAGTCTGTTTGACATGAGCCATTAGTAATTCTAAAATTAGATTTAATAATTCTCGCACAAGTAGTAAGATAGTGAGGAATAAATATTTCAAGTTGTAACACATATTAAAAACATTTTGGCATCCTACATATGCCTCTGGAGTAGTTCTGTGGCATCTTTTTGGAAGTCCTTCAGTGTATTCTAGAAAGACTGTTGCTTAAATAGCATTCATAATTGCCCTCAGACAATTTCCACACACTTCCCAGATCAGTCTCATATCACCTCTTGTTAGCTGGAGGTGATTTAAACAAACAGCCTTGGAATGTTTATACGGAGCGCAGCTGGGGCAGTGATAATGTCTTTCAGAATGAAAGCTTGGCTCACACTAATGTCATCTTGGAAGCACACATTTAAACAAGAAAGGTTGCTTTGCTGGCATCTGAAAGTATCCGAATTTAAAATACCCTTATTGTCTCTCTTTTTTTGACTGGAAGGCATGTAAGCTTTTTTCCTACTTTTTCTACTGCCATATTTTCTGTTGTGATAAGTGTGTCAACTGCTTATCCTGGAGTGAAGGGACAGGGTGTTTTCTCCAGATTTGCTCTCCAGTACTGACCAGCTCGTTCTTCTGACACACATACATGCACAAGCTCATTATAATTCTAAAGCATTACTGCAAGACACAGTAAAAGGTAATGCTCTAAATGCAATTGATGAGTCTGTGATGACAAATTAAATCAGAAAATGTGGGTTTTGCCCAGTAAAGAGAGGGTGCTGCGGATGAACCTTAGAATGGACAGGTCTGGTGTTCTGCAGACTGAGGGGCAGTGGTGGAGCAAGCCCTCTCTTTCTTCTGCAGGTGCTCTTTCTGTAGGTGCTTGTTACCTCTTTCATGTTTTCACCAAACGTGTGATCTTTAATACATGTGAGATATACATACTTCATAATGTCTTATGACAGGATAGGATAGAGCTTATGAATCTCTCCGGGTTGTACTCCTTTAGTGACCAGTGACTGATGGTTGTTGATCCGTGTCTGCACGGCTGGGGCTCCGTGTGCCCATCCTCCAGAGGCCCCTGCTGTGTTCTCTGCTTGTGCCCTGCGTGATACCTGTCACGCAGACTTATTGCATGCACATTCAAATTGAGACAGACCTGTGCCCTGCTTTTCTTCATCATAAGCCTGCTGTGGGTGTCCTTGTGCATGTTTCATGGCAGAACAGATTCATTTTCCACAGAACTGGTTCTTAGCAGCGCTGAGTTCGATTCCACAGGAAATTAATGACGGTGTTAAGCACTTAGCAATTCCAAAATATCACATCCCACATATGATGAGCAGTTGTGCAAAGGCAGTTATGCTTAGCAAGAGGAATAAGCAGCCTTCAAGGTGAAGAACTGTACTTTGTAGATGACCCCTAAAGCAAAATTTCTAATGGTGAGTTAGATCAAGCTTTCCATGGAGCATTAAATCTCCTTTATTAATAAAGAAATCAATTATCACACTCCAGTAATTTACCATTAACATTCGTTCTGCATCACTTAAAATGTTGAACAGCCATAATCATAAGCAAAGGATGGAAACAAAGAAAAGCTGTCCCCTAATTCCCTAAATAGTGTTTTAATTAAATTTCCCACAAAAGGATAACATTCACGCAACAAAAAAGGTAACATAAATCTCAGGGTCCTTAGCTGTTGCCTTGGACATTAGCATTTTACTAGTTATTGTCGACATAACTTGCATTTGTCAGGCTCATGTTTTTAAAATGCACCTTAAGGATTTAGTCAGTACAATAGTCTCCCAGGATGTGCCCCATAGCCTCTGCCAGGGTGGAAGCAGTCTTCATGCTGCGTTTTAATCTACAGAGCACACTTCGGCTGGTTAGTATTCCTGAAGATGAGCATGTTAATATAGTGTTCTTGAAAAACAATACACATCTCACTGAGACCTCACAGTGTGCTTTCAAATTGGAAAGGGGCAGGATTCTTCTGAGACGATGAGACAAAAGGGTAGAGTGTGCGTATGTGTCAGTGCATGTCCTACGTCAGAGCCACAGGCAGGAATAAATGGTTAGAAATGAGTACGTGAGAGGTTTTAGCTATTAATTCTTTAAAGTATGCTTTATCCATCTATGTTGGAAGAGAAAATCATGTTTTAATGCCCATTAATTAATAATAAAGTACTGCAAGATCCTTTTAGGTTTTTATGCTGGACTAAGCAAACTCAATGTTTTGCCAGTAAGAAAACTTTGCTAATGTTCTGTCTAAGTCTGCACTGGTGATTTCAGACCACTAGTCTTTCAAAATACTGCTTTGTATTTGCTTGACCATTCTTCATCTTCTTGGTATTCACATCTCCTTTTTGTTAAACACTTATGAAAGCTTATGCAATGCTGAATTTTCTATGCATGGTTTGATTAGACCAAGGTCATATGAAGCTGTCATTTTCTTAAGCATTTTACCAGAACAAAGTTTGCATCAATGACATTTTCTTGTTTTGTTTTAAATAAAGAATGACAAGACTCTCTCTAGCTGTCCTGCTGCTCAGGGTTAGCAGGTGCTCTTTGTTGTATGGCTTTGTTTCCTGTAACCAGTGGCAGTCTGTTTGGGTGTAGGCTGGGTGCAGTTTGTATCCTTATTTCTGGAACAGACTGTCACAAACATGTTTCAGGACTCTTACCCTCTATTCAATAAAACATTCTCAGAAAGTATGGTGACTTTAAATTGTGTGTAGATAACTTAGAATAAAGAGTGAATTTTCCTTTTATGTGTCACAACTTCAACTTTCACTAGCACAACCACCGCAAATAACATCCAGTACATATTGCCAACTATGGACTTTTGTTTGGAATGTGGGAATAGAAACCTTGGAAGCTTAGGAGACACTTGTTGTTAATTGGTGTTTGGAAAAACAAATTTTCAATGCTTTTAGAGTGAAATTAGGCAAACCACATAGAAACATTCAGTCTTGCTGTTAACAGGAAGATTTCTATAGAAAACAGTGAATAACAATAACACAGGGCTTGACTCAGTAGGCTTGACTCACTTTTGGACTTTGAGCTCCAAGTTCAGTGTGGTCTTTCACTCAGTAATATACAAGCCTCTAATTACTGCATAAATCTCTGGCCCCAAAAGGAGGATTTTAAACTATTTATGCCAGTGCAGATAATCTAAGAAGAAAAGAAATTAAAAACTCTTGAAGAACTTGAATTAACACAAACATGCTCTAAAGAGACTTGATGTTTTTTCCACAGAGAAGACACATTGCTGAACTGTGTAATAGTACAGGAGTTCTAAATAGATTTAGTCTTCTCATGCCAGAGGATTTGCTGGAATAAAGCTCTGTACTGAGAGAAATATGATAATTAAAGTGTTGTGGGTTGTGGTACAGGACAGCTATGGTTTTGCATTATACTTCTGTGTTTTAATTCCACCAAATTATATGTATGATTCATGCACATGCATTAAAGAAGGATGGAAAGAAGCTGAGCAAAAGCACTCAAGCTTCTTTGTCTTGCAATGGCAGCATGAGATACCTAAGGTGGGAGCACAGCCCATGTAATTTGCTTTCACAGTAGGTACAAAGAGAGAGAGGCTTTTGCCAAAAGTGATTCAGTGGTTAAGTGAACAGAACTCCAATCTGGATGTGACTCTCTCTGTTCTATAGTGGAGGATCCTTGGTCAGTCTGCTTTGGATTTGAAAGACTGGGTATGATGTCTGCTTCAAAGAGAAGTTCATCTGAACCTTACAAGATGAGGTTTTTGATGTTTTTTTTTGGTTGGTTTTTGAGTTTTTTTGGCTGGCTTGGGTTTTGATAGTTTCCTAAGGGAAACTTTTCTTTTTTAACTAAATTATGGGAAGTATCTCAGAATCACAACAGGAAAATTTGTTTGTCCATTATGCAGAGTGGGTAAGAACTTTTAGTGTTAGAAAAAGACTCTGAAAAAGAACTGAATTTAATTTCTATCCCAATCCCATTCATATTTAGCTTGTCAACTATTGAGATTCCTATTGTGATCACCTATTCCCATAAATTACATCTAATTGTTACACACTATGGAACAAAGAAGAATAAATTTACTATCACCAAAAGTTTTTTGATCAATCAGTTTGTGGCAACTAGCCTCATCCCTGTCACTGTCAAATGGACCTTCTGGCATTTGCACATGTGTAACAGTTGAATGCAGGTTTAAATATTTGTATTTATTCTTATGCCTTTTTTTTTTTTAAAACACCTTATTTATAGTTCTAGTTTATTCGCAGACTAGAAAATAATTTATTTTTTAACAAGGTGAAAATTCAAATCAGTAATTGTAAAATGTTATTTTTAAACAAGTATGGATGCAGGGCCAGGGAAGTGTTCACTCCCCTGCACTTGGCACTGGTGAGACCACACCTTGAGTACTGTGTCCAATCTTGGGTCCCTCTCTTCAAGAAAGACATTGAGGTGCTGGAGCAACTCCAGAGAAGGGCAACAGAGCTGGTGAAGTGTCTAGAGAGTCAGACCTATGAGGAGCAGCTGAGGGAGCTGGGATCATTTAGCCTGGGAAAAAAGGAGCCTCAGGAGAGACCTTGCTGCTCTCTACAGCTACCTGAAAGGCAGTTGTAGCCAGGTGGCGGTCAAATTCATCTCCCAGGCAGACAGAGGAAACAGCTTCAAGTTGCTCCAGGGAAGGTTTAGATTGGATACTAGGAAAACTTTCTTTGAATGGGGGTTATCAAGCATTGGAACAGGCTGCCCAGGGAAGTGGTGAAGTCACCATCCCTGGAGGTGTTCAAGAAATGACTTGGCACGGCAATTAGTGCTGTGGTAGTTGGTATGGTGATGTTTGCTCATAGTTTGGACTCAGTGATCTTGGAGGTATTTTCCAACCTTAATGATTCTATTTCATGATTTTGTGCTGGAAATTAGTCCCACTTTTGCTCTTGGAGTGTATTTTGACAAGGATTAAAGTTGCTTTTGAATTGATGTCCGTTCACTAATTTCAAATCACATAAAATATGCTTTAATTTATGAATGAAAAGTATTACGGAAACAAATAAAATCCTCAATCCTTTCATGCTATTATCACAGCAATGAGACTTTTGATATCTGTGTAACAAGTTGTCTTCTGCCATCAGACTCTGTTGTGGTTTGACCCTGGCCAGATGCCAGGGGACTATTAAAAGCACTTTACTACCCTATCTCCTTCCCTCTGCAGCTGCAACAGAGGAGAGAAGAAAAAAAAAACACAAAGGAATTTTGTGAGTAGAGATAAGGATTGAGAGAATCAGTTGTTAGCAGGTAAAACAAACTCAGAGTGAGGATAGAACTCAGATTTATTACTAACAGAATAAGACTAAAATTATCTACAAACAGAATAAAGGCTAAAAAGTGGAAAATAAAATAGTCTCAAAATACAATAGCCTTCTCTCCCCCACCCCTCCTTTTTTCTCATCTCTCCCTTCCCCCCCAGTGGTGCAAGGAAACAGACGGGGGCAGGGGGAGGGTAGGGGATGTGTGATCCATTCCTTGGGCCAGCAGCTTTTTATAATCAGCTCTTTGCAGTTCAAAGATCTTCTATGGTTTACAAGGGAACACTTAAATTACCATAGTTTTCACCATGGGCTACAAAGGGGATAATGGCTCTAAGTCCTTCCCGTGTTTCCGTGGTGTCCCTTCCCATGGGAGACAGTCCCTGATGGACCTCTCCAGCATGAGTCCATTCCTCAGGCAACAGTTCTTCCTAATGTGCTGTCCCTTGGGTCACTCCTTCATGGGGTGCATTCTTTCACAGATAAGCTCCACCAGTGTGGGTCCCCCACAGGGCCATGAGTCCTACCCAGGACAATTTGTTTCCAGCGTGGGTGTTTTTCCTCCACCAGCAGCCGGCCACAGGTCTCCAGCAGGACTACGCTCCATCTCGGGCCTCCCACAGGGGTTGCAGCTTCCTCCATGTATTTACCTGCTCCAGCATGGACTTCTCCATAGGCCGCAGGAAGGTTTCTGCACTGTGAAGATCCTTAATGGGCTGCAGGGGCTTCAGCTTTGCCCTACTTCTGGGGGAGAGGGGTGGGGAAGGCTCCCCCACCTTTTTTTTCCCGTGCTCTGGCTGCAATGACCTTGATAACTGCTTGCTCTCTCTGGGATTGGAATTTTCTTCTGCTCCACAGCTTTTTCTTCCTCTGTTCTTAAATATGTTATCACAGAAGCACATATCATTGGCTCAGCCTTGGCCAGGGGCAGGAAATCCCTTCTGGAGCTGGCTATCACTGGCTTTTTCATAGGACAGTGAAACTTCCAGCAACTTCTATCTGAAATCACCTCTTTGGACCTCCTACTACCAAAAACCCATCCTCCTGAACCCATGATAGACTCTTAAATATTTGGGGAAAAACACATGAGAAGTGATACAGGTATAATGCAATTCTAAGTAAATCAGTAGCGGACTTTGTGAAATATTTCACATGAACAAGATATAAACAGGCATGCCAGGGTTACTAAGTTGGACTGTCACCATCAATTTTATCACAATGGAATCAGTCTCAGGTTCAAAGGAAAAGCACTGGTTGCTTATGAACATTTAAATCTGTATTAGCTTGGCCTATGGTTGAATTTAGAGCCTCTTTGCATGCCAGAGGAAGGCAGTAGTGCACCCTGAAATGCAACATAGATAGGTAAAATCAAAACACAGTATTGGCACTAGACTGGCATATTCTAGGGCACTAGACAGGAATATGGAGACAAGAATGAAGGATTAGAAAGATTCCATCTCTATAGGATTAGATCAACAATCTACCTAAATTCAGTGAAGATGCAATTGAATGGACCTTAGAAATCCATGAAAAAGCAACCTGGAAAAACTCTTCAGCTCTAGGTCGATATTCTTTATGGTAAAGGAGGAGTTAATTCATCAAGACTGAGAAAACACCAGCCCCTCTAATCTTTCTCTGGTATATAGAATTCAAGAGCTAATAGCTATTTCTTTCAGTCTGGGACCAAGCTGTCTCGCTGAGATCCTCTATAAATTCTGTGGGTTTTGTTTCACTTCAGAGATTCCTCACTATATGTCTTATAGGAGGAAAAAGAGTCAAATACTGGGTGAAATTAAGGGATAGAGGGTTGCGTTTTGGTTTTATGTTTTTTGGTATTTGGTTTTTTTTTTGGTTTGGTTCATTTTTGGGGGGTTTCCGGTTTTTCTTTGGCTTTTGTTCGTTTTTTTGTTTGTTTTTCTTTTTTCTTTTTTCCCCATTTTTCTGTCTAAGTGAAGGTTTTAATCCTAGAGGAGTGTGTTGAGGGATTTGGTATAATGGCAGCTATTTTAAGGACTATAAATCATGGACTGGGAAAGACTTGCAATCTTGAGGAAGCAGAAATAAATGTCTTGAAAGAAAACCTTACTATTGGCTCTGTACAAGGTCAACAATAAAAGAAAATGGTGAGCAGATATTCTCTTCTCTCTTGGGTGCTGTTCCAGGAGCACACTGATATTATTAACGCAATATTGCCTATCAGTAATTGTTCTGGGGAAAATTCCATGAAAAATCCTAACAAAACTTTCGCATTTCTTCACCAGAAATGTAAGTTACAGACCCAGAGTCCAGAAGGTTCTTGAATATCATAAGGCGTCAACAATTAACAATCAGTTCCCTGCCTGCGATCACTGGGTTGTAAATGGAGCTGCTTTAGTAATTGTTTCTAATTTCAAAAAGTATATAAGTCAGCAATCTTGAGAATTCTGGAGGCAGCTGTTAGAAGACTTTGTCAAAATGATCTTGTGAAACAAAACCCTTGAAATTATTGAGCCAAAGCAACTTAGTAGAAGAGCTTCCCACTGATTTCCACTTTGATGATTTGTCCAGTTTCTTAAAAAATCAATGGTTTGCATTCGTGAGGTTGTAGCACTGGAAAGTGCTCTTTTGTAAGAAGAACTTGTTTTCTCTTGCTTTTGTCTATGAGCTTTTTTGTCTCCTTGTTCAGTGTATAGAGCTAATGCATGGGTGAAGACTGGATTTCTATTACCCAGCTCTCAATTTTCACAAGAATCGCAGCAAATGAGAAACCAGATTTAAAGGTTAGTTCCACCCAGTAACTTTATGATATATTGACAAATAGCAGTCAAATTTGAGTGTGGCAGACAAATTAAACAACTAAACAGACAATTAAACAACTATGCCCTTAGTGTGATTTCCTTGAAAATGAAAAATCAGTTAAGAGAAGAGAAAATTGCATGGAGACCTCATAGCAATATCCAAAGGGGGAATACAAGGAAGTTGGAGAGAGACTCTTCATCAGGAACTGTGGAGATAGAACAAGGGGAAATGGCTTCAGACTGAAAAAGGGAAAATTTATGTTGGATATATGGAAGAAACTCTTTACTATGAGGGTGCTGAGGCACTGAAACAGGTTGCCCAGAGAAGTTGTGGATGCCCCATCCCTGAAAATGTTCAGTGCTGGGTGCGATGAGGCATTGAGCAACCTCGTCTAGAGGGAGGTGTCCCTGACCACGGCAGAGGAGTTAAAATTAGTTGATCTTTACACTCCCTTCTATGATATAGGCATTTTATAACAATGGAACTATGTTGAGAATAGAGAGAGAGGAAAGGAAGTAATTATATGATATTTTATTATTTCTTTCTCTCTAGGGTCTGATTTAGGTCTGTCAAAATCAATTTGTGAAGATACTTTAGTCTTCTTTTTCTGAAGATTGAGTTTTATTTTCTTTTCCTAGTGATTCCTTAAGGAAAAATCCAAAGAAATTGCTGACTTCTTCTATTCTATTGTATAGAAGTTAAATTTTACAGTGAGACATTTGCATGACTCTCTGTGGACTAGCTTTTTTGAATTTCCCTAGATGTGCTTCAGTGGATTTTGTGTATTATGAAATTTACAGAGATTGCCAAATCTCTCAAAATATTTATCAGCTTCCAGTTGTCATAAACTGTTTCAGGCTGTGAACCCAAGTTGATTTTTAGGAATTAAATAAGATGATGAGGTTAATGAGTAGCATTATAATTTCCAGCCATTCTAGAGGAGACAGATCACAAGAGTCTAAGTTAGGATTCAGTGGTCACTTTGGTCTGCAGAAGTGAATTGTGGCTCTGGTAGATCCTAATTTGAGGGTGGAGGAAGGAACATTTCTTTATTTCTCCTCAATATGTGATTAAAGGACGAGGTTTTTCTTTCCTCCTGTGCTCCTTCCAAACAAACTCAATGACTACTCTAAATAGGTCCCGAAGATAAGAACTTATTTTTAATTAATAACTCTCTGTTAGTTTCTCCTGCTCTCTACTAGTAACAAAACTGTCTAACAAAATTGTCTGAACAATATAAATCAAGATATTATAATAATTTCAGTTGTGTGTTTGGATATGTATATATTCTATTAACAAAACTGTACTGCTGCACTCCATTTAGTTACCTGACGAATGTTCACATCCAAAAAAGAATGACTGTTTCTAAGGTTGCTTTGCCAGTTTTATAAATCGGAATAAGGAATTATGAAAAAGATGATCAAAATGTAATAATGAGAAAACAATAGTAGTAATAGAAGTAAATGATGATAGGTATTCTGATTTATAAGAGGAAATTACATAGAATCATATAATTGCTTAGGTTGGAAAAGACCTTTAAGATCATTGAGTTCATCCATTAACCCAATACTGCCAAGCTCACCACTAAACCATGTCCCTAAGTGCCATATCTACATGTCTTTTAAATACCTCCAGGGATAGTGATTCAACCACTTCTCTGGGCAGCCTGTTCCAATATGCCTGACGACCCTTTTGGTAAAGAAATTGTTCCCAAAATCCAATCTAGATTTCCTCTGGTGTAAATTTGGGGCCATTTCCTATTCCCTTGAGCTATTGCTTGTTACCTGGAGAAGAGACAAATCCCCACCTTGCTACAACTTTCTTTTAGGTGGTTGTAAGGTCTAAGTACTAGTGTAGAATATAAACTGATAATTAAATGACAGTGTGAAAAGGGACAGAATAAAGCCCTGGCTAGCTGCTCTTAGAGCAGTTCTTCCAATTCAGCTTTAAAAAAGAAGGTCCCATTGAAAGTCCATCACACTTTTTAAAATTCTGAATTCATAAACGATGCATCTTGTTTTATGACCATGTCTCAATAAGCCATGACTTTTAACAATGTATTACATCATGAAAAGGCCTCACCTGTCTAATAACAATTTGAAATAATATTCATTTCACTCATAGTGGTTTTTTCTTAAAAGAGGCTGATGGCTAGCAGCTGCTCTACCTTGACTGTAAAGACAATCAGAGCCATTATTAAACCTTAAGTATGCCAGTCAGCTTCTTGATGGCTTAAAAAAAAACCAGAAATAATGAAGTTTCTTTGTGCCATAAAAGCATCTGGTGGTACCAGTAGGGAAGAAGGATCCCACCCTGAGGAACTATGATGCAGGACAATATGACTATGTCTCTGATAGTTAGTGAGGGATTAGCTTGTCAGCTGGAAATGGTGGACATGCAGGCACTGAACATAGATAAAGTGAGCAAAAAGGATGCAAAGAGACAAGGCTTTGTGGGCAAGTAGCAGTTTGAGAGGCAGATGTGAATAATTCAGAGCTGTAGGGCTGCTTGCCTCTATTCTTACTGTGTTTGGGGAAATATTACTTTGTGTTTTGTTTAAGTAAATAAAGTTACATGAAACTCTATGTTTGACTGATATCTGCAATATTCTCATTCCGATTGGAATAACCTTTCAGTGCCCCAAATTACAACCAATGGGCTTAGGTCAGAGAAGCGATGGCCTTTTTTATTGCTACATTTGCATTTTATATAATGTACTGGTATTGAAAGGATTGGGTTTTATTTCTGTTAGAATGAAATTATATGAGCCTAAATAATTTTTTTCTTATTGAGGCTACCAATACAAACTTATGGTAATGAAGCTGCACAAGTGTGCTAAAACACTTTTTGTTTAGGGTTTAAATCCTCTCTCTGCCTACCTCTCCAGGATGAAAAATCATCAAAAGTGCTGGGGATCTGACCTGCTGCTTCTCTTACTTTTTCAACTTTGAAATGTGTGCCTGCCAAGTGAATTGAAGAAGTGAACACGTTTTGTAAGCTGTCATTCTGTATAGAGATTTACAGCTTTCCATTTCTATTTAGAATTAAAGAGTGATGGTGTAGCCCTTTCCTGAAAAGTCCAATAAAACTAAAGTGATGCACACAGTTTATAATGAGAACTAAATGGAGCTTTCAAAATCACTAGTAGCTATGCATCTCTGTCAAGCTGTCATTTATCACACAATAAAGCTTTGAAAAGAAACCAAGCCTCAAAATGGCATTGCAGAAATGCATTCTTGAAATCTTGCAGAAAAGTTTTAAGAAGAGCGATGTCAAAAACGTTTTATTTCATTTGCTTTTTGAAACTGAATAGTTACTATCTCATGGGCAAACATTTCTTGGATAAGTATTGAAAGTCATAGCTTCTACTCTATGTATGAATTTTAATTAATTTTTAAATTATGTTTTCCAATGGTTAAGATACTTTAAATCATATAGCTCAATATTAGTAATCAAGGAGCTTTTAAAGCTATTTTTATGTATCTCTTCTTATACAACAATAAAAAATTCTGGTTTTACATAATCATGTTGGTTAAAAAAGACCTCTGCAAGTCACCTAGTCCTGCTGGCCTCTTGAAGCAGAACTATCATGAACACTAGGTTAACCATGACTTAGTTTAGGTGCTTCTTGGAATCCTGAAAGGATAGAGATCCTGCTTCTCCTAAGTCAAAGTGCTGCACCAAACTCTTGGTAAAGACAATTTTCCTGAAATCCGACCTGAATGTCACAAAGTGTAGAGTGTGGCTGTTGGTCTCTGCTGTTGCATCTGCCACTCCATCATCTCTGTGATTCCTTTCAAGTAGCTGTAGGTTGCTATTAGGAGGACCTTAGTCCTTCTTGTCACTATAATGTGCTAGTCCAGCTTCAACCTCTTTCCTCATACTCTAGATCCCTTACATAGTGCTTTCCAGTGGACCTTCTCTAGTTTCTCCACATCCAAACGAAGTAGAGCAGGATGATAACTTCTTTCAGTCTGTTTGTTACTCTTTTTCTAATGCAGTTCAGTAGAAGGTTTGTCTTATAGAATGAGAACAGACTTTCCTTGCTTTATCTTCAACACTGTGTCCACAGTGGTGTCAGCAGGATGCTCCTCTCAGCCTGCACTGCTGTGTGAGGTCATCCACAGGCACAGAAGTGGAAGAATCTCCTTACTGAACCTCACAAAGCTCCCTTTGGCCCAGTCTCCATGTCCATCCATGTCATCCAGACTGGAACTTCTTCCCTATGTGTTGTCAACCACTTCCCCCTCATTTGGTATCATCTCTAAAATTTGTCATGCCTATTATTATCCAAATCACTAATGACAACATTAAAGAGTGCAGGAGTCAGTATTGGTCTCTGTGGTACCCTGTGCATCATCAGGCATGAGCAACAAATTGTCACTATCTCTAAAGGGGCTAACAATGTAGTGAACACCCAGTGCTCCTTGGTTCTTTGGAGATTCAGATAGCTTAATAGAAAAGTTACTTTCAGTTTGCAAGAATACTTTAAAAGTCTTCTGAAAGGACACTAGTGGCAGAACCCCAGTAGTTACAAAACTATTTCAGGATTTGGTTCTTTTTATGTTGAATCACACTTCCATGTAGTTTTATTAACTTCTCATTAAGCAAAAGATTTTTCTACAAAAAACCCTGTTCCAAATAATAATGTCTTTAAAGCTGCCAAAATATTCTAGAGACTTCAAGACAAACACCAGGAGTTTTAAAAGTTTGAAAGTAAAACATATTTCTTCTTGTTTTTACTTTCTTCTTTCAGGCATGCTATTGTCAGTGCTGCCCACAACCATTTCTGCCTGCAGTTTAACTGACTTAGTCATCTTGCCTTATGATTTGTCAGACATCTTAAAGTAACCTAAATTGCAGCAACAAAATTGTTTCCACGAAATTATAAACCACACAAGAAAAGAGCAAATCAAGGTCATCTTGTCCTTTTCAAGCTAAGAAGTACTCTTGTATTTATAAGTACTAGCTTTTTGTGTAAATACTATGTATGAATCTTACACTTGCATTTACAATCTGAAAGTTCAAAGGCAACTACAAACTATTTAAACACAGCAGGACATAGTAAAATTCAGCACAAACAAATTTATAGTGATTTCTCTGATGGAGACTGTAATATGAATATGTTCTGTAAAGCAGGTTCAAAAACACGAGAGAAGTTAGGTTTTCATCCTTCTTACAAAGTCACTTCTCTTCTGACACCCCAGATACTGCCAAATTCTAGATCTAGAAATCTGTTTTGACTTCCTTAGAGAAGTTTCATTAGCCTCAGAGAGGAAGATAGTTTAAGTGGTGACTCTTAGGGGAATCAAATTGCTTACTGTGATGTCTCTGAGTGATTATAACCTCTCTTGTTCGGACCCCTACTTGAAAAAGCATATAGAGATGTTATATGCAAGTGTGACCTTCTGTAGAAATATGCCTGCAGAGTATTCACTATCATCTTCTGTCTGTCTGTATCTCTGTTCTGCAACTTTTCAGTACTCATCGATACCTGAATACGAATTGAGATCCTGAATAATTTATTCACCTGAACAAATGCACTGCTTAGCCCTCAAACTTGCATCACAGTGGAAATGTGTTACCTAAACATCTAAAAATGGCAACATAACTTGAGCGAAGTAAGCACTGGCTTAGATCTTCTCTTTTTACTGAACAGACTGATGTCCCTGGAAACTGGAACAAACAGTGCAATTCAGAAAGGCCTTTAATGTGTTCTCTGCTGCTTAAGGTCCCTGTGCTACTGGCAAAGGTATTAATGAGAATGAGCTTTCAAGTTCAGTGCCACCTGCACTTGCATCTGGCGTTTCTGAAGGCAATGATCCAGAGGGTTCTGCGTGTTTTAAAACAACGGGCATTGCTTCCACGTATAACACACAGCTATTTCTCCTTTTAACAGCTAAACCTCCATCGGCCGACTTCAGCTGTTTTTTGCTTGCCTTTAAAGATGACAGAGTGATGTTAGGGTAATAGAGACAGTATGTTGGCTACAAACTAAAATAATGGAAAAACCAAGCAAAGAAACACTTCTGAAGTGGTTCAAATCCCTTTTGCTCCGTCTCTCACTTAATCGTAGTTGGAAAAAATAGACTTTTAGAAGGAAGTTCATCCATCTCTTTCTTTTTCTGTTTTTTTCGTATAAACCATGGAATTGTCTGACTAGCTAGCAGTCAGCTAAGCTCTTGACAAAGTGATATAATCTTTCTAAAATAAGCATTGGCAGCGTACCAGCTGCAAACATTGCTATGTTCAGTTCAGAGACAGGAAATGCAAGCATGGGCAGATATGACTTGGTCCAAATATTGCTGCATTTTTCACTTAAAGAATATGTAAGGATCCCTATTCTTTCTGCTGCTTCCAAGTCATATCCAAATCTACAGAAACACCCAATTTCAAATAAGGAATTGAAGTAGATGTTAGCCTTGTGCAATTTTTGGTTTGTTCCTCACTGCTGCCTTTCCCAATGCATTACCAGTGTGTTGGCCTCAGGTATCACAAACATTAAATTCATGGTATTGAGAGATGCTTTCTTCCTGGAAAGGTGAGAAATCTAGTTGCCAGGTGATGATACGAGTTCTGTCTCTTACACTTTTTATGCCAGAATGCCATTTACCTACACTTTAATGGTTTTGCTCCCATGTATTGAAAGAATGAATGATATGGGGTATTTTTTAAATTATTGCTTTCTAAATCTCTGGGTTTGCCTGTTTGTTTCTCTTTCCTGTGCCTGCTCTCTCTCCTACCTTCCTCATTTGAATTCCTGTAGATACAGAAAATTTTTTGGATGTCAGTGAAGGAATATTAACCACACTTTTTGCAACATACTTGTATATTTGCATCTCTTGCCTGCCTCATTTGAGGAAAGCAGTGCACACTCTTTTATTAGCCCAGACAGTCAAACTTTTCTCCTGTGTCAGCAGTGGAATGATGGTTGGCGTGGTCCAGAAGAACTGTGACAACATTTTCAGTCCAAAATATGATATATGTGTGCAACAGACAGCTTTTTAAAAACACTAAGCAAGAACACAGGGGAAAAAAATACTCCTATATATGGACAAAATATAGAAATGACTGACTAATATTAAAAAGAGCAAATAATTCAGCATAAATTCATAGTGAGGTCATGAATAAGAATGTACAGCTCTGATAGTAATTTCTCCAACAGCTCCTGGCACAAGACAAAGCAGAGAAAATATTGTATCTGTATGGAAAGCACAAGGGGAATAAATACAAAGATAATTCATAGAGAGACACAAAGCAAACGAGGTTAAAGGGGACAAGGCATCAAAATCTATGCAGAAAAAAAAATTAAAAGTATGAAGGAGTGATGACAGTATGTAAATGCAAAGTTTTGAAGGTATGGAGAAAACTGTAATGGAAAATGCCCTACCTCTAGGTTAATTATAGCTTAAAGACAATTTTGTCAGAACAAGTAGACAATAAAAGAGAAGGAAAGCAATTCATCACACTGGGGACAAAAGCAATTAGTTGAAGGATAAGATTTTGCTGGGGACAAAAGCAATTAGTTGAAGGATAAGATTTTGCATAAATGTAAATAGTGCGGAAAAATAAAAGGTTTGTAGAGTGTGCAGTAGCAGAAAGTATAAGGACAAGTTAGCAGAATAGAAACAAACAGGTAATTGAAGGCCAAATAGAGAATGGTGTACGGATGATTGCTCTAGCCTGAAACAGCTTTCTCAGTTCTATTCAAGGAGCACACCACAGCTAAGCAGAGCCAAATTATAATTTAACTAAAAACATATTACGCACAGAAAGATGTATATAAGAGGTAGCAGAGCAAGGAAAATGCACAGCCTGAAATTTCAGGTGTTGCAGAAAGTGGAGGCACTCTTCCTTTCAGCTAAAATAAGTGAACTCATGAAATACTGACACTAAACTTAGGACAAATGATTCTCATGATAGACAACTGAGGCAGAACAAAAGCATTCAGAATAGCCAGTGTGCTGTGGTAGCCTGTCAGCAGAACTACTGTACCATTCATTTGTGACTTAGACACCCTTCAGCCACATTATACCTAGAGAAGGATGTAATGCTTCAGCAACCACAGCTTGATCCAACTCCATTGTGATTACTAGATCATGGCACTCAGTGCCACATCCAGCCTCACCTTAAAAACCTCCAGGGACTGTGAATCCACCACCTCTCTGGTCAGGCCATTCCAATGCCTGATCACTCTCTCTGTAAAGAACTTCTTTCTAATATCCAACCTAAATCTCCCCTACTGCTGATTGCCTGGGAGAAAAGTCCAACCCCCACCTGGCTACAACCTCCTTTCAGGTAGTTGTAGGGAGTGATGAGGTCACCCCTGAACCTCCTCTTCTCCAGACTAAACAACCCCAGCTCCCTCAGCCTCTCCTCATAGGATTTGTGCTCAAGTCCCTTCACCAGCCTCATTGCTCTTCTCGGAATTACCTGGTAGGCATGTTTGAATGTATCTATTTACAAATGTTGATAATACTATTTGCAGTCTATTAAGATAACTGATTTCAAAATGTGTCAGTAGCCTCACAAACATGTTGTAAATCAATATTCAACAGATGTTTCAAAAATGAAATGTTTATAGCATTACCCTGGAGTGTTGCTGATATAACAGGTAGTGACGAAATATTCCTTACCATATGGAAATGTTACGATGTAAATGAAGGATTATTCATACATTATAGTGTAGTGAAATGAGCCTTGGGCACTTCCTCCTCCAAAGACTGCTTGGCAGCTTCTGTATGAGGCTCTTTATCACCAATAGAAAAAAAATAAATGCAAATTAGTAGGCTCTAGCTATGCTGTTCCCTTGAAAAGAGTTTTAAAACAAAGATGTTCATAAATGAAACATGTTCCTGCAGAGGATTCTCAGAAAATTCCACTACAGGGTTTCATGACGAGTTGTTTTCACCCTGTCCTAAGGTGGAAAAATATGCAGGGGCCAAAACTCACTGCATATGGCAAGACAGTGAGGTGACAAACGATATTAAATAGGCAGGTACTAGCACCTTCAAGTGGATCCTTTAGAAACAAATAATACTTTTCATATTAACTTTATGGAATATGTCCCCATTCAGAAATCATTGCAATGGATAACTTTGCCCACTAAACAGTATATAAATACCCTTATGTTCCACCTAGTGATGGAAGTTTGTGAAATGAATTGTTCTGCTGAACTTCATTTGGGACAGCGGCAGCCATGGGTCAATTGATGATCCATAGAAATCCAAGAGGAGATCTGAAGAATGTGAGTGAGCAAGAAGGCACTTGCAGGGTATATACAACAGGAAAGCTAAGTAGTGAAAGCTAAAGAAATAAAGCGTTGGTAAATTGTCATTTCTATTCTTTCTGTGGGATAAGAAGTCACCTCTTTACAGTGTTTTGTGCATAAAGCACTGAGCTTGGTAAGTGGATGACAGAGCTTATCTTTATTTTCCTGTCCTCTCCCACATCCAGGTCATCTCCAAAATGTACTCTACAACTGTTGCCATCTGTAAAAATGTGAAATTTCTCCTTGACAAGACTGTTCTTCCTGAACTGGCACGACATTTTTCCAGGTTCATCACCTAATCTTGAACAAATAATTCCTAAGATGTCTTGCATGGAGATTAATATGCATCCTAGACTTTTTGAAAGATGCTGTTATCCACATCTTTTTTTAATAATTATAAATTATCAGAGAATCTGTGAGGTTAAGTATAGAAAAGACATAGTAGGTGGCACAGAGAGTACAATATGCTGAACTTTGTCCAGCTTCCTACCAAATATGAGGTCACTCAAGCCAATGATTTATTTGACACTATCTTTAGCAGTATTTTCTTGAAGGTTAGGTTGGCTGTTTGTTTATCAGACTCCAGATGAGACCCAAAGGACAGAGAAAAAGATTAATACTGAGAGAAAAAGGTAGATAGGAACTATGAGAGAGTTTGAGAGAGCAGAAGCAGCACGGAGAAAGGTGAAGTTTTCATGGAAAAAGGAGAAGATGGGGTTATTGCTGAGTAACAGCATATAGAAATTTTGAGAAGTAAAACAAAACCCCAGACTTAATTACTCCCTCCCCCACAGATGATGCAGTGCAGCAGGTATTAGTTAATACTGCCTCCTCAACTTAGGCCATGACTAACTATTTTCAAGAACAAAATTTACTCCTTTCTATGGAAAAATCTTATCTGGGAAAAAAATGCCAAAGATTAACAAAAGCATCATGATCTAGGTGCTATCACATGCAGGTATACCATGACTGCCATATTTCTCCCAGATTAGTGTTTGTACTTTTCTTTTAAGAAAAGTATTAATCTTTGATTATAATGAAGCCAATCTACTCTTCATCAGGAACTGTGATGAGGACAAGGAGTAATGGGTACAAACTGGAATCTAAACTTTAGTTTAGATTTAGGAATTAAGTGTTCACACAGCCCTGTGAGTGTGCGGAGACACTGCACACTGAAACAGGTTCCCCAGGAGCGTTCAAGGACAGGCTGGATAAGGCCTTGAACAACCTGGTGTAGTGGGAGATTTCCGATGCTCTCTAAGGTCCTTTCCAACTCTAAACCTTCTGTGATTCTGCAGTTCCATGACTCTATTCTAAATTGCAAAGTAACTCAAGCAAGGAGGCTTGAGTATAAAATTGCCTTTATATTCTTCTTCAATTTCAGTATGAAATTGCCTTTATATTCTTCTATGATTAAAAGATACTCTATTTCTTTGAAGTTACAAGTAAGTGTATATTTTTTTTACCACCAGTACTACCAGTACTATTCTTTCTAACCTTAGTATGTGAACAAATATTTTTTTCCCTAATTTTCTGTGTCTGGTTTTGATTATGATAACATCTTGGATTATAAGCTTTTATATCAGTAATTTGATATCCTATTAATAAATTTACATTAGTCAGTACTTAAATCTGTTTGAAATGTTCAAAATTTTCTGTATTTGAGCCCTGCTTCTCATACCTGATTACATGTTTATCTGCTGTGCATTGTGACCTGGTATACACTGTCAGGCCTTCAATCTGTGGCATTAAAGTCACAGGAACTTTATAATTTATGTCAGAGGAAGTTCTTATGCATTACCTCTTCAGTGGTAGAAAAACAAATTCTGAATATGTAACAGCACAGCTCCAGCAGCATTAAAGTAGATGTGATCACTTTCTCTGACTTCTGGGTCTGATCAAGAAGATGTCCACAAAGCAGATCTCTACATAATACCTAAATTTTTTTCGACAAGGCTTTATACACATGAATTGTCTTTATGAGGGGAAAAAAAAAAAGCTACTGTGATATAGGTTTGCTAAAAATAAATAAAAAGATCTTGTGAAAAGACAAGGGAGATAACTAGGAAGTTTTCTCAATAAAAATTGGTTCATACACATTATCATGGTTTTAACTTAGCTGATAGTTGTAGGAGCTCTACATTGGAAATAAATAGGAGTTTATCAAAGCTGAAATACCTTTTCCTGCTTCTTTGCTTCGTTCTGAAGCTAAAAATACAAGGCTGTGCTCAGCTAGAAATTACTTTCTGTGTTCAGAGTTGTGAAAATGCATTCTGGAGAGAACTTGTCCTCCTGCACTCTTATTATTTTTCTCTTTATTCATAACCTAAATGCTTGTACACTGCAAAGCTTTATCTCAACCATGTAAGAAATGCAAGAGGTCAGGTCACCAAAAATCTGTTTACGTATGGATTAAGCAGGTGAAATTTAGTACATTTCCCACAGAAAACTCCTGCTTGTAACACTTTATCATGTTTCAATTTCGCTTCATGATAGTCAGTCTATCCAACCATCCAGCTGTGATAAAATTTTATGCTGATTCTTCTATTTTTTTATCAGCCCATCCTTCCCTTTGAGGTTGATAGGGTTTTCTGTACTAAAGATTCTTTTTAGCAGTATTATTCTGAAAGAATTCATTATCTCTTTTTGTTTTACTCCTTGTGTTTTTAAAGTGGCTAATGCTAATTAATAAATTATAGACAACTAAAGCTCCTTTTTCACAGCAATTAATATATTTTTCTAATATAATTATAAAAGTCTCAATGAACTTAAAAGTTTAATTTTTATTCCACCAGTTAGCATTATTATTTAATGTTCCATTGGGTTATGTCCAGCAAATCAATGACCAACCTAGGAAACGTTTTGAGGTGGTCATTGATTTTTTTCTGCATTTCATATAAACTGTCGGGAAAGAAACCAAAAATAAAGAAATGCTTCTGTTTTTTTTTTTTTTTTTTAGTTTTATAGGTTCACACGCACCTGAAATCATTCATAAAAAAGTCCAGAAAAGTCAAACCCACAATGCAACTTATTCATGTGATATCACAAGGGTGTGGGGCCTACAGGATATGGGGGAATTTTTACAAGAACGTGGGGGAATGGCTTTAAATAGAAAGAGAGTAGATTTACACAAGATATTAGGAAGAAATCCTTTACTGGGAGAGAGGTGAGACAATGGAACAGGTTGCCCAGAGAAGCTATGGATACCCCATCTGTGGTAGTGTTCATGGCCAGGTTGGAAGGGGCTTTGAGCATCTTGATCTAGTGGAAAGTGTCTCTGACTGTGGCAGGGTGGTTGGGACTAGATGAGCTTTTCCAGTCTACCAATTACCCCAAGATAGGATTGTCCTTGGCAAATATTTTTTCAGTTTCCTTTAAAGACCAGTGATGACAAAAGCCACACCTCATTTTCAGGTAGGTCATGTCAGACCTTTTTGTTGTTACCATTAGACAATTGTCCTAACTTCTAATTTAAATCTTTTATTGCTTTGTAATTTAAGCTTTCTACTACAAGCATGAATAAGAGGTTATAATTTCCTTTTTGAAATTGCTTTTAACAGACTACAACTCAGGGAGTCCTTCAAGCATTGAATTAATTGATATTACAGAATGGATTCTTTCCTCTGAAAATTGACATTTTCCAATGCAAATTAGTTTAATAAATAAAATCACAGTTGGGTGAAATTATTTAATACATTATATAGTTCTTTAGCTCATAGCCTATAGCTTCATATGTTGTAGGTAGAGCCATTGAGATAATTGCAACAATACTAAGCCAGATTAATAACAAGAGAATGTGGCCTTAAAAGATCAGTTCATAATATGTCATATTGAATTAAAATTCATGTTGTTAACAGGTTACAAGAAATGCAAAGTAATTTACAATTGCATGGTAAATAATAAAAAAATCAAAATTATGAGGAATAAATTTGTTCATAACTGGGTAGTAAAGATGGGTTGAGCAGGACATTAGGAATCAATGGTTTCCAAATATCAAACCAACCTCTGTACTGGTAATAGGAAGAGTAGCCTCGCCTTCCTAGGTTTTTTTTCCATTTGCCTCTTAGTGTATTCTTCTTGTTGTTAATATTATAATTCATTTTGTCATTATTGTTGTAATGTATTCAGTCATATCAGATGATTCTTAATTTTTTTAAGTACTGTGAAATAGATCTGCAATGCATATAATATGCTCACCAATTATTATTAAGTACGTTCTTTTTTACTGAGTGTACATCATGATGGCATATGTCCCTAAATATAAGATATATATTGTTAATTAGAGAGCTTCTCTGAGATAAAAATTAACAATTTGAAAATTCACATTATTTATTTGAAATTATTTGTTTAACTGACAATTCATGGACTGACAATCATTGAAAATTATAGAAGAACCAGTAAAATGAATTAGTGTGGCACAATAATAATAATAAAGAAGATTTAAATTAAGATTTTCACCATTTTTGTCCTTTTGAGTAATTTGTAATTTCACTTGTTGCTGACACAGTTCATGATATATTTGCTCTTAATAATTTTACCAGAAGCAGGAATCTATACAATCTCAAGTCATTTAAGCTTCACAATGATTTACTGACATTGACCATATCATCTCCCAAACAAAAAGTCGAACAGATATTTAATTAAATAGAATTCTGATATTAATTATTTGAAGGGGCAGCATTATAGAAAGCTTTCATTCAGCTTCCTCACCAGGTGGATTCCACTCTGCTGTGATCAAATGAGAGGCTTTTGGCTTGCTCAGACTGAAGATGAAGTGTTTGGAGTCGTGATTGGCAAATAATGGGAGCAGGATGCAAAAAAACCCCACTGTCTAATGTTCTTTTATGGGTTTGTTAATATAGTATGGAAAGAAAAAGGGAGAAAATTGCATGGTTTAGTGCACACTATCATTTATCTCCTTATCACAATAGGAATGCTGCTGATCTGTAACAAGATTTGACACTTCTTTTTATTAGTCACTGTCGTGGTTTTGCTTTGGGCCAATTTACTATTACACCTCCCACACAGTTGCTATTAGTTGAGAGAAGGTTTATGCAGACAAAAGAGACCTGATTTGGTAAAACAATATGAACATTTATTACTAGCAAAATAAAAACTACTAAGAAGTACATTTACAATAATTCTACTCAACTAAAAGTACTATGTATTTACAGAAATACCTCTCCCCGCTTTTATCAGTCCAAGGAGGAAAAGCAGTCTCTTTCTCCATTCTCGGAGCTCCAGGTTTCTTCAACAGCTCTGCAGCACTCTAAAGCTTTTCTTTGTTATTTCGGGACGACAACTGTGATTTGTCATAGCTGGAACTCTTTCTCCATTCTCTCTCTCTCTATGTCGGCCTCAGGGCTGGGCCTACCCCCCTCCTGGGCTAAGACCGGAGGCTGGGGGTTACCCAGGCCCTGTAGGGTCTTCTATGGGCTTGCAAGGGGACACTTGCCTACCATGGATCTTCACCACAAGGTTACAGGAGATAATGGCTTTTGAGTCCACCTCTGTTTCTTGTGGAGGTCCCTCCCCATGGGAGAACAGTCCTTGATAGACCTCTCTGACATGGGTCTAGCATGGATTCCTTACTTGAATCCCAACACCCTATCCAAGACATTCTTGCTCCAGCGTAGGCCTCATCTCTCTCAGAGTCACAAATCTTCAGCAGCAGCATGGATCCTACACACAGATCCCAACATCCCACCTGAGCTGTTCTTGCTCCAGCGTAGGTTCTCTAAAGGGTCACAACTCTTTAACAGGACTTTGCCTCACTTCAGGTCTCTCATAAAGTCTCAGCTTCCTCATGCATCAACTTACTCCGGTGTAGGCTCCTCCATGAGCAGCATGGCGGTCTCCTCACCCCAACAATTTTTCAAAGGTAGCAGGGATTCATTTTACAGTCTTTTTCCTGCTGAAGGGAGAGAGCGAAAGAGCAAGAGAGGGGGAGAAGCAGGCCCCCCTTTGAACTTCTCTCCACTGCTGCAGCTTTCGACCTTGGACACTTCATTATCTCTTTGCTGGAATTTCTTCTGCAGCAGTTTTTCGTTTAAGCAGTCAGTCCTCTGAAGTTGCTTTTTTTTTCTCTGCTCTCTTACAGAAGAGAAGGGGGACTTCAGTGCCACACCTGCCCCCAGCCCAGGGCCGGAGGAGGAGGGAGGCCTGGCCCCCACTTGGGCCTGCTGCCTTTCCTACATGGCTACTAATTTTGACTGCTACTAATTGCAACTGCGCCACCACCTTCTCTTCCGTTTTCTTAAAGATGTGATTAGCAAAGGCGTCACTAAGAGTTTTGACTGGCTTTTTTCTCTGGGAATCCACCTGTACAAAACCATCCTCAGCCCCAGGGGCTTTTTAGTGGGCAAAACCACGACAGTCACCCAGAAAAATTTGACTTTGGGCATTTCTGGCCACCTGTACTACTTGTGAAGAGAAGTCTCCAGTCGTTATTTCTCAGATAAGATATGGTGAGTTCTGAGAAAAATATCCTGTCTCTTCTATCCTAAAAATGATCCTGATGGATCTTGGCATCTGTGTGAGACATCTTTTTGGGTCCAGCTGGGCAGGCAAAGGTAGTCGGCTCCGTGCTTTGGCTGAGCAGCACAGCCAGCTGCATTGTCCCCACTCCATCGACTGCAGGACAAAGTCTGCTGGGGTGGGGCACAGGTTTGTTTTCTGCAGTGTATGTGGTGGTGTGAATATGTGTGAGGAAAATAGTCACAGTGGGGCTTGCAGTACAAAGTATTCTCTGTTCCCCTTTTCAGTACCAGGCACAACTTCTCTAAGACCACTTATTGATAGACATAGTGGAGATAATGGAGTAGAGTCTTCATTTATCTCCCTGTTCTCCAAAAGGAGGGTTTACACTGATTTTGGCTTAGCATAGCTGATGTTTACAGGACAGTACACTGACTTTCCACAGTGCTATGCATGGATTGTTTTGCACTGGCTTCACTGTAAGGGCAGGTGCATCAGCTCAGGCAGATCTGGAAAGAACAACTGGAGTCAATCCTAGCAACTTTTATTTGTTAGCTTGGAACTCCTCTGGAGATCAGTTTCACAGCAGTGTAGATTTGGAAAATTAGCAGTGTCTCCTGTTTTGGGACTTCTTAAAACTTTGCAGGTACAAATCTGTGCCTTTAACTGTGAGCTGCGCATTGACAAATGCACCACTATATTTCAGGGAAACTTGACTGTACATTTTCAATGGACACCCCTTTCCACAAGCTTTCACATCCTACTTGATGTCACTTTAGTGTTTGGATACATTTATAAAATAAACACTTCCTGCTGAAGGGTGATGTGGTAGCTTAAATAATTTCTTTTGTTTTTTATTGTCCATTAAGTTCCTAATATCATGTCTTAATGTTGCCGCTGTGCATGTTATGCCTGTGTATTTCTCCCACAGAGTCTGAAACTTGCTCAGTTGTTACATTATTTAGGGCCAGATAATAGGTAAAAATAGCTCAACATGCTGTACTGGTCTGCTCTGTATCTGCCAGTATTAGAGAAGATGAGGTACACGAGGGTAAAATTGATACAGTTTAAAAATAAATATTCAATAAAGGTACAAAAATAAATATACTAAAGTAGCTAGTAAAGAAACTAGAAGCTTACTGTATTTTCATGTGTAGCCTGCAGCTTCTCTTTTAAAGTGTAACAAACCATGACAACCCTCAGTGCCATTACTTCTTCATCTATCTGGATGATAAACAACGAGACCTACCCTTGCTCCTATGCACTTCCTGTTTCTGATCCCCCTAAATTCTACTGCCCCTTAGAATTTTACCCTGCAAGTAATTTAATCAAGATTTTTGCAAAAGTGAGTCAAGGGCTTCTTTTTTTTTTTTTAAAAAAATTAACTACTTTTTAACTTGGAGTTTTGTAGCGTTC
Source organism: Myiotriccus ornatus (assembly GCA_036023395.1). Taxonomy (NCBI): domain Eukaryota; kingdom Metazoa; phylum Chordata; class Aves; order Passeriformes; family Tyrannidae; genus Myiotriccus; species Myiotriccus ornatus. The sequence continues at coordinate 102,202,403 of JAYRBT010000114.1, forward strand.
TGAAAAGAAGAGACATTTTATACCACTGCTTTTTTCTTTCTGAATCTCTTTGCCAAATAGTCAGCACATTCAGGGGAAATACATTTAATAAAAATCTCTTATTTATAAATGGATAAATATAGGAGAATGTTTTTGTAGTTTTGTAAAATATTTGACATTGGATTATTTTATTTCTCAAAGTTAAACTTGCAACTGGAGGAGAGCAAAGTGTCAGGTTGTTTTGTCTATCTTTAATTCAGATCAAAATGTGTCTTTAATTCATCCTTGTGCTATAAACATTTATGACAGATAAATATATTGCAGAAATCATTAATGGTTGTACCTGAAGAGCTTCCATTGGCTTCTAAACAATTTTATGTTTGTTTTAATTGCTAACAGCATAATTACTTTAATTTCAAGGAACAAGATACAACAAGAAGTGTGGGCTATATAAATCCTCACTTCTTAATATGCTGTTTGTGTGGTTTTTTAGGATGTTTGGTTAAGCAGAACATACACCTTTCCTCTGCTGAGGTCCTTGTAGAAAGATTGTCTAAAACATACACTAAAATTGCTAACATATACAGCACCTTATACCATGTGAAATCACATAAATCATGAGTTTTGAAAGATTCAATATAATATAGGAAGACAAGGTACAATAATGGTCATGGCAGAACAGCATTATAGAGTGTAGGAAGTTTCAAGATTGTGACAGCTTCATGTTTTTCAGGGTTGTAGCTGGAAGGAAATTAGTTTCTAGCAAACAAATAGATTTTTAATATTTATGAGCAAATACCTCCCCCCACACACACACTTGGGGCCTAACTGAATGGTCGTAGAAGGAATATTAAAAAAATTAGCTAGGAGTTGAATAAGAACTAGATATAAGTATTATAAGTACAAGAAAAATAATCTAATTTCTCTTGCACAAGTAATTGCAACATGTAGAGGCTGGATTGTCTGTCCTAGGCTCATTGGCAAATATCTGACACTAGCTATGCACATTACCTTCCACTCAGAATTGACGAACTTTTTCCCCCGTGTTCCACTGCTATAACAATACCAGATCAGTGACTCTGAGCTACTTGATCCAGTGAAAGATGTTCCTGCCCACTACAATTCTGTTCTATGACTTGAAGTATCACTACACAGTTATAACTGACTGAAGAACGATGGGAGAAGAGGGTTATCTATGATGGGTACTTCAGGGTTGGTGGGTGCTACTGGGTACGTGTACAACAAGGCTCTGTCTTTTTGTCTCACTTCTAATCAGCTGGGTCGAGTTAAGTGCATTTGAGCAGCATCTGCAAAAGCCCCTTGGGTCTCCCAGGCTTTGTAACACAGTCTTAGCTTCAGGATAAGAGACTAAGAGAATGAGATTCCTAAGAAAACTCCCAAAAGTCTGGTGCACAGGAAACCTGCAAGCTAAGTGGGTATCAGCTGGTAAAGGGAACAAATTATAGGGGCATCTGAGCTCTTAGCTCTTGCTATTTTGGCTGTCAGAGCATCATGCAATTCTCTCTGATGCCCACTAGAGCAATTACTGAGAAGAAGAGGTATAGGTCATACATTTTGCTTGACCTGCAGGAATTCAAGCAAATCCTCTGGGAGTATGCTGCAGCTGAAAGGATAGGCTGAAAGAATACTCCTCCTGCAGCCTGTGCTGGAGTTACAAGAAAGAATTCATGGAGTTGTCAAGATTACGGAGGGTAGAAGGGAAGTAAGCAAAACAAAGCCCGATAATGTGTTTTTTGGGGTTAGAGGTGAGCTCTGGTTTTTGCTTCACAGTTTCTGTTGCATTAAAAACCCTGTGAAGTCCAGTTCCAAAAATAGTCCTAGGGGCCATGCTTACAGATCCCCCTTTTCGGAGGCGTGTTGTGAATCACTGGGCTGTTCATGGCCACTTGTTCACCGCTGTCTGGGTCCAGATGTCTACTGTTCCCTCTCGTAGAGTGTCAAGACTGACGAGATTTCATTGCTAAGGTAGAGGGAAGCTGGTGTGAGTCCCAGTATGTTTTATCTCTACTTCTCATAATATTCTTGTGGGCAGATAGAGGAGGTCTTTTTTGTGCTAAATGAAATACATTAAATTGTAGAACATACCATTCAGATTTGAGAATATAAATAATTCCTGGAGATGAGTGAGGAACTACTTTGAAAGATTAATATGTCTAGTATCTTATCTATAATCTGCAAAGGTAAAATGAAAGATGCTCCATTTTCCTCATCTTGCTGTGTCTTGCACTATTTGCCTATTAATGAAATGCTTCTCATATTTCCACCCCACAAATTTTCATGTCAAATGTAAGGCTGTTTATTCTTCTTAGAATAAATATTCTATCATACTTTAAAAAGTCTTAGAAGTTGGAGTGATTTGGACTCTATGAAGCTAAATGGACTGAGATGCATGATATTTCCTATAAAAATAATGTTTTAAATATATTTTCAGCAGGTAATATAAAATGGGCTACTTTCTTTTGGGGATAATAAGAGAAGAATGTTTTAATTAAAATTTATCCTTGTTTGTCTTCTAGTGAAAATGGTCCATTGCAATGAATAAATACAAACATATTCTTCCCTGTGGACTGGTTGGGCATATGTTTAGTTAATACATTACATTTTTAGGCAGGTTTACCTTAGAATATCACAAAATTACTTGTTGAAGTATATTTGGTCTTACTTTTTTCTCCATTTATTACCCTTGTATTCCAATTTTTACTTGAAATCCCATCTTTTTGCCATATAAGTTCTGCATAAAGAGATTTTTGCTACAGCAAATGGTCACTGAAGTACACAGAAGCTTTTGAAATCTCCACCGTGGGAAGTCTTTAGCAACAGGTTCAGCAAACATCTGTCATGTACTGATCCTGCCATGAACTAGAGGAATAATCAGATAACCTCTTGAGGCTGCTTCAGGCAATGAGTCTATTTTATATGTGATTAGGTGTCCATGAATTGTGTCAAAACTGTCAACACTACCTGAATTATTTCTTAATAGGAATATAATGTGTGCTAGGAGAATTTAGAAAATAGAAAAAAAAATTATGTCCATATCTTCTTTCTTTCTTTCTGTTCAGAAAGGAATTCTGCAATTGTGCTACGCGGAAAACTCATTCCAAGAGGTTGGGGAATTCTGCAGTTTTTCAGCATCTGGTGGGGGTCATGTTTGCCCCATCTGCCTCCGATTTCTGAGGATGAAACAAGTGTTCAGTAATAACTAATTTGTTTCTCTACTTGTTGTGCTAAGATGGTTCATTTAGAACAAGACATTTTCAGGGTAGATCTCAAGAAAAGTACTCCTAAATATTTTGCTACTATTATTTATAATCTTGACAATAAGTATTTCTTTCACTTGGTTGTTTGGATATTTCTATGCCCTGGTGTCAGTGGAAAATAGCTATAGCTCTATCAGGACATCAGCTAGCACCAGCTGGCACCTGGCTGTAATAAGGGTCTTTTGTAAAAAGTTTATTAGTATTATAGTAATATTTTTCCACCTGTGAATCTCAGCACATGACCATGAGACAGCATCTGCAGCTGCAGTCTGTATATAGAGAAATCAGTGCTTAGAGAGAAGCAACTTGTTTGAAGTCACCAAGTAGACTTGCAGCAGAATTGGGAATAGGACCAGGTCTCCCAAAGTCCCACTTTAGTATCTGATTTTGACAGCTATGCTTCTTTCCTTGATTTTTCCTTCCCTCCTTACCTTCCCCCCCTCCCCGTTTGCTTTTCAGACATACAGTTCTCACTCTCTTAGATATATGCTGCAAAAAGTAGACAGTAACACAGGAACTTGGCTTCTGCTTCACTTTTCTCATAAGAAATAATCTTGTATTAAAGCAAATATCAAGTTAAAGAAGAACAGAAAAAATAAACACTATATTGATATATATATTTCACTGTTATTTTAAAATATATTTAATTAATTTTGTATCTTCCTGTTTTCTAGATATAACTGTCTATAATTGCCTGAAAATAAAATTACCTATTTACTATTTTTTGAGTTCCATATTTTTTTCTTGTACTCTAAAATATTCTTTGGTTAGCTAGTATGGGCAGAAAAATGAATCAGATAGATAGATTTCTACAAGAAAATTACACATATAGACTGCCCAAATTGTTATCCATGTAAAAATATTATAATAAAAACCTTGCTTTTCACTATGTTATAGACTGCAGTGCTTCTGTTTATCTTCAGCAGAAAAATATAATTTCACAGTATGTTTCTGTAAATATTAGTTCAGATTGAAAATTTATTATTATCTGGTGTGAGATAGAAAATTATCATTTTATTTTAAGCTCTTGTTCAATTTGTGTATGAAAGTATGCTGTCAAGCCTGATGAATGTTTCTTTATTTTAATTTCTTAAAAGAAAAGTGTAGATGAAAATTTCATTTCCTTTCTGTGCAATTACCTTTTCTTTTTTTTTGGTGTAAGATTTATAGAAGACCGATGCTGTCAATAGATTTTATCATATGTGGGATATTGAGAATTGTTGAAATGTATAGCAATACTGAGCTTTCAGTGTACATTTTTCAGTAAGAGCCTTTTAATGCTTTTTATGATAACATTTTTTTAAAGAATTTATCCCTGTAATATATTGTGAGGTTACAAAATTTCATTTAATTCACCCTGTTCTACCAAATGAAAATTAATTATAAGTTAAAGCAGTCACTTTTAATTTTCAAAATAGATTGAGGGATATACCCCAGAAAATCAGAAAAATCTCATTCTATTACGGAGTACCTAGGTTTTTCCTGTATGTAGCATTCAGAAATCCATATTTCCCTACCTGCTGACTGGGAGAAGTTACTCTTCTCGCATTGATTCATCTGTGTGGTTCACAGTTCTTTGTTTGTGTTTTTTTTGGTTTGTTTTCTTCCCAGTGGTATTTCTCTAAATTTATACTGAATCCTAAATACAATATTATAAAGTTTTTACATAAATGATGTTTGTTTATTTGAGCAAAATATGAACTACATATACATATTTTGACGTCTTTCTGTATTATGCTTGAATATATGTATGTGAAGATATCTGATTAGAAGCTTTTCCACTTAAAATCAATCAAAAAAACAAAATAAGAATAAAAAGCAAGAAAAGTAATTGATTCCCTGATATAAAAATTGTAGTAAATGGAAACAATAGAGATGACAATATATAAACATCAAAGGAAGACCAGGTTCAGGCCTTCAACATTCATGTTTATGTGAGTGTTGGAGGTTTTTTTGGGGAAGAGACTTCTCTTTGCCTGTTCTGGGTAGTGTGGTTAGATTTGCATTTTGGGTGTGTATGTATATGGATCTTCTAAGTACATGCCCAGCCTTCTGCAGACTCAGCCTGCTCATTGGAACTGAGCAGAAAACAGATTAGGAAGCAAAATTGTTCTGGAGTTGCCTTCTCTTTATAATAAGACAGTTATAGCAAACTGACTTAACAGATTGTCTTAAGGCTTACACACCTGAAATATATGCCCTTACCCTTCACTGTGGTGAAATGTGTATTTCTTAGTGATTCT
>JAYRBT010000114.1:102208002-102230466 GCA_036023395.1 Myiotriccus ornatus
TTGTCTTAAGGCTTACACACCTGAAATATATGCCCTTACCCTTCACTGTGGTGAAATGTGTATTTCTTAGTGATTCTGTGAAAAAAGAATTTACTGTTTGTTCATCCCTGAGGTTCTAAGCAATCACCTGCCTAATCTGGTTTACCTAAGATAATTCCAGGAAGCAGTTACAAGGGTATATAAGTACAACATTTTGTCAGGAAATACCCTAAATGTGAAAATAACTGTCTGTTAGAAATGGAAGAAAAAGGCTTAACATCATACATTCAAACTTTTTTTTAAAAACATCATACATTCAAATTTTTTTAAAAAATTTGTTTTGTTAGGGTAATAGTTTGTAATTGCTTGAAAAGCTAGAAATAACAACTTGGGAGAGCATAGGATAGTGACAGTGGTACATTTACGAAAACCAGTTTAATCTCAAAAAAGGCTTGAATTGGCTGACTTTAAGAGAAGCTCGATCAGTGAGGTCAGTCTGAGCAGTGAAATACTCAGTAGATGAAAGCAGAGGAAACTCTCTTGCCTGAATGTCCTAAACTTGGGCTAGGCAAATCCCTTGAAAAATAGATGAAATGGGATGAATAGGTACATTTGAGGTCCTATGCTTTTGAAAAGATGTATGAGAAGAATGGCCCAAGAAGTTTAGAAGTAGCTGACTTTGATCTGCTAAGTCAGAATGATTAGATAGGATCAGTAAGGACAAGGACTGGAATGGCAAAACTTTCACTGTACGTGAACTGCTGTTCTTCCAGCAGAGCAGTGCAGCATGTACACACACACACACACCTTTGGGGTTCTGTGGGTGGGAGTCTCGAGGTTAGTGGATTACTAATCCAACAGAAAACAAAAAAAGGTAGTAGATTCTTGAAAATTCAAATCAGGATCCCTCACCCTCAAGAAACACATAAATAGACAAAGATACATCAGTTCCTGACAACATTTTAACTATATTGTTGCTGCAATCAGCATGAACTCTTAGTCAGGTGTTACTCTTCTAACCCTACCATGAAAAAACATTTCTGTGGGGCTTTACTGATGCCTTCAGTCTTGATTAACTGGCACAGTATAGAGCCAGGTGAGAACCAGGCTGCTTCATTACCTGGCTAGTACTGCTTTGCAATAAGGAAACCTGATAATTGAACAGGGTGTAATAGTTCTCACCCTTCTCACAATTTCACCATTGGCCAGGAGAAACCAACTGACCCTTTGTTTATTATGGTCAATAGTTTGAGTGGCCCAGAAAAAAACTGCATGGGCATTCTTCAATAACATGTGCATTCCCATGGATTTTATAGATCTTACTCAGCCATACAGGGTTGTTTTGTGTTTTTTTTCAAAATAGTCAAAGTGGATGCTTTTTTCAGTGAAACCTCTGAAAAGACCACCTGTTCTAAGAATTTTACGTTATCATACCCAAAGTTCCTTTGTTGGACTACACAGCTGCAGAGGTTGGAAAGTGTCTGACTTCCTCTAGTCTGACACTCCTCTGAACATAGGATCAGCTAAAACAGGCTGCCCAGGACTGCATTCTGTTGGATTTTAAGTAATTCCAAGGAGGAAGACGCCAGAAATTCCCTAGTCAACCTGTTCCAAAGTTCAATAACCCTTAAACAGGAAAGGCTTTTTTCTCTCACGTTTAAAGAGAATTTCCTTTATTTCAGGGTTGATTATTCTTTCTTTTCTTGGATACCACAGATCATGATTATTATCCTAAATACATTTTCTGTTCAGCTATTGATAGTAGAAAAAAATGAAGCAGAAGGAAACTCAGAAGGAATAATAAAATAATAATAATAATAAAAATATAATAAAAAAATAAAGCAGAAGGAAAACGTACTGGGATAAGTAAAACAGTTGTTTTCTAGATAGCACGTCTTACTCACAGCATTTGTACAGCCAAGAAAGGGTGTGCTCTTTTCCTGTTTAAGCAGCAAGTTTGTACTCTGCAAAGTGTTTTTCTTTCCAAAGGCAGCATGACAAATTTTTTATCAAACTGAAAACTTTTAAAATATACTACTTCATACTAAAACTTTATTTCTTCAAGCACTTTGCTAAAAACATCAGCTGATTTCTAGCACAGAGAAGTAGAATTTTCTACAGATTATTTTTCTGCATTTTTATATCCCTTCATATCTTTTTTCTATCATTTGCACAAGATATGCACTTTAAGCTTATCTTTATTTCCCACCTAGAACAAGTATTTTTTGGTCTACTTTAATTTTTAGCTTCACTTTTCACATTTGATGAATTATCAGACTCTTAGAGAAGCCTTACTAGGTGTACTTGGCATGATTTGCATAGGAGTTTTGACAACTTTTTTCACCTGTTCCTTTTCTTTTCTTTCTACAAAATCTCATATAAAAGATTCTTTCATATTTCCATAAAACTCTGTAAAATATAATGATGCTATCCTAAAAGCCCCTTTGTATATACTTTCAGCATTCACAGTTTTTAATTGGGACTTACAACCTAAGCATCCAATGTTCAGCATTTTTGAGTACTGTGGAAAATAAAATATGATATGTAAACATAAAATTCAATTCTCACACTCATAAGGTGATTGCTAAAATCTTTCCTCTCTTATCTCTCCAACATAAAACATACTGTGCCTGTGTCATCTTCTTGCAGTCTAAAGTCTTAAATATCAAGAATTTTATCAGCATCCTAGGAAAGATGGTTAACTTTGCCATCACTGGAAAGGCTAAAGAAATTATTGCTCAGTTCCCCATACAAGATGTGGGGAGCCTTCGAGGTTATGTGTAACACAGCAAAGGCAAACCTTGATGAATGTCTTTTATCAACCAGCTTGCATGGAAATCATAAAACTGAAACTTCTCATTGTCAGAAGTTAGAGGCAAAGACATCAGTTTTTATTAGCCTGTACTTTAATATAACCATTATTCTCTGCAGTTTAGCACACATATTACTAAATGCAGAGCTTATAATATTATACAGTACTGATTTACAGAAATTGCTTTTCTGTCACTGAAATGTGTTTTCATTAGGTATTTGAAGGATAAGAACAGTTTGTCTTTAATCTATAGAAGTACTGCCTTTACATAGCCAAATGACATTGAGAATGGGGTATTTTTTCATTGCCAGGAAAATAATTTTTTTAATTCCACACTCTGCATGAGAATTTCGGCACTGAATTTAGTGTAGTTATAATATCACTTGCTTTTTTAACTTCTTTTCTCAGGTACCACTCTGTCTTGAGGTTTTTGCCTGACTCTGGGTTTTAATGGATGGGCTAAAAGCCAAAATTGGCCTTTTGCATTTTCTGATGAAAAGCAGAAAATAATTTTAAATTAATATTTTAGAATAAATAAAAATAAATAAATAAATCAGGAAATGAAAACAACAGACACCAAGACCACTGCAGCTAACTGTATGAAATGAAAAATATCCTTGAGAAGAAAAAGAGTAATTTTATTCTGGCTTGCTTGGGATATGCTTTCAAACTTTTGTCAGTACTTGTGAGTAGGCATATACTGTGAGCATATTCTTACAGGTCATTGAGAAGATGAAGGTATTGTAAAAGTAATTAGGATTGAATAATCTATAAGGAACTAAAAGGTGAAGGTTCTAATATTTTACAGTTAACATAACGTGTCATCTTTGGATTAGGGTTGTGCTAACCAAAATCTTTTGACAAAATATTAATCTGCTTCTCTATACTCATCTTGACTCAAATACTCCTGAAATTTAGCTGACAAAATTATTCATTACTTCTTATTTTAAAATGTTACATGTTGCCTCTAGGGCTGTTAAGCAGCTACTCAACATAAGTCAGAGAGATAATGTATTTCAATGGTATATGAAGACATTTCTCATCAGCTTCGAAATATGCTTGCTATTTTAAGGAAGGTGTGCTTAGATTACATTGTGATGCATTTTAATTTGCCTCTTACAAGAAAAATTATAAGTAAGTGATCTAACCTGAAAAATGTAATTTCCTTTTTTGAAAAAAATAACAATAAAAACATCTTCCATAAAGAAATACTCAAGTTTTAGTTAGACCCTGACTGGACATGAGGTGCCTACAAAAGTTGCTTTTTCACTGCCCTCCTCAGGGGGAGAAAATATAACTAAAGGCTCATGGGTCAAGATAGGGGCAGGGAGAGATCACTCATCAGTGACTGTCATGGGCAAAAGAGACTCCACTTAGGGAAATTGAATTTATTGCCAATGAAATCAGAATAGAATAACAAGAGTAAACCCAAATTTTAAACCCACCTTCCCTTTACTCCTCCCTTCCCTGGCCTCAGCTTTGCTCCCGATTTCTCTCCCTGCTCCCCCCCAGCAGCACAGGGGTGTGGAGAATAGGGGTTGCCATCAGTTCACCACAGGTTTCAGCTGCTTCTTTCTCTTTTGGGGGAAGACTCCTCACATTCTTCCCCTGCTCCAGTGTGGGTCCCTTCCATGGTGTGCAGTCCTTCAGGAACAGGCTGCTCCAGCATCAGTCCCCTGCTGGCTCACACGTCCTGCCCTCAAACCTGTTCCATGGAGAGAGGACTGTGGGCTCCTCTCTCCATGGGACCATAGGTCCTGCCAGAAGCCTGCCTCAGGGTGGTCTTCCCATGGGATCTCAACCTCCTCCAGGCATCCCTCTGCTCCAACAAAAACCCAATACACTTACATACACAAACCTTGTACATAAACACTTAATTAAGTAGCAATTAATGACACAATTGCAGCACATGACAACCTGTAATGCCTAATGTCATGAATTTGACATTCACAGCATCACAATAGCACAAAACAAAATTATGAAGTACCTTATCAGGTCCTGGTACTCACTAAACATAATTAGTAAAACAAAACAAAAGCAAAAGCATTAATTTTTGTAGAGGAAGATACTATCTAAAGAATTAGAGTTGTCATTGGCACTTTATGTTAAATCTGTTATGCAATATACAGTGCATTATATCTATTATTATGATAGGATGGAAATGCTTGCATGTTATGAGATTTGGATATGCATTTATGCCTAATATTTCTTTTGCTCCAGAAAGTTAAATAAGCAGAAACATTAAATACACATTTAAAAATCATGCTACCGCAGTGCTTAATTGCTGGATTTGATTTTCTGATAATTGGTTAAGAATGAACTTTAGATATATAAAATGGGATCCTCTGGCCTGTTTTTAATGGAGTTTGAAGGAGATGACAAGTAACCAGACTCATTGCTTTGACATCCCTACCAAAAGCAACTCACAGACATACCAGATTAAGATGGTGCTGTCCCTAAAGTGATGAACTATTGAACATTACACATCCCATGCATACTGCACGTTAGCAGTGAGTTCTTATAGCATGTCCAGGCACAGAGCGTGCAGGTTGTCAAAGGAACCTGGGAGCAGCTTCAGATACTTCTGTGGTATTCAAGGTCCAAGCTGAGATATGATTCACTTTGTTTCTGCGTGTTTATTTCTGGGGGGTTGAAACATATCAGTATTTCGGCTATTTTTGGTTTACTTGTGTAATTAAAATATCTGCCAGTTACATTTTAAGTAACCAAATGAGAAAAGTGCTTGTGAATATATAATATATATATATGTCCATATATAAGTGCAGAAACTTGAATGTCATCTATGAAGAAGCACTAACATATGGTTTTGATTACACAAACAGGAAGGAAAGATATATATTGATGTCGGGGTTTTGAAGTTGTTAACTCACTTGCCTATCATTGGTTTCTCTGTTGCCATAGTTATTATATTGTCTCCTTGCATTGGCTAGCCGAGTGGCCGATCCCCTGCTCTGTCTGACAGCCTTTAAAGGCTGCAGGAAATTTGAATAAACTCTCTCTTTGCTGCTGGACTCCGTGCTTGCTGCGTGGTCTCTGTCTCCTGGCATGGGTGCCTCCGCCACCTGTCCCGGCCACGAGGGACGGGCGGCGGTGGGGGGTGATCTCAGCCCTGGAAACCTTCACAGAGCAGCTGGTAGCGACCCTCCAGAAACCCACCAAACTGCAACATATTGACGAGAAATTAAATTAAAAAAATTTGGAAGAGGGGGTGTGAATCATACGTGGACTGTCAAGTTCATATACAGTACTGTGTACTTAGAGGATGATAATGCTTTGGGCAATACTATAAAACATGAAAAATATGTGTGCCACAAAGAACTCCAGGAAACATATAGTCTCTTGCATAAAAACCCACGTTGCCCTCTTTCCCAAATGAAGTAGGTTCTTTAATTACATTTCATCTTTCTAATATCTTCAAATGGGCTGGATGGGAAGAATTTCCTGACTTTTTTCAACCTTCAGAAAAGAGCTGGTTTAACTTAGCACCACTGTTCTCTGATGGAGAAATTGCATACCTACTGAGTCATGGAGAGATGATCTTGGGATCCTCCCACTGTGAAACTGAGGTTCACTTCTGTGTCATTTCAAGAAAAAGCTCTTTGGGTTATTTTTTCACCCTCTTTATTCTACTTGCTTCATCTGAGACTGCAGTTCTATGAATTTTTATTGTTAAATTCATAGAGTCATAGAATCATAGAATGGTTTGGATTGAAAAAGACCTTTAGGATCATATAGTTCTAACCTTTCTGCCATGGACAGACCCACTTTCCATAAAACAGGTTTGCTCAGAGCCCCATCCAACCTGGCCTGGGACACTTGCAGGGATGGTGCAGCCACAGCTTCTCTGGGTAAAATGTTCTAGTGTCTCAGCCTGCTCATAAAGAAGAATTTCTTCCAATTATCTAATTTAATGTTATCTTAGAACTGTTATACCTCGACCTACCACTGCAATCCCTGAGAAACAGTCCCTCTCTATTTTTCCTGCAGTCCTCCTTTAAGTACCACAAAGCTGCTATAAGTTTTCCTCAGAGACTTCACTTCTCTACATTAAACAACTCCAACTCTTTCAAACTAATCGGGGACATGCTCCAGATCCCTATCATCTTCATGACTCTCCTCTAGACCTGCTTGAGCAAGTCTATGTTTTTCTTATTCTCGGCACCCCAGAGCTGGATTCAGTATTCCAGAGTGTAATCTCATAAGAGCAGAGAGGCAGAATCACCTCCCTTGACCTGCTGGACTTGCTGCTTTTCATGGAGCCCAAGATGCAGTTGATCTTCTGGGCTACAAGTGCACTTTCCAAGTCAGATTCAGTTTTTTACCCACCAAAACCCCCAAGTACTCTGCAGGACTGCTCTCACTTCCACTCATTACCCAGCCTGTATCCCAGACTGGGACAGCCCCAGAACAGGTATAGGACCTTGCACTTGGTCTAGTTGAGCTTCATGAGGCTCATTCAGGCCCACCTCTCTAGTCTGCCAAGGTCTTTCTGGATGTCATCCCTTCCCTCCAAAGTATCAGCCACACCACTCATCTTGGTGGTATCTGCAAACTTGCTGAGAGTGCATCCAATCCCACCATCCATGTCCCCAACAAATCTGTATGACTCTGTTGCCAAGAGCAAAGGCCCAAAACCACTGATTTTGTGTCTTGTCTGGTCCATCATATGACCTTACAAATAGATGTGCTGGCACGAGGCATGGTATGGCATGATATGAAGTGCATGAAAATGGGAATGCATGATTATTTGTCTTCATAAAAGTCCTGTCTGCTGAACAGGAAACCATGGACTACTGGATCTTTCCTTACTTTTCTTCAGAACTTCTTGATGCTATTATCTATTATTATTACCAGTACTGTGGGAGTGTATAAAAGTCCCTAAGGTATCATATAAAGGTATAACAAAAGAAAATTCTGGAGCCCAAAGCTAACAATCTTAATAGACAAGGCAGAGTAGAAACTAAGGCACAGAGAGGGGATAAACAGCCTTCCTGAGGTCATACTTAAAGACAAAGAAATTACAATGTCAATAGGTTAAAAGGTGATAACTGCTGAGTGTTACTTCCGAGTAGTCAGGTGTATAATGTACTTGAAGTCTTTTCATTACAGTTACTTAAGTAAATTATCTACTCACATATAAAACAAACTTTATCCAGAAATGTTATACTAAGCACCACACCAAGTAGCAGGAAGGCCCACGGAGCATCAGTTACTTATCATGAATCTCTTTAACAGTGACTCAGGAAGCACAAGTGAGATTGAAAAATAAATTACTGAAGGCCAATGAAGTGGAACAAGATTTAGAAAACATGTACTCTATTTTGCAAAATATATCTGTCTTTTAGAGCTCATGTTTTTCTCCATTCATACAAAAATAGCTTATCAAGATACTTTTCCTTGTAATAAAGTTTTGAAAACAGCACGTGCTTTTTTTTTTTCCCTATAAAAGACAATAAAGAAAAACAGAATAAACCAAAATGTTATTCCATAGCGCATTATCATGGCATATGAACTCTATACAGAATAAATGTGGATTTCAGAGGAGGTATAAGATGGATTGAAAATTACTATGTCGTGTAGAGGAATAAAACAACCATTGAGACACTTTAAGAAACATCTCATCTCACACAAGATTCTTGTTATTGACTTTTAAATTTTGAAGCCTTTTTCAAGGTTTATGGGCAACAAGAAACTTTCCAGCGGAAATTGGTATAAGACTGGTTACATTGCATCTTGCAATCAAAATGTATTCCAATATAATAATTGAACTAACATTATCCTTCAGCTAGATGCTTTCAGAAATGTCCCTAGTTCAAACTGGTAATGAGTAGAATTATTTCTAGCGTTCACAAAAAGGGTGATTCATGACAAAGCAGATAGAAAGAAAGATTCAGTGTAAATGTGAAAGGTCAAAGTGAATGTCATAGAAATATAAAACTGAAAAATTCTCTTTCGGCTATATAATTTCAACTTAAATATTACTTATTCTGAAATTTACTGGGAAATCTATTACTTTTAAGATATAAAGATCTTGTTGAAATTACTTTGAAATCTTTCCAAGACTAGGAAAATTCATTCACACATCAAAGACTACAGTTCTTTAAAGATAATTGTCACAACAAAATGTATTTACATCAAAGAAGAATAAAAGCACTTCCATAAAACCATTTGCCTCTTTGATATTGTAGAACTACAGAATCATCAAATTAATAATCCATGATCTTTTTTAATGAGCAGACTTTCTATGTATAGAGGACATGAAAAAATTGATTATTTGTTTTGATTAACTAATTTCCCTATGGGATGGATTAGCAAAATAGTAGCAAAATTGAGAGTATCAAAGAGAAGTTTCCCACCACAGGAAAAAAATACTCAATTTAGAATCTGATTGTATATTAAGTGCAATTTTTTTTTAATTCATCAGGTCTTGAGCAGAAGTGATTAAGCGACACGTAAGCAATCAGGAATCTTGCACAAAGCTGACTTCCCAGGAATAATTTAAAGATATTAATGATAGAAAAAAAACTTCTTTTTTTGGTCTAAGAACCTTTTGTTCTTCAAGGACTCTGTAGGCACAATAGTATCAGTTTAAGAACTACCTTCTTCACAAGACACAGTTTCCAAAGACCAAGGATGCAGGGATGTGTCTGATTGGGTTCATTGTGCAGTTGTGAACCTGATGGCTGGCACCTCCTACCTTGCTAAATAAGGATTCTGAGTCAGGATATATATACATATATTCCAAGTAAGGAATATATATATATATATATATATATATTCCAAGTAAGACCTATATGCCCTTACTTGGAATATATTTTTTTTGTTTCAGTATCAAAGGCAGGGTGACCCAACTCAAATAATTTCAATGTCATTAAATATATTCTTGTGTATCATTTGCATTTCATTAGTGAATTATCTCAGGGACTGTACCGGGTGGAATGCCTGTCTTTTATCTGCTCTTATTAATTGTATTATTCACTTCACTTGTCTTTGCTCTACTGTGACCCACAGATATGTCTGTACTCATCAATTAAACAGGGCTAGGGCACGGATCTGGGCACTGAAGCATGGCTTGTATTTCATGTCAGCCCAGACATCACACTCAGTCAACATCCAAGAGCAGCCTGGGGGTCAGCAGGTACAACCTGGATGTGATATCATCATTGTGATGTGAAAGATTTGTTCTATGCACACGGGCCTGGTGCAACCAGCTGACTGCCTCTTGGGCACCCTTAGTGTCTACTGAGGGTAGGTAGCTGTAAAAACGATCCCACTTTTGAAGTTTTGGATGTTTTATGTCGATCCTAGCTTTTGAGAAGAGACAAACCAGTCCACCCATATTGGAAAGCAAAGGATTTTGCCCCAAAGGGTAGTGACATTTGCTGGAATTCCATAGATGTTGTGATTACACTGCAATTTTCCACCAGATTCTTCTAAATTAAACCTTTTTTTTCTTCCTCTAAAAAATATACTTTCAAAAAATATGTTTCATATTTTCCCCTGAGGGGAAACAAAAAACCACAACATTTTTTTTGTGTCAATATTGTTTTCTAAAAACTCATAGAATTATAGTGTGATTCGTATATAATTCCCCACTACTGCCTGAGGGTTTATGAAGAAAATGTAACAAAATTTGGAGTCAAAATTACAGTTACTCACAGCAATGGGAAATTGGTATTTTTGATGTTATAAATAACATCAAACTGACAGTTAAAAGCTTATATCTGGTTCGTACTATTAGAGAGAAATATAGAGCAATATTGTCTGTGAAAACAACATTATCCATGTGTCCCAGTTTAAATGAGACACAGATGTTTTGCTGAGAATGACTTATGAGAAAAGACCCAAACTCCTCCCTGTAAGCAATTATAAATCCGAAATTAAGAGGTTCCGATTGAAGGAAAAGAAATTATGGAAAAGGAAAAATAACAGCCCTTTATTAAAAGGTATTTGTGTATTGGCAGAAACAATGAAAAAGAAACAAGTAAAACACCTAAAGAATACTCCTATACCCACAAATAATCCCCTTCAAAACAAACCAAAAAACAAGGAAAGAAAAAAAGTAACCATTCAGTTGGTGCTATTCTAACCACAGTCAACAGGGGGCGCCGTTGGGTCACCAGAGATGTAAAGCTTGTAGTGTCCTGTGCCAGTCACCAGGTGGTGCTGTTGGATCACTGGAGATGCAGAGCCTGCAGTTTGTTGTGCCAGTTGGCAGGGGGTGCTGTTGAATTACTGGTCATTGCCACGTGGGGGTAACAACCTCCGGTGTGTGTTGCAGAAACCAAAGAAAATGGGTTTCCCTTCCCTTCCCACACACTGGGAAAGGGGAGAGAGAGGGGAGAGAGAAACAACAACCATAAGAAATGAAAATGAAAAAAAACCCAGTGAAAGAAACCAAATCTCACTGTGTTCAGCTGGTTGAATCGTGCAGCACAGTCCTCTCTCTCCCCTTGATGGGCACAAGGACCACCGCCTGGAAAAAAAAAAAACGGGAACGGGGAAGCGGAAAAACTTCCAGAAAAACAGCTCCTCTCTGATGAAAAATCCAAGCAGGATCTGCAGCAGACAAGCAGATCAAGAGCAGAAAATAACCACCGAGCTTCCACTCTAACCTTGTTCTAGCCTCCGCAGCAAGCCCCAAAACTCCTCCCCCCCTGTTTCCCAGGAGACGACAGAAAAAAGTAAAGAGGAGCATCTCATCCCCGTTTCCTAGGAGATGACATTTCTGAGCAATTAACCAGAAAGTAACTTTTTTTGTGTCCCTTAAGTGCCCACTTAATAATTCTGCACTCAGTGGGCAGGGGAAGGGAAAAATTCCTGTCTAATTTCCAGGAACCAGCAAAACCATGACACCATGCACTATGATATCTCTGATTTTCTGGTCACCATATAGATGAGTTCAATTGCCATAGTTCAAAATGATCTCACCAGCTAGAAACTACTAGAGTACATGTTGGATTGTTTCTTCTTGCTGACACCAGGTGAAAACAGCTCTGATGCAGCTGCAATGTTCCATAGGGAGACAACCAGCACCTAAAGTTTCTGTTCTGGTAAGTTTGATTGACCTGAAATATTTCCTGAAACCTGAGTCTTAAATCTACCATTTGGCTTTGATAAGGAACACCATGAGTCAATACATGCTTCAAAAAGCTTTGCATCAGTTCAACTATCAGCTCTATTCTCCTTTTGTGGGGTTTTGCATAACGGAGCTGCTGTCCAGGAATTGGATGTTTATGTTCTTCTCCACATCAAGCTTCTGAAGCCAGAGAAAAAATTGCATGGTACATTTCAAATGAGGTAAACATCAGATTTTTTAGATGGAAAAGAATCACTATCAGTATTACCATCACAATAAACCTACATGCCTTCAGTATTTCAATATCTAGTAAAGTCTCAGTGAAAATAAGCAAACAGTTTAACATGTATTTTATGCTTGTATTATGTATGAGGGGTTTTTTTATGTATCTTTGAATTACTGTTAAAATGATTAGTAAAGAATATGTTCTTATTAAGTCTTACTCTTTTCAAATAAGCATTACTACCCAGAATGTTGTACTACAGCTTGGTACAGACAGATTTTAAGGATACTGAGTTCGTGTCTATAGACATTTTCCAACACTGTTTATTTGTTATGGCTCCCAAGACACATTATTGTATTACTGAGTTCCTTTGAAACATTTTCCAAAAGCTATGTTTTTCAGCAGCTGAAATTTCACTGCATCATAAAGTTTTAGAGCTGCTTAATCACATTATCACTGGGCTGTTGCTCACTTGGAACATATTGAAGAAGGCGAATAAAACAGGAGTTAGGAGCATCCAAAAGGAGAAAAAGACAAACAAATTTGTGGATACTATTTTCATGAAGGATTTCGATCAACTCTATGACTGTTTTAGAGCTTGTCTAATACAGTTTGCTCTCTTTTTAATTATATTGGACTTTGAGCTACATTTTTACTTCAGGTGAGTTAATTTTGTTCTTAATCAAGGTAAACTACATTGGGATAAGAAGCTCTTGTTCAGCTGTTTTGGGAGTATTTGTTTAAATTCTCACCTTAAATTATGCTCGGTAGACAGTGATTTTTTCATTAAAGGAAATTTTTCTTATCATTCAAGTTGATTGTATTTTACTCTGAAAAAGCTGGAAAGTGCCACCTTGGACTTAGATGCAGGAGAAGGAATCTCGTCAGTTATGTCCTCTGGCGAGAGAAAGTTCATTGTGGAAATGTTTCTGAAAAATCAAATGTAAAGCTGATGATTTGCTGCATTTGTACTAATTTGAAGCATATGAACACTTAATATATCATCTACAGTAGAAACTGGCTGGAAGACAGAAACACTCCACAGTGTCGGAAATTTTATTTTAAGCATTGTCCCAGTTTAAATGAGACAAGGGTCTTTTGTTGAGGATGAGTTATGAGAAAATACCTGAACTCCTTCCTCTAAGCAATTATAAATCCAAAATTAAGAGGCTCCGATTGAGGGAAAAACAACTTATGGAAAAGGAAAACTAACAGCCCTTTATTAAAAGGTATATGTGTATTAACAGAAACATGAAAAAACAAGTAAAACAACCGAACAATACTCCTATACCCACAAATAATCCCCTTCAAAAACAAACCAATAAAACAGGCAAAAGGAAAAAAAGTAAACAGCTCTGCGCCTTTAGGTGTAGTTCCAACCACAGTCAATAGGGGGTGCCGTTGAGACACTGGAGGTGCAGAGCTTGTAATGTCCTATAGCAGTCACCAGGTGGCGCTGTTGGGTCACTGGAGATGCAGAAGTTGTAATGTCCTATAGTAGTCACCAGGTGGCACTGCTGGATCACCGGAGATGTAGAACTTGTAATGTCCGGAGCCCACCACTTGGGTATGCTGGAGAAAACCAATCCAACCAAAAAAGGAACCTTCCTTCCCTTCCCACACACTGGGAAGGGGAGGAGGGAGAGGGGAAAAGGGCCCAGACAATTTCACTTACTCCGGCTGGTCGAGAAAACTGCTTTGCCCAGTCCTTTCTCTTTCTCTCTCTTGGCGGGACTCCGTCCTCCGGGAAAATGGTGCAGGGGAAAAACGAAAAGGGGAAAAAGAGAAAACCTCCAGAGCAGGAAACAAGACAGTAGCTCTTATCCAGGGAAACAAAAAAATTCAGGCGAGACTCATTGCTGGCTCGGCTGAGAGCAGAGAGAATGCGCCCGAACGGAGCCACACGTCCCAACCTCCTTCCAGCCAAACCAGTAGCCCCCCAACTCCTCCCCTTCGTTGCCCAGGAAACGAGAGTAAAAAAGTAAGCCTTAGCTCCTTCACCTTTCCTTTTCCTAGGAGACTAATCTCTGGGCAATTAGTGGACAGGCGATTCTTTTGTGTTGTTAAGTGCTTACTTGAGGGCCATGGGGAAGGGAGAAAATTCTTTGGCTGGTGTACAAGAGTTAGCTAAACCACAACAAGCATACACTGAATTAAATAAAATTAAAGCAATTTTTTACCTGTTCTTTCAATCAAGAATGCATGTATATAGAAGTATTGAATCATTTGGTGTGTGTCACATACATCTCTCTCAGTGACACCATAGTTCTTGAAGGTACAGTGTCACATTCCTGCCAGGTGGAGAAGTTCAGTTACCTTTATTTTGGAATTATTTATGCCTGGGATAGAGTTACTTGGATGCAGTATACAGACCTAGCTTGCTCTGCTTTCCTGCCAAGATGATCAGACAAGAAGTCATTCTGACCTACAAGCCAGCAAGTTTCGTTAGCCTGTCATTTTTTTATTATTTTCTTTCTTGGAAGCATTTGCCAACTTGAGTATAGCTTCAGGAATAAAGGCCTAATGATAGTAAATTAACTTTAGGGCTAGAGTGTGTCAGGGCATGCTCTCTGTTGGTTTGGTC
The DNA here is from genome assembly GCA_036023395.1 of Myiotriccus ornatus. Lineage (NCBI taxonomy): Eukaryota > Metazoa > Chordata > Aves > Passeriformes > Tyrannidae > Myiotriccus > Myiotriccus ornatus. The sequence goes on from JAYRBT010000114.1 coordinate 102,222,701, forward strand.
TTTTTGCCTTCAAACAAGATTTTTTCATCCAAATTGCCTTGGGGAAAGTATTCCCTACTCCTTTGAATCTCCAAATGAATTTGGGAATAGTCTGGGAGAGTAAAATCTGGCCAAGGACAAAGCTGAATCAGGGACCACTAAGCCAATTTAATGGAAAATAATATTCTACTGTCAAAGTTTTTACCAGGTACTGACTCCTTTACAGGTATAGGTAGGTGAGTTACAACATGGAGATTAATTCCAACCAGCAGTTAAACTGAGCTCTTCAGTGCTGCAAAAAATGAACAAATTACCATTCCCAGCTCCTAACTGCATCCTTAAGTGACTCTATTACTTTAGAATTCTAGTTCTAAATTTCCAAGGTCATAAATGCAATGTTTACTAGAACAAAGAAAATAATACATTTTCCCAAGCCACACTTAGCAGCTTAGTCAATGAAACATCCTTTTTCCCATTAACCTAAGAGGGCTTGACTCAGGAACTCAGATCTATTTAATTAGTTTCAAATTACAAACTAAAAATCAATAGTTATTTTCAAAAGATGAATATCCTTTTGAAATATGCCAAGACACTTCTCTCAGTAACTTTTCTCAAACAGGAAAAAGTGGTCAGGCAAATAGCTCTCCAATTTCATGCAGTAACATTCCTTTTCTAGAAATTATTAGATATTTCAGACAAGCAGGCTGATTATCTGCATGTTCACAGGTGATTTAGTACTTCCCAAGAAAAAAGCAGAGCACCACGAACATTGTGACCTCTCAAACTCAGGTGAAACAAAATTGTTTCTGCTTAACTACTTGAGTAGATTAAAGAAGGTAGTGTCTAAAAGCAGACATGAACTAATGGTCATCCATGGTGAAAAAATAAAATATTTTCCATAAATTTATTATTTTTCTTGTCTTACAGTGCAAATCCAATTAAAATTCATTACTGTACAAAAGCTGATTATGCTTTGTATATTTATTACATCTAAAAACTACAAGCCACACAGGTATAAGTATAGGTATAGGTATACTGCATAGGTAACAGTAATATAGCAGTCAGTAATAATGCAAATATTACTCGAGATTACAGTTGATGTTAGTAGCTGTGGGTTATGAGTGCTAGAACAAAACCCTAAAGCTGAAAAAAAATAGAAGCAGAAGAAGCACTGTAAACACTGCCTCTCTCAAAAACATTATGAATGCCATGCATAATTTCTGTCTAGAACAGGCAGTGAGCTAAAAAAGAACATTAGTTACATCTAACAATAAATTACTTTAAAGTTATTGTAACAGAAATACTGAAAACTGTAATAACCTTATTACAATGCAAAAGAAAAAGATTGTGCTAATAAGGAAAACAAAACAAACCCACTAGGAAAGCCTCAGGGAATGGCAATTCCTTTTTTCTGAATGGCTGCATATGACTCAGGTTTTGGGAGTGAACCTAGGAAGAACTACCATGGAAGGATGGAAGGATTTGATGCTGAGGAAAGAGGAACACAAAAATTAAACTTCAGTAAGTATTACTGAGAATGAATATCTAGATTGTTTTCCTAAAAATATATCTAAAGTAAAGAAGCAACTGAAAAGGAAAAAATTAAATTAAATTATTCCAGAATCATTTTAGTAGTTTAGTTTTCTGTTTCCTAACTTCTCTTTCAATTTAACAATCTTTTTCGTGTTTAAAATGAACTCAGAAGAATGTGAATTAGTTTTAGCACACCAGGGTTGACACATTAAGAAAAAGTTACATGCATCAATGAATCCTCTGCCTGCCCTCAGTACAGAACAATTTTAAAAATCTTAGAAGCCAGAGATAATTTCTGCTGGGTTACTCACTAGCAAATGTCTTGGGGAACTATTTTTACATTCTTGGGAGCGAGGAATAGTCTCTTGCAAGTGTCAGCTAGTTCCTCTCTCTGGAAAGAGATAAGAGGTAGAACAGCACATGGCTTTTTTTAATCCCATGCTTTGAAAAAAAAGCCACATAAACAACTCAGGAGTTTATGGTTGTTTATCCTGTTGGTCTTCTTAACCTGCTACATTTTCATCAGTAAAATCTTATTGTTTTTATGGCAGACATTCTAATCTTGTCTTACAGATGCTCTTACAGCAATGGAATGCCAAAATCACCAAATAGTATGAAGCAATACATCTATTACCACAGTATTTCACGTTCAGTTTCAAGCTAAATTCTTAACACGCTCGCTAAGCTACGTAGCTAAGTAGGAATTAGCTTTTTACATTTTTTTTTTCCAGCCTGAAAATGTACTTCTGCCATAACTTGTTTTATTTTATAGTAACGATAATGATGATATATCCTTGTTACCATCAAGCATTCATCCATACTCCACATGGAAATACTTTAATTTGCATTAATTCAACTTCTCTAAATCCTCACTCTTCGTACATTATTATAAGTCACCAAAATACACTTCCAATCTTATAGGTCACCAAAATATTGTTATTCTGAGGCCACTACAATTCCCTCCTAACATGGTTGTTCTCAGTTTACATATGTAAACTTTCAGTATCTGATTGTATATCTCCATGCTAATCTCTAGTCTGGATATGGAATGACTATGCATGATTTCCTAGCTTGTTAGGATATTGAATGAAAAAAAAAAAAAGAAGAAAATAAAACAATCTAGTGCATATTGACTGGGTATTAATTGTAATTGTGATCCAAGCTGAATATTAAGGAATGAGATTAACAGACTTAAGGTAGAAAGGACAAAATTATTCAGGAGGCTAAGAAAAAACAAAGTCAGGTGAAAATCATAAAAAATAAAATAAAGACAAGGAATAGCTTATAAAGCAGATAAATGGTAAATGAGGATATAAACAACTGAAGTTTTGTTTCTGACAACCCACAGTCTGGAGGTAGCCACTTTATATCATTCACCGCACCTGACTATCAGTAACACCAACAAGCCTTATGGCTAGAACATGAGAAAAAAATTTTAAAAAATATTACCCTTAGGAATGCCACAATAAATACAAAGGGAGGTATTTGTAGACTTCTATAAAAAACAAGCCTTAAAACTTGCAGTGAGTGATTTCTGTATGGTAACAGTTTTTCTCAGTTTACAACAAATATAGCCTTCTAATAAATTTATTTCTAATTTATTTCATTTTGAGGAACTGTGATGCTTGAAACCCATGACTGAAAACCTGACTTTTTAAGTAAGTATAGGCTTTATTTCTAGCCCTCTTAAAATTTTAAAGACACATTTGAACTCCTAATTCTAACTATGGCAGATGGCTATCAGCCATCAGATTAGAAAAACCCAAAAAACATAATGAGAAAATTGCCAGAGTTATATTAGAGGCAGACTTGGAAAACTGAATCAATTGCTTAAAGGACCCCAGAGATTTGTGAGAGAAGGACAGAAAAACATGCTAAGGAAAAGTGATGTTTGATATGAGAATTAGAAACAGAAAAATAAGTTGATAGAAACTGCAACTGCTTGTACCTATTGATGTTATACTTCGGGAAAAAAGGTTGTGTTAATCTGTGAGTCACATCCATTAAGGCAAAAAAATAAAAGTTATTTGTTTGGACAAGTTCTAACCTAACTATAGAAAACATATGAACTTTTTTTGATTTTTAATTCCTTAGAAATTTACCAAAAGAAAAATCTATATTTATCCCAGTAAAACAGATACTGCATACAAAGGGGAAAAAAAGGGTGGCTGTTGGGTTGTTGTAAAGTATCAAAGGACGCCATCTTCCCATGACCATTCAGATGGTTCAGACAAGGTGGGTGATCATCCTAGAATGTATCTTAGAATTTCTGACAATTTCAGCTTCTGAATACATAAGATTTTATTTATTTTGCTGAGATTCAGCTTTCCTAGCCTGTTTCACGGAGTCCATTTGTGCAGTTAAGCAAATGCCTCTAGCTGCATTACCTTCCTAATTAAAAAGGCTGTGAGGGAAGGGAGAATGAAGATCACGATCGAGGTCACACAGAAAATTTCTACCTCAATTTACAACTTGTTTCTGATGTGTGTATGTTATTATAGCTATTATTATGAGAAAGACCAAAAATCAATAGGTTATTCTTGTGAACCAAAGACTCAAGCGGCACTGTACTTATCACAGGCACTCTGAAAAAGCAAAGTACTTAAAGACATAATTAACTTGGAATGAGTGGCCTGACTGACTCCAGTGCTGTACCTTCTCATGTGAAAAACTTGCTCAAGTAAAGAGAAAACACTTGACCTTGATGGAAATTTCTTTTCCCAATTCCCATCACAGGGTATTAATGATATATAAAACAGACTAAATTTGCTCAGAGTATTCTTTTAAAAAAATTATTAACTATCCACTCTATCTACTTCTATATGCTGTCATGGAAATGTTAATTAAAATAGTCACAGTTTTGTTTATAACACAAGATAAAGTGTTTAACTACATATGGACAAATTTTAAAGAGCAGATTTTATTTCTCAGAAGCTTATTAAACTATTACACTAGTTCCATTAGTCACATCTATTGTCAAATGCATTGGAAAGTTTTCTCTTAAGACGTTCACATCTTTCTGCAAGATCAGCAGGAATTTCAGTATAAGGATAGTTGCTTTCCTCTGTATATCATCTTTCTGATTCATTTGCCTTTTGGTAGCATGATCTGGCTTTTTGTAGCATACATTCACGCAAAGGGCTGGCTCCTCCAAACACTGAAAGTGCTCAGCACTTCTGAAAACTAAGCCTGAAAAGGGCTAAACAATACCTAAAAAATAATAACAGTCCTTTTTTTTTTTTTTTTTTGAGGTAAATAAGAACAAATTACCCAGCGGTCTCCATTTTTTCATTACAGACAAATAAAGTAAATGCTCCAATGAAAGTCTATTCACATGACTGAAAACCACGGCTGAAATCCCAACCACAAAACTTTAGTAGCAGACTTTCTTTGAAAATTATGTCTGGGATTTCATTCTGCATTTCGAAATATTGCAGCTGCGAAAAAGTAAAAAATGTTAGGAAACTGTAGAGGGCTTATGGTTATGGCTCCAAGAACCTTGTAACCATAGTTTGTACTGTTTCTCGTTTTCAGCTGTTGCAGATGCTTATCTTTTACCTTCACACCACAAAACAAGCAGAGAATCTTAGAACTCACAAGACCTCCCGAATTCTGGTCTTGGGCCCAAAACAGAATACAGAAGGAAAAAACCCTGTGAAGACTTAGTAGAATGATCTTTGAATTTTCTTTAATGGTACTACAATGTTCTGCAGTAACTGTGGGACTGCTTTTTAAAAGTGCAGCATATGGAACTTTTTGGGATAGAGAGGTTGAGCCACTGTCAGACACAGTTAGCAGCTTCCCCTTAGACAGATGCACTCATAGCTTTTATTTCCTGGTCCTATACCTCCTACAATATGAGGAACTGGATTGACTGGCAGGTTACCAACCCAGAAATCTGCTACTTACAGCAGATGTAGTAGCTCTCTTTATCTGAACCAGTTGACTGATGTCCTTTTATAAGCAATAGACAGAAAGAGGTTGTCTTAGAACATGATTCATCTGACTTATTTTAGACATTTATTTTAGTGGGAAATGAATCAAAAGCAGAGATTGTTTATTTCTTTCCACTGACATTATCAAGAGATTTAACAACTAGTTCAGACACCAAAGTCTATATTTATCCTGATGAATCCTGTTCACAGAAGCAAAATAATCCCTGCAGGGGTTGAAATGAAAATCCATGGTTGGATTCAGGGAAAGAAGTAGAGTGAGAAAGTCATGAAAGCTCTAGAAAGAGCCTGCTGAGTATTCTTGAATCCTGGGAAAAAATTTCATTCAGTTTAGCTTGTATTGAAGTATAGATTTAAGTGAGACTAAATGTGTTTGGAGGCTTTTTGCTGAATGATTGCTATTAAACAAAATTTTACTGTAGGATTTTCTTACAGATGGTAAATAAAACATGTTATTTTCCAAAAACCTTGCATGAATTTCACTTGTCTTTGTTCCTGAAAACACATGTATATCTGCCTGTAATCCAGAAATGGGGTGGCATATAGTCACCCTTCTGGCTGAATATAGAGAAATTTGAAAGATTTCATTTCAAGACAGTCAAGAACTAGAAACTCAGTTGAGTACTGGGAAGTACATCTGGAAGGAGAATACAAAATACAGAAAATGTAACTAGCTTCAAAGTAGTGACAGAAGATGAATGGATAGGTTAGAAAACAATGCACACCACTAAATCAAATTCTGATTGCAACCATTTCTATTCCTTTCAGACTCCTGAAATAATTATGTTTTGTTTCAACTTACTATAGCCTGAACTGGTATTGTTTTGGTTAGCCAGGTATCTGAAAGCTGCTCTGATGGTCTGAGCAGGTAAAACACTCTACTGTTTTCTTTCAGATACAGAGGTGTGTGTGTATAGCTGAGACAAATTGCCTTGTGTCTTATTGGCTACACTTACTGTGGAGAAGTTAAAAGGTTGAGGGAGCAAGGCTGAGCACTGCCACATGACTGACTAGATCATTAATTTCACAACAGAATTCTTGTTGCAGTTTTGTTTTGGGTAAGGTAGCATGAATATAGATTAAGACTTTACCATGAGCCAGAGACCATTTCCATCACATACTTTGGATGATACTGTCCTCTAAGGGAGGTAGAAGAAATTAACTGCCTTTGATGCAATGCAATTTATGCTGGTCCACTTAAAACCAGAGACAAAAAAAATCTGTTGTTTCCTACATGATTATCATTATCATGGTTGTGTTCAGTTTTCCTGACTGGTGGTGGTGTGTAGGTCTTTATATTTGTTTGGGCATTATAGGCTGGGGCTGTAAATAGTCTAGAGAATATGCTTTCAGTTTTCTGGGATACTGAGTCTGGGTTGCTTGCAAAACCTACTCATACCTTTTTTTTTTTTTTTACCTTAGAGGCCCAGAGGAACATCAAAATGAGCAACTGGGCTTTCTATGGCTAAAGCTGACTGATTAATGCAATGTCTGCCTGTGTCTGCCTTGCACCAGTAAATGTGCCAAGGATCAAATCTAAGTAATCAGATACAGTTAGGCATCAGACATAAATCCAAACTACAGTATGGACTTGAAATGACAATGACATTTTAAAAGGTATTTTATTAAAAGTTTATGGTATTATTTAATCTATTATTTCTCCAGTGGCACTTTTACACAAATAGTTACTTTTGTGACATTATGACAATGTATAACTCTGTGCCATCATAGGTAAACTTTACAACACATTTTTATCACATAGACAGATTTTTTTTTTAAGTCAGGAGCCTTGTAAAAAAACAAGAGGTGTGCCTTTTTTGATTTTGGTTTGAAGTTTATAAGCCAGATCTGCAAATCTAAATCTGATACCCCACTGGATCAGGCTTTGAGTCTTTGGAACACTCAATTTGCTTCCAGTGTAAAAATCTAGCAATTTAATGGAAAAGTAAAAATATGGTGACATGTTTTCATAAGGACATTTTTTTACCTAAAATTAAGTTCTAAAAAGGTCTAATAGTTATATTAGCTCTAATTGTCCAATATTTTAATAGTGTAATAGTTCTAGTAGTTTTAAAAAGTTGTAAGACAAAATGTAACCTAGGTTCCAATTAGCCTCAACTTGTTTGCAAAACTGTAATTTTCCTCTCAGCTCAAATATATTGATATAGAATTATGGTTGATAATTTACATCTGCACTGCAGTGTAAATAAAGCTGTAAAGGGATTGTGTCGGAGGTGGGCCAGCAGAAGCCTACAGAGAATGGAGAAAGATGCAACAGAGCTGCAAGGAAGTCTCAGAGGA